>OZ010574.1:10415528-10426009 GCA_963932145.1 Acanthosepion lycidas | reverse complement strand
TATGAATTTAGTTTCTCTCATGCACATACACACACACTTGTGCATTTTTACTGCTGTAGATAATGTGACATGAATTCACTTTCACTTTTGAAATTTCATGTTCTACTGTTGTTTTTTTTTTTTTTCTTGCACGTGACAAAAAGAAAGCTTTGGGCTTTTTACTTTCATTACTTTGTTTTATCTTTTTTTATTTCTTAACAACATTTGATAGAATTTTATGTCTCTCTTTCCTTATTTCCTAACTTAATTTGACAGAATTCTTAGATCTCTCTTTTTCTTTCTTATTTCTTAACATCATTCAATAGAATTCTTTTGTCTCTCTTTCTCCTTCCTTATTTCTTAACATCATTTGATAGAATTCTTTTCTCTCTTTCACCTTATTTCCTAACATCATTTTTTTCTCTTTCATTTTTATTTCTTAACATAATTTGATAAAATTCTTTTCTCTCCTTCTCTTTCCTTCTTATTTCCTAACTTCATTTGATAGAATTCTCCTTTTTCTCTCTTTCTCCTTGCTTCTTATTTCCTAACACCATTTAATAGAATTCTTTTCTCTCTCCATCTCGTTCCTTCTTATTTCCTGACATCATTACCTAGAATTCTTTTCTATCTCTTTCTCTTTCCATAACACCATTTGATAGAATTCTTTTCTCTCTCCTTCTCGTTCCTTCGTATTTCCTAACATCATTTCATAGAATTGTTTTCTATCTCTTTCCTAACATCATTTGATAGAATTCATTTCTCTCTCCTTCTCGTTCCTTCTTATTTCCTAACATCATTTCGTAGAATTCTTTTCTATCTCTTTCTCTTCCCTAACATCATTTCATAGAATTCTTTTCTATCTCTTTCTCATTCCTAACATCATTTGACAGAATTCTTTTCTCTCTCCTTCTCGTTCCTTCTTACTTCCTAACATCATTTCATAGAATTCTTTTCTATCTCTTTCTCATTCCTAACTTCATTTGACAGAATTCTTGTCTCTCTCCTTCTCGTTCCTTCTTATTTCCTGACATCATTTCCTAGAATTCTTTTCTATCTCTTTCTCTTTCCTAACATCATTTGATAGAATTAATTTCTCTCTCCTTCTCGTTCCTTCTTATTTACTAACATCATTTCATAGAATTCTTTTCTATCTCTTTCTCTTTCCTAACATCATTCCATAGAATTCTTTTCTATCTCTTTCTCATACCTAACGTCATTTCAAAGAATTCTTTTCTCTCTACTTCTCGTTCCTTCTTATTTCCTGACATCATTTCATAGAATTCTTTTTTATCTCTTTCTCTTTCCTAACATCATGTGACAGAATTCTTTTCTCTCCATCTCGTTCCTTCTTATTTCCTGACACCATTTCCTAGAATTCTTTTCTATCTCTTTCTCTTTCCTAACATCATTTGACAGAATTCTTTTCTCTTTCTTCTCGTTCCTTCTTATTTCCTGACTTCATTACCTAGAATTCTTTTCTATCTCTTTCTCTTTCCATTACACCATTTGATAGAATTCTTTTCTCACTCCTTCTCGTTCCTTCTTATTTCCTGACATGATTTCCTAGAATTCTTTTCTAACTCTTTCTCTTTCCTAACATCATTTGATAGAATTCTTTTCTCTCTCCTTCTCGTTCCTTCTTATTTCCTAACATCATTTCATAGAATTCTTTTCTATCTCTTTCCTAACATCATTTGATAGAATTCTTTTCTTTCTCTTTCTAGTTCCTTCTTATTTCCTAACATCATTTCATAGAATTCTTTTTTATCTCTTTCCTAACATCATTTCATAAAATTCTTTTCTATCTCTATCTCTTTCGTATTATCATTTGATAGAATTCTTTTCTCTCTCCTTCTCTTTCCTTCTTATTTCCTAACATCATTTCACAGAATTCTTTTCTATCTTTATCTCTTTCCTATCATCATTTGGCAGAATTCTTTTCTCTCTCTTTCTCATTCCTATTATCATTTCATAGAATTCTTTTCTCTCTCCTTCTGTTTCCTTCTTATTTCCTGACATCATTTCATAGAATTCTTTTCTATCTCTTTCTCTTTCCTTACATCATTTCATAGAATTCTTTTCTCTCTCTTTCTCATTCCTATTATCATCTGATAGAATTCTTTTCTCTCTCCTTCTCTTTCCTTCTTATTTCCTGACATCACTTGATAGAATTCTTTTGTATCTCTTTCTCTTTCCGTACATCATTTGATAGAATTCTTTTCTCTCTCTTTCTCGTTCATTCTTATTTCCTAACATCATTTCATAGAATTCTTTTCTCTCTCTTTCTCTTTCCTAACATCACTTGATAGATTTCTTTTCTCTCACCTTCTCTTTCCTTCTTATTTCCTGACATCATTTCATAGAATTCTTTTCTATCTCTTTCTCTTTCCTAACATCACTTGATAGATTTCTTTTCTCTCACCTTCTCTTTCCTTCTTATTTCCTGACATCATTTCATAGAATTCTTTTCTATCTCTTTCCTAACATCATTTGACAGAATTCTTTTCTCTCTCCTGTTGTTTCCTTCTTCTTTCCTGACATCTTTTCATAGAATTCTTTTCTATCTCATTCTCTTTCCTTACATCATTTCATAGAATTCTTTTCTCTCTCTTTCTCTTTCATAACATCATTTCATAGAATTCTTTTCTATCTCCTACTGTATCCTTACATCATTTCATAGAATTCTTTTCTATCTCGTTCTCTTTCCTAACATCATTTGACAGAATTCTTTTCTCTCTCCTGTTGTTTCCTTCTTCTTTCCTGACATCTTTTCATAGAATTCTTTTCTATCTCATTCTCTTTCCTTACATCATTTCATAGAATTCTTTTCTCTCTCTTTCTCTTTCATAACATCATTTCATAGAATTCTTTTCTATCTCCTACTGTATCCTTACATCATTTCATAGAATTCTTTTTTATCTCGTTCTCTTTCCTAACATCATTTGACAGAATTCTTTTCTCTCTCCTGTTGTTTCCTTCTTCTTTCCTGACATCTTTTCATAGAATTCTTTTCTATCTCATTCTCTTTCCTTACATCATTTCATAGAATTCTTTTCTCTCTCTTTCTCTTTCATAACATCATTTCATAGAATTCTTTTCTATCTCCTACTGTATCCTTACATCATTTCATAGAATTCTTTTCTATCTCGTTCTCTTTCCTAACATCATTTGACAGAATTCTTTTCTCTGTCCTTTTGTTTCCTTCTTCTTTCCTGACATCTTTTCATAGAATTCTTTTCTATCTCATTCTCTTTCCTTACATCATTTCATAGAATTCTTTTCTCTCTCTTTCTCTTTCATAACATCATTTCATAGAATTCTTTTCTATCTCCTACTGTATCCTTACATCATTTCATAGAATTCTTTTCTATCTCCTACTGTATCCTTACATCATTTCATAGAATTCTTTTCTATCTCCTACTGTATCCTTACATCATTTCATAGAATTCTTTTCTATCTCCTACTGTATCCTTACATCATTTCATAGAATTCTTTTCTATCTCCTACTGTATCCTTACATCATTTCATAGAATTCTTTTCTATCTCTTTCTCTTTCCTATTATCATTTGATAGAATTCTTTTCTCTCTCCTTCTCTTTCCTTCTTATTTCCTACCATTATTTCACAGAATTCTTTTCTATCTCTATCTCTTTCCTAACATCATTTGACAGAATTCTTTTCTCTCTCCTTCTCTTTCCTTCTTATTTTCTGACATCATTTCATAGAATTCTTTTCTATCTCTTTCTCTTTCCTGACATCACTTGACAGAATTCTTTTCTCCGTCCTTTTGTTTCCTTCTTCTTTCCTGACATCTTTTTATAGAATTCTTTTCTATCTCATTCTCTTTCCTTACATCATTTCATAGAATTCTTTTCTCTCTCTTTCTCTTTCATAACTTCATTTCATAGAATTATTTTCTATCTCCTACTGTATCCATACATCATTTCATAGAATTCTTTTCTATCTCATTCTCTTTCCTAACATCATTTGACAGAATTCTTTTCTCTCTCCTTCTGTTTCCTTCTTATTTCCTGACATCATTTGATAGAATTCTTTTCTATCTCTTTCTCTTTCCTAACATCATTTGACAGAATTCTTTTCTCTCTCCTTCTCTTTCCTTCTTATTTCCTGACATCATTTCATAGAATTCTTTTCTATCTCATTCTCTTTCCTTACATCATTGCATAGAATTCTTTTCTCTCTCTTTCTCGTTCCTATTATCATTTGATAGAATTCTTTTCTCTCTACTTCTGTTTCCTTCTTATTTCCTAACATCATTTCACAGAATTCTTTTCTATCTCTTTCTCTTTCCTAACATCATTTCATAGAATTCTTTTCTCTCTCCTTCTGTTTCCTTCTTATTTCCTGACATCATTTCATAGAATTCTTTTCTCTCTCTTTCTCGTTCCTATTATCATCTGATAGAATTCTTTTCTCTCTCCTTCTCTTTCCTTCTTATTTCCTGACATCATTTCATAGAATTCTTTTCTCTCTCTTTCTCGTTTCTAATATCATCTGATAGAATTCTTTACTCTCTCCTTCTCTTTCCTTCTTATTTCCTGACATCACTTCATAGAATTCTTTTCTATCTCTTTCTCTTTCCTAACATCATTTGACAGAATTCTTTTCTCTCTCCTTCTCTTTCCCTCTTATTTTCTGACATCATTTCATAGAATTCTTTACTCTCTCTTTCTCGTTTCTATTATCATCTGATAGAATTCTTTTCTCTCTCCTTCTCTTTCCTTCTTATTTCCTGACATCACTTCATAGAATTCTTTTCTATCTCTTTCTCTTTCCTAACATCATTTGACAGAATTCTTTTCTCTCTCCTTCTCTTTCCTTCTTATTTTCTGACATCATTTCATAGAATTCTTTTCTATCTCTTTCTCTTTCCTATTATCATTTGATAGAATTCTTTTCTCTCTCCTTCTCTTTCCTTCTTATTTCCTACCATCATTTCACAGAATTCTTTTCTATCTCTATCTCTTTCCTAACATCATTTGACAGAATTCTTTTCTCTCTCTTTCTCGTTCGTATTATTATTTGATAGAATTCTTTTCTCTCTCTTTCTCGTTCCTATTATCATTTCATAGAATTCTTTTCTCTCTCCTTCTCTTTCCTTCTTATTTCCTGACATCATTTCATAGAATTCTTTTCTATCTCTTTCTCTTTCCTAACATCATTTGACAGAATTCTTTTCTCTCTCCTGTTGTTTCCTTCTTCTTTCCTGACATCTTTTCATAGAATTCTTTTCTATCTCATTCTCTTTCCTTACATCATTTCATAGAATTCTTTTCTCTCTCTTTCTCGTTCCTATTATCATCTAATAGAATTCTTTTCTCTCTCCTTCTCTTTCCTTCTTATTTCCTACCATCATTTCACAGAATTCTTTTCTATCTCTATCTCTTTCCTAACATTATTTGATAGAATTCTTTTCTCTCTCTTTCTCGTTCCTATTATCATTTCATAGAATTCTTTTCTCTTTCCTTCTCTTTCCTTCTTATTTCCTGACATCATTTCATAGAATCCTTTTCTATCTCTTTCTCTTTCCTTACATCATTTCATAGAATTCTTTACTCTCTCTTTCTCGTTTCTATTATCATCTGATAGAATTCTTTTCTCTCTCCTTCTCTTTCCTTCTTATTTCCTGACATCACTTCATAGAATTCTTTTCTATCTCTTTCTCTTTCCTAACATCATTTGACAGAATTCTTTTCTCTCTCCTTCTCTTTCCTTCTTATTTTCTGACATCATTTCATAGAATTCTTTTCTATCTCTTTCTCTTTCCTAACATCATTTGACAGAATTCTTTTCTCTGTCCTTTTGTTTCCTTCTTCTTTCCTGTCATCTTTTCACAGAATTCTTTTCTATCTCTATCTCTTTCCTAACATCATTTGACAGAATTCTTTTCTCTCTCTTTCTCGTTCGTATTATTATTTGATAGAATTCTTTTCTCTCTCTTTCTCGTTCCTATTATCATTTCATAGAATTCTTTTCTCTCTCCTTCTCTTTCCTTCTTATTTCCTGACATCATTTCATAGAATTCTTTTCTATCTCTTTCTCTTTCCTAACATCATTTGACAGAATTCTTTTCTCTCTCCTGTTGTTTCCTTCTTCTTTTCTGACATCTTTTCATAGAATTCTTTTCTATCTCATTCTCTTTCCTTACATCATTTCATAGAATTCTTTTCTCTCTCTTGCTCGTTCATATTATCATCTAATAGAATTCTTTTCTCTCTCCTTCTCTTTCCTTCTTATTTCCTGACATCACTTCATAGAATTCTTTTCTATCTCTTTCTCTTTCCGCACATCATTTGATAGAATTCTTTTCTCTCTCTTTCTCATTCATTCTTATTTCCTAACATCATTTCATAGAATTCTTTTCTATCTCTTTCTCTTTCCTAACATCATTTGACAGAATTCTTTTCTCTCTCCTTCTCTTTCCTTCTTATTTCCTGACATCATTTCATAGAATTCTTTTCTCTCTCTCTTTCCTAACATGATTTCATAGAATTATTTTCTATCTCCTACTGTATCCTTACATCCTTTCATAGAATTCTTTTCTCTCTCTTTCTCGTTCCTATTATCATTTGATAGAATTCTTTTCTCTCTCCTTCTGTTTCCTTCTTATTTCCTGGCATCATTTCATAGAATTCTTTTCTATCTCTTTCTCTTTCCTAACATCACTTGATAGATTTCTTTTCTCTCACCTTCTCTTTCCTTCTTATTTCCTGACATCATTTCATAGAATGCTTTTCTATCTCTTTCTCTTTCCTAACATCATTTGACAGAATTCTTTTCTCTGTCCTTTTGTTTCCTTCTTCTTTCCTGACATCTTTTCATAGAATTCTTTTCTATCTCTTTCTCTTTCCTATTATCATTTGATAGAATTCTTTTCTCTCTCCTTCTCTTTCCTTCTTATTTCCTACCATCATTTCACAGAATTCTTTTCTATCTCTATCTCTTTCCTAACATCATTTGACAGAATTCTTTTCTCTCTCTTTCTCGTTCGTATTATTATTTGATAGAATTCTTTTCTCTCTCTTTCTCGTTCCTATTATCATTTCATAGAATTCTTTTCTCTCTCCTTCTCTTTCCTTCTTATTTCCTGACATCATTTCATAGAATTCTTTTCTATCTCTTTCTCTTTCCTAACATCATTTGACAGAATTCTTTTCTCTCTCCTGTTGTTTCCTTCTTCTTTCCTGACATCTTTTCATAGAATTCTTTTCTATCTCATTCTCTTTCCTTACATCATTTCATAGAATTCTTTTCTCTCTCTTTCTCGTTCCTATTATCATCTAATAGAATTCTTTTCTCTCTCCTTCTCTTTCCTTCTTATTTCCTACCATCATTTCACAGAATTCTTTTCTATCTCTATCTCTTTCCTAACATTATTTGATAGAATTCTTTTCTCTCTCTTTCTCGTTCCTATTATCATTTCATAGAATTCTTTTCTCTTTCCTTCTCTTTCCTTCTTATTTCCTGACATCATTTCATAGAATCCTTTTCTATCTCTTTCTCTTTCCTTACATCATTTCATAGAATTCTTTACTCTCTCTTTCTCGTTTCTATTATCATCTGATAGAATTCTTTTCTCTCTCCTTCTCTTTCCTTCTTATTTCCTGACATCACTTCATAGAATTCTTTTCTATCTCTTTCTCTTTCCTAACATCATTTGACAGAATTCTTTTCTCTCTCCTTCTCTTTCCTTCTTATTTTCTGACATCATTTCATAGAATTCTTTTCTATCTCTTTCTCTTTCCTAACATCATTTGACAGAATTCTTTTCTCTGTCCTTTTGTTTCCTTCTTCTTTCCTGACATCTTTTCACAGAATTCTTTTCTATCTCTATCTCTTTCCTAACATCATTTGACAGAATTCTTTTCTCTCTCTTTCTCGTTCGTATTATTATTTGATAGAATTCTTTTCTCTCTCTTTCTCGTTCCTATTATCATTTCATAGAATTCTTTTCTCTCTCCTTCTCTTTCCTTCTTATTTCCTGACATCATTTCATAGAATTCTTTTCTATCTCTTTCTCTTTCCTAACATCATTTGACAGAATTCTTTTCTCTCTCCTGTTGTTTCCTTCTTCTTTTCTGACATCTTTTCATAGAATTCTTTTCTATCTCATTCTCTTTCCTTACATCATTTCATAGAATTCTTTTCTCTCTCTTGCTCGTTCATATTATCATCTAATAGAATTCTTTTCTCTCTCCTTCTCTTTCCTTCTTATTTCCTGACATCACTTCATAGAATTCTTTTCTATCTCTTTCTCTTTCCGCACATCATTTGATAGAATTCTTTTCTCTCTCTTTCTCATTCATTCTTATTTCCTAACATCATTTCATAGAATTCTTTTCTATCTCTTTCTCTTTCCTAACATCATTTGACAGAATTCTTTTCTCTCTCCTTCTCTTTCCTTCTTATTTCCTGACATCATTTCATAGAATTCTTTTCTCTCTCTCTTTCCTAACATGATTTCATAGAATTATTTTCTATCTCCTACTGTATCCTTACATCCTTTCATAGAATTCTTTTCTCTCTCTTTCTCGTTCCTATTATCATTTGATAGAATTCTTTTCTCTCTCCTTCTGTTTCCTTCTTATTTCCTGGCATCATTTCATAGAATTCTTTTCTATCTCATTCTCTTTCCTAACATCATTTCATAGAATTCTTTTCTATCTCTTTCTCTTTCCTTACATCATTTCATAGAATTCTTTTCTCTCTCTTTCTCGTTCCTAACATCATTTCATAGAATTCTTTCCTATCTCTTTCTGTATCCTTACATCATTTCATAGAATTCTTTTCTATCTCTTTCTCTTTCCTTACATCATTTCATAGAATTCTTTTCTCTCTCTTTCTCGTTCCTATTATTATTTGATAGAATTCTTTTCTCTCAACTTCTATTTCCTTCTTATTTCCTGACATCATTTCATAGAATTCTTTTCTATCTCTTTCTCTTTCCTAACATCATTTGACAGAATTCTTTTCTCTCTCCTTCTGTTTCCTTCTTATTTCCTGACATCATTTGATAAAATTCTTTTCTATCTCTTTCTCTTTCCTAACATCATTTGACAGAATTTTTTTCTCTCTCCTTCTGTTTCCTTCTTATTTCCTGACATCATTTCATAGAATTCTTTTCTCTCTCCTTCTGTTTCCTTCTTATTTTCTGACATCATTTCATAGAATTCTTATGTATCTCATTCTCTTTCCTTACATCATTTCATAGAATTCTTTTCTATCTCTTTCTCTTTCCTATTATCATTTCATAGAATTCTTTTCTCTCTACTTCTGTTTCCTTCTTATTTCCTGACATCATTTGATAGAATTCTTTTCTATCTCTTTCTCTTTCCTAACATCATTTGACAGAATTCTTTTCTCTCTCCTTCTCATTCCTTCTTATTTCCTGACATCATTTACTAGAATTCTTTTCTATCTCTTTCTCTTTCCTAACATCATTTGATAGAATTCTTTTCTCTCTCCTTCTCGTTCCTTCTTATTTCCTGACATCATTTCCTAGAATTCTTTTCTATCTCTTTCTCATTCCTAACATCATTTGATAGAATTCTTTTCTTTCTCTTTCTAGTTCCTTCTTATTTCGTAACATCATTTCATAGAATTCTTTTGTATCTCTTTCTCTTTCCTAACATCATTTGATAGAATTCTTTTCTCTCTCTTTCTCGTTCCTTCTTATTTCCTTACATCATTTCATAGAATTCTTTTCTATCTCTTTATCTTCCTACTATCATTTCATAGAATTCTTTTCTATCTCATTCTCTTTCTTTACATCATTTCATAGAATACTTTTCTCTCTCTTTCTCTTTCCTTCTTATTTCCTGACATCATTTCATAGAATTCTTTTCTATCTCTTTCTCTTTCCTAACATCATTTGACAGAATTCTTTTCTCTCTCCTTCTGTTTCATTCTTATTTCCTTACATCATTTGATAGAATTCTTTTCTCTCTCTTTCTCGTTCCTATTATCATTTGATAGAATTCTTTTCTCTCTACTTCTGTTTCCTTCTTATTTCCTGACATCATTTCATAGAATACTTTTCTATCTCTTTCTCTTTCCTTACATCATTTCATAGAATTCTTTTCTATCTCTTTCTCTTTCCTAACATCATTTGATAGAATTCTTTTCTCTCTCCTTGTCTTTCCTTCTTATTTCCTAACATCATTTCATAGAATTCTTTTCTATCTCTTTCTCTTTTTTAACATCATTTGATAGAATTCTTTTCTCTCTCCTTCTCTTTCTTTCCTATTTCCTAACATCATTTGATAGAATTCTTTTCTATCTCTTTTCTAACATCATTTGACAGAATTCTTTTCTCTCTCCTTCTCTTTCCTTCTTATTTCCTAACATCATTTCATAGAATTCTTTTCTCTCTCTTTCTCGTTCCTTCTTATTTTTTCACATTATTTGATAGAATTCTTTTGTCTTTCTTTCTGTTTTCTTATTTCCTAACATCAGTGATAGAATTATTTTCTCTCTCTT
>OZ010574.1:10363028-10410528 GCA_963932145.1 Acanthosepion lycidas | reverse complement strand
AAGGTAGGTGAACGTTGTTAGTTAAGTCTAGGGTTACGTCTAGGAAGTTTACTTTTTTTAATTTAGTGTTGACTGTTGTTTTTAAATTTAGTTTCCCGAATTCATTGTAAATTACCTTTCTAATTTTCTCTGTTTTAAAGCTTGTGGAGCTCCTCACTACCATGAGCCCGTCATCTCTTTAATTGAAAAGCACTTTCCCACTAATAGCAAACTTAGCAACATCTTTAACAAAAACACATTGAAACTAAGTTACAGCTGCACTGAAAATATAGAAAGAATCATAAAAAGACACAATAAGAAAATCCTAGAAAAACACGCATACCAAAACAGTAATAAAACACATAAACTAAAACTAGATAAAAATAACGAAAAATTATGCGATTGTAGAAACCCTAAAAACTGCCCGTTGGAAAATAAATGCCTCACAAAATCCGTGGTATACCAATGCACTATCTCATCCATTGAGAGCCCTAACACTGATAGGATATACATAGGATCAACAAAGAATAATTTTAAAATTAGATGGAGACAACACAAGAGCTCTTTCAACAATATTCAAAATAGAAATCAGACATCTCTATCCCAATATTTCTGGCACCTAAAGGAAACGAATAAAACACCAAAAGTAAAATGGAAAATAGTAAATAGAGCAAGAACCTGTAGAACCTGGGATGACCCATGCCTCTTATGCTTACAGGAAAAACTACACATCATTAAATTCCTAAATAATGAAAAATTATTAAACCATAGGCAGGAGTTAACGGTTTTTTGCCGACATCAACAGACTTTCGCATTAGATAATTAGCATTAAAAAAAAAAAAAAAAAAAAAAAAAAAAAAAAACATAGCTAAGTAAAATTCTAAAAAGCTCAGCCAAACCCTTAAATAAGAAAAACCCCTTTTTGTCGTCATAAAAAAAAAAAAAAAAAAAAAAAAAAAAAACGAAATTCAATGCAAAGCGATCTGTATATTAAACACTCACTTAAATAAACAAATAAATAAATAGATAATCAGATAGACAAGAATAAGAGACATTTCTCCAGACACAGAACGACTGTCGGCGCGCCATAAAAATATCCTTCACTGGGAACCAACTAAGGGATGACCGTAAACATTAGCCTTGAAATGGATACCCTACCCAACCTTAGCAAAACCTCTCAGAGGATGATGAATCTACTGATAAGAATTAACTCCCTGACCACTTAAAGAATGAAAATAGTATAGCCACTCCCACAATAACAAATTCTGTAAAAACACACGTAAACCGAGAGATAGCTTATTCCTAAAATTTCGCTTGAAGATGAAACGTGACTAAACACCTCAATCCAACTTAATTTTATTAATTATTTGGATGATTTCGGCTCACGTTTTTGAAACATGAGAACTCTTATGTAGCGAAGGAATCATATTTTTAAACAAAAAATATTATTATAATATATATATATATATATATATATATATATACCCAAGTATAGGATTGGTGTATACAGAATAAATTCCAATAACCAGCAATTACTATTCTTAAAAAAGTGCTCAATATAGAGTAGAGCGAATATAATTATTTATTTAAAAATTATAACATAAATATGTTGTAAAATCACTACAAAAATAGCCATTTTGTTTCAACACCTCTGGTGTCTTATCAAGTGATAAGACACCAGAGGTGTTGAAACAAAATAGCTATTTTTGTAGTTTAATAGTTATTTTTGTTATATTTATGTTATAATTTTTAAATAAATATTTATATATATATATATATATATATATTTCTTTTATATGTTTAACACTATCCACAATGCATACAAACATTGTCTGATCTGAGGCAAATAGCTAGTGACATGTTGGTCCAATGCAGAATGCACAATATATATTGATCCTATTTATTCATTTCCTCATGAGGGCAAATTTGACACATGGCCAGTGTAATCTTAATATACACATACAAGAACAAAAATTTGCTCCCACAACTAGTATCATACTTGATATCAGAATCCTTAGAGCTTCGCTTGTTAATAAAATGAGGTTGGAATGCCACCTCAATGCAGGTTTATAAAATGTTCAGAAATGGAAACCTGGCACCAGTGTCCTCTTCCTGTATTACATGAACACAGAAAAGATGCTATATTTTGATTGCTTTAAGATGGCCAAGAAGTGGTATTCCAACAGTATTTATTAACGCTAACCTCCATCAGTGGTAGGATGAGAAACAAAGCCAGTCTAATGCTAGGATCCATATATACAGAGCAAAAACAAAAATTTTCCAATCCTCATAATTTTAAGAGGAAAAGAAAAGAGAGACTTTCATCCCAACTCAAAATGCTGGGAAATGTGTGCTCTGATCCTAGGCAGAATTATCAATGATGGATATAATATTCATCTATATATATATATATATATATATATATATATATATATATATAAAAGGTATGATGTGTGTGTGTGTGTGTGTGCAACGAATGCATGGCCGCAATTTTCGATGGATTTGCACCAAAATTTACATGCACATACTCCAAGTTAGCGGGAAGGCCAAGACAGACTTTGCATTTCCTAACTCCCATCAATAGTGGAAATAATCGATTTTTTCATGCTTCTACGGCAGTTTTCATGTAGTTTGCGGCCATTTTGTACTGGCCAAAGTGAGAGCCAATAGCTGGCTGCCACAAATAGGTAGGAAGATTCTATTGGCCAGCGTGAGAGCCAACAGCTGACTGACATGAATGTTAACTAGCATGCTAGCATGCAAAAAAAATCGATAGCTGCATTTGTCACAAGTGGGAAAAATTTAAATCTGCATGGCACTTTACTCCAATTAGCTCATTCGCTTGCTTAAACTCAACGTTGATTCTGATTCCGCAGAACTGGGTAGGATGTGAAAAAGTATTTGTTGTTAACATTCTTTTTTCATTCAGTTTTTCCAGTGATGAGTCCTTTTTTAAAGCTGATCGTTTTGTGTTTATTTTGTTTAGTTCTTTTTTCGTAACAGATTTAATGTTTAGTATAGAGCTTAGAAAAAATTTGCAGTGTGAGATAGACAAGAAGTAAGGCATATAGCAACATCAGCACAGCAAAGGGCACTCCTTTAAACGCAAAAATATTTTAAGTCAAGTGATAGCGATTGCTGTATGGGTCGTACGATTTTTTAATCAAGCATGGGCAACACTGGGCCATGCTGCTAGTATATATATATAAAACAGAGGATGTCTGTGTGTCTGTGTGATACCTTTTCACTCAAGCTCCATTCAACGAGTTTTGACCAAACTTGGCACGTACATTGTATAATGTAAGAGATAGGTTCTTAGTGTAAAAAAAAATGATAATTTTTAAAAAATCAATAATTGATAAAGCAGATCAAAATTTGATAAATTCAACTTTTTCCTCCGATTTCATTCAAACTCAGTATGCAAATTACTTACATCATGACAAGCTCAATGATAACTCATTTTTATTTGTATGCCACTGCATTTAGTGTAAAACAAAAAATCAACTTCAACACAAATCAATTTCAACAGAAATTTTAAACTAAAAACTCCTTCAATTTTCAAGCAATCTAGTACAAACTTCACTCAATTGTAACCAACAATAAGTTGATTGTTTAACAGTCATTTAACTTGATAACTGAGTCCACCCATAGAGTGAAAATCCACGTAAATAGTGAAAAATGGCAATTTTTACTGGTTTCTTTCTTATTTTTCATTGAACTTTCAATCAATTTTCATCAAACTTTACAATTGTTTTATAAATGTATCCTCTTTTACATCCCTGGTAGCACACTGATAAATTGAATTTCAAAAACTCCAAAATAATTGTGGCCTGAAGTGGGTCATCATTTGGCCTGTTTTACCCCTTCATGTCCTCTGCTAACTTCGATTGAATAAATACAGACTACTTCTGTTATATCAGTAACTGCATTAATTCAGAATGTTTTTTTTAATGAAAGTACTTTAAACTAATTGAGGAAGATAGATTCTGTTATATCTAAACATGATGCTGTTTTTGCTCCATTCTAATTGAACACTTTTTCTGATTGACCAGCTGGGTAGGCTGCTAGTCATTGATAATTCTGCCTAGGATCAGAGCATACAGAGCTAGTAGTTACATATTTACCATCAATGACAATGGTAAAACTCAGGTAAAAGCTACGATTTGAAAGCTGATTTTTAAGTCAGGTAGCTCACTCTTCACTTGGAAGATTTGAGTAGCATCCTCTTCATCTCCTATCATTTCTATCAAAATGACTCATGCCATATTAAGCTAAGCATTGCATCAATATTATCCCACTAAATAAAATATGGCATAGGGACAATTATGAGAAATCTGACTTTATTTAAATGAAAGATAAGTGCCTATTCAATGAAATTATCAAATCCTGGAGGTAAGAATGTAGTGAGAAGTATGACTTGGTCTTTCTGGTTGACTATTATGACATGTGGAGAATAATCCTTCCACTCTCTGGTCTTAATCCTCTTTGGGCTTCATTTATAGTATCAACTAGCATTCTTAATTCAACTCTTTCAGCTTGCAGGATGGCTTGAGAAGTATCTTTGCAAAGGAAAGATGGGTTTTTTTTTTAGCTATCAAGCCTGAACTTACAATTCTGCCTGGTTTAATCTTTTCACATATTTTTATGCAACCCTTCTCTACTTTTTTTTAGTTGTTTTTCCTTGTCGCCTTCTGCATAAACTTTTCATCCTTCTCTCTCTTTCCACAATAATTACAACCCAACTCTCTTTTTCTCACACTCCCTTCTAATACAAGTGCACCCGACTCCTCCTTTTGCATTTCTTCCACTCTTAACCTCTACTTCTTGTTTTGTTATCATAATCCTCTTTCTTTCTCTTTCTTCCTCTCACCATACTTTTTTTTTCATTTTTGTTATGCAAGAAGCATTTGCCAGGAAACACTGGAATTTTAATTTGAGATGAGCTGAAAGATAGCAATTGTTTTCTGAAATTCAGAGATATTATTATTATTCTATATATTGTTTGAACCCATTGTCTTTTATCTTTGGTGTTATTAACAAACCTTTTTGGTGAATACACTCTTCAACCTTCTTCAGACATATGCAATATAAAGTTTCATTTATCACTTAATAATTATATTCTTATTTTTCAATTAGAGTAGTGCTTCTCAAAGTGGTGGTCCACGAACTGGTGCTGGTACACAAGCCATCACCTACTGGTACGTGGCCAGAGTCCAGGCCATACTAAGGAATCATTTGTAAAGATTAAGGTTATATCATTTTTGTTTTTGTCTTAATAAACTGCTTATTTTTGTTATTACTTTTTATATGTTTTGATATTGAATTATTTTTTGCAAAATAAATAGTAGATAAAAAATAGTCAACTTTTATTATATTCATACTATATATTGTTTAAGGTATATATTAATATTACCAGAAAATATTACAGGTACATGACACATTGAGAAAAAAAATTCCAGTCTGCCATATCAGATAGTTTGAGAAGCACTGAATTAGATCACCTTATATGAAATAGTGTAACCATGAGATTATCCCAAAGTACCTTTAGCTTGATGAAAATTCTTGGATCTCATAAGAAATTCTAAATAAGAGATAAATAAATAATTGAAATTTTCTAAACTGTTTTAAAAAATATTTACATAAGGCACCTGAAGTAGAGCAATGCTTCATCAGCTAATTTTGTAAATTATTGATAGTGTAGTGAGTCTCAGTCAGTTATGTACCGTGTGATACATGCTTAGGCAATCATGTATCTTTCAATACATGACTGACAAGGCAGATTTTTTTCCCGCAGTAGATTGCCATTTCTTTCTGCGGTAGATAAGTTGCCATTCTAGGCTATAGAACCTGGTCTGTCCTGCTATTTACCCATAGCTGGGAGGAGAAGAGGATTCGTACCTTTCCCCAGGGTATTAGCACGTAAGTGAATGTAATGGATTTGACTGGAATTTGAACTCAGCGCTCTGATTCCTCAATCCGAGCCGCTATCCATTACTCCACTGTGGCTTGTCAAATGATCACAAAATACCTTACAATTGTGGCCATGTGAAAATGAAGATAAGCTTAGTAAATAGTGTTCACTTTCCTTCTTTTGTTCAAATAAGGTTTTGTATATAGTGAATATATTTCCATATCTGGAATATATTTAGCATATATTTCCAATTATATCTAAAAAATTGGGATGTATGTCCTTTTTAGCACAACTCATCCACTATTGGTTCCCATATGGTACTCAGCTCTCCCCAGTGGCTCCCTGAATCTGTTAGCATGCAACAGTAACCACATCCCAGGCAGGCCAACAAAACCTAGTGAGAGTAGCTGACAGGTGAGTCAGGGCTTGCTTACTCTGGCATGCAAAGAATAGACCTGGTGAACTGAGCAAAAGAGATCATTTGATCCAACTGTTATGAAGGCAGCAATAGCAGCTGTTGTGGAATGCCAAGAGGACATCAAAATACAAAAGACATTGTGGTCATCTACTGTAGCCAAAAAAGTCTCTAGTCATGATAATTCTTCGTACCACTGGAAATCGACTTCTTAGGCTGAGGGAGTAGGATCACCCACGTGCAACAATCCACCTACTATCACACAAGTCTCTATGTACAACTTTTTTGAACATCCCAAATTCTTCTGTATCCCACTATCAGCAAAAACCCTGTGGTGATGGGGGAAGGGGTAAAACAACAGGTAGAGGTATGCACTGGGAGTTGTAGTTCCAATCCTGCATGGGGATAAAAGCCACTCTCTCTCTGACCGGGACAACAGAGGAGTTTTGCATTTTCCCAGCCAACTGAGCAGCCCTGTTTAGGATAGCACTGTTCACCCTCACATGTGGGAGGACACTAGAAATAGTGTCTCAAACATTACTCACTGGTCAGCTTACCACGGCTGGCATATTAACCCCAACTGTGGTTGAAACACAAGGGAAAACAAAAAGATGATTTTCGGAATGTGGAACATCCAAACATTTATGGACAAAGAAACCCAAACAAAACCTGAGAAGAGAACAGCTGTCTTCACAAAAGAACTGTCACGCTACAACATCGATATTGTTGCACTCAGCAAAACCAGACTAGCAAATAAAATATCTGAGCCTAAAGGTAGCTACACTTTCTTCTGGAAAGGCAAAACCCAAGATGAAGAAAGAATTCATGGAATAGGACTAGCAATAAAGTCATTGCTACTCACGCCACTGCCAGACCTTCCTACGACCTTTAATGAATGGCGAATGAAGCTCCATTTCCCACTGAATGCTTCCTGGTATATCACAGTCACCAGTGCATATTCTCCAACATTGACCAGCAGTGTCAGGAAACCTTTTATAAGGATCGGAACAACATTGTGAAGTATGTACCCTTTGGAGATACACTCATACTGCTAGGTAACATTTACATGAGAGTTGGTAGACTACACAGACTGGAAAGGTGTGCTGGGACCACATAGTACAGGCAACATGAATTCCAATGGCCTGCTACTCCTGAGCCACTGTGAGAGAATAACCTGATAATCACCAACATCCTGTTTAGGCAAACTAACAAATGCAAATCTACTTGGATGCATCTGAGGCCCAAGCAGTGGCACTTGATTGACAATGTTATCTGCTGCAGACATGATGTTTAAGACTTAAGAACTCCCAGGGCCGTGTAAGGAGCAGAATGCTGGACCGACCACTACCCCATCAGGTCAGTTGTCAAGCTCTACATTACCCCCATCCATCAGAAGAAACCAAATGTTTGTTTGGCTATCATTCCACATTGCCTAACTCAAACATCCAATTCACTGAAACCACTTTGTGAGCAGCCTGGATGAAAAGCTGACTACCCATAGACTATTCAATAGAAGTTCAACTCAATAATGGGACCAGTTCAGCACAATCGTGAGACAAGCAGACCAATTAACACTTGGCCCAAAGAAGAAAGTGCACTAGGACTGATTCGATAAGAATGATGAAGCCATCACACAGCTCCTGGATGAGAAGCAGGTGTTCATAGTCTGACAGAATGACATTTCCTGCAACTCAAAGCAAATGTGCTTAAAGCACCTTCAGTGCTTTGCCCAAGTCCCCCAAGCCGCATGCAGGATGAGTGATGGAAGGAAATGGCAGACAAAGTCCAGTTGTATGCTGACACTGAGAACTCAGTGTTCTTCAGTGCCATCAAGGCAGTGTATGAACCTTGACTAAATCCGTTACAGAAAGATGGAGGGAACACTTCAGCACCTTTCTTAACAGACCCTCCACTGTCAGTAACAAATCCCTGGATCAGATTCCTCAGAGACCCACACTAGCTCTCTTCCAGTCTGGAAGAGGTTCACATGGTCATCAAGGATACCAGCTCAGGATCTATTAGATTGTGGGACCAGTGGCTCTTGATACCTTCCATGACTGCTTATGTAGGATATGGGAGGAAGAGGACATGCTCCAAGAGTTCAGAGATGCCACAATTGTCTCCCTCTGCAAAACAAGGTAGCAAATACAACTGTGGAAACTACCAAGGCATATTTCTCCTGTCTACTGCTGGCAAGATTTTGGCACGTGTCATCTTTAATTACCTGAGAGGAACCTACCAGAAGCCCAGAGTGTATTCTGTCCAGGTCAAAGCACAATTGACATGCTCTTTGCCATCTGTCAGGTGCAAGAGAAGTGCAGAAAACAAAATCTGTATCTGTATGCAGTTTTCATTGACCTGACCAAGGTGTTTGATACTGTCAACAGAGTGGCCTTATGGATGGTCCTTCAGAAACTTGGTTGCTTCAGAGAGTTTGTGACCCTGATCTGCCTGTTTCATAACTGGTCAGATGCATTCTGGAGAAGAGGTGTTTAAGAACTTTGAGATTTTCAATGCTGTTCAATCCCTCCTTTGCTGGTGTTCTCAGCCATGTTGTCAGAGGCATACAGGATGGAATGTACATCAGGAATAGACCGGACAGGTCTCTGTCACCTCAGTGTGAAAATGAAGACAATTGAGAAATTGATCCTGGAGGCCATCTTTGACAATGATTGTGTCCTCATGACACACACTGAATCTACTCTCCAGGTCATTGTCAACAGGTTTACTGAAGTATCCTGCCTGTTTGGTTTTATGTTCAGCCTCAGAAAAAAACAAAAACTGAAGTGATGTTCTAGCCCAACCCTCCCACAACAGACTGCCATCCATTCATCTCCATTGAGGGAACATAGAAGAATCCAAGTACCTTGGATGATAAATATCAGTTTAAGAAAATGTATTAAAAATGATGGTTTGGTGCTTTGAAAATAGTATTTCTTGGAATGAAGTTCCGTTTTATTATATTGGTATTTGTCTCAGGAGACAATGGTGCATTACAAACCACCACAAGCCTGCAATACTGTCAATGGAGATCTTACGATGTTTATATATCAATATCTCCCTATCAGCATTTCTAGGAGATTCCAAAAGAAAGGATAAAAGTTTGTTGCCAGTACAGCTGCAGAAATTGCTGGAAAGGGATACAGTATGTCATCAAATTACTTTGTAATCTTTTCATTACCACTGCACTTTCTCGTGATCTAGCAGATTTGTGTATGGCCTACTCCTTAGTCTTGCCTTTAACTGAAAGAACCCATGAGACAAGATGTGTAGTTAGCATAACTGTTGTCAGCATGAAAAAGGAAAGTGGCATTTCTGGCTTTGGTTGGCAGTTAGTCTAGAAGGAAAACTCTAAATTCAAAAAGTGAGAGATGCCACTTTACCTTTCCATGCTGACAACAATTATGCTAACTGCACATCTTGAGATGAAGTATTATTATTTCAATAACTATTCAGACATCATCATTTTGTTTTGATCTTTGTAGATTCTCTAAAATACTTGAGAAATTCAGATGATACTTGGAAAGTACCGGAGTGAATTTAGTGATATAAATAACAAGGATGAGGACACTAGTCCAAATAATCAACAAAAAGATTTCTTTTCATAAATTCACGACAGTCTAGGTAGCCTAAAAAATGATCTTATCAAAATGTCATAATCAAAACAACGAGAATGAAGATACTAAGTGCATATGATGAGATTTCTTTGTAGGCAAGTGAATGTACCGGTCAAAATGTAAAAAAAAAATTGGAATGAACATACAGGAAAAAATTCTTGGTGAAATGTAGGATCAATATTCAATAGATTCTTTTTTGGGGGAGGGAATTTTTAATAAGTTTTACTTTTATTTCAGTAAAATGAAAAACAAGTTGAATTTTTTAACCGAAGATGAAAAACAGCAGCAAAAAGATAGTTACTGAATGAACAGTTTTCTTTTTTTGGTATTTCTTTCTTTCAAACTTTTTAATTAAAAAAAGAGAAAAAGAAAATTGTCCGTAACTTCCAATGTGAACAAAAGAAAATCAACAAATTACTTTCTTTGGTATTTATTTTCTATTCAACATGTATTATGCTAAAAATGTTATTTTAAACAAATCAGCAATAAAAATTACTAATGATAATTTTAAACAGAAACTGCTATTAACCTCGGAGACGAATGAACGACAGTTTTAATTTAACTTTTTCCAACATATTAACCTGGATGAAACGATGAACATGTCATATTGTAAAGAATAGGTTTTTAAAAAAAAATTAATATTAATTATAGAAAGTAAATATTGTATACCACGTGAATGCAGAAACATTGATATTGATCGTGTGGCAAATCACTACTTCTATTTCGTTAATCTATTATCAAAACATGCATTTTTGAAGGAAACTAAATAAATTTGCTAGAGAAAGGTTACCCTTCTTTTCTTCCGTATAGCAAAATGACGTACCGTAAATCAATATTCTTTACAATGGTAAGTAAATCTTTTAAAACAACATCTATAAATATTGACAAGATTCAGATATTTATGAAATAGCCAACTACTGTTAATAAATTGTTAATTTCCTGTAAGTTAAGCCAATACCGATCTCGAAAATGCGACGTAATCTTTCAGTGATGAGTACATAAAAAATGGCGTGTACAGTATAAGGGAGGTAACTGCAGAGGACATTTTGGGGTCGTTCTCCACAGATTGAATATTTTTAAATTGCTTTTTTATTTCCATCTTGCTTAGAATTCTTGATATATTTAAAAATATATAAAAAAAAAGAAAGTCATAAAATTTACAGAATATATTTCTGATTAAAAAATTATGATAACGATTTCAATAAATGTACGAGCTAATAAAAATCACCACAGATGGCATTGTACAGAAACGTAGTTTAATTACTATGACTAAAAAGTTTGAATTTGATTAAATTCAACACAGGTTAAACGATAATTTTTAAAGCAATAAACTTCAGGAAATTTAGTTCATTTGCTTTCTTTTGTGAGATTTTTAATTACTGCGTCTTAATTATTTATGCCTGATTTCGTGGTTAATCTTTAAAAGCAAACAAAAAACAACAAAATATGGATTGACAATAATGTTGACATTGCTTCGACCCACTGTTGTTTTCATGAAATGAAAGAATGGGTTATACTGGGTTAAATCGGAATTTTACACTTTTTTTTATTTTAACAAAGTTAGTACTGTGTTCAAAATAAGGAATTTTTCATTGATTATATTGCATAACAAATATCTTGTTTACTTTTTAAAGTGACGTATTCAATGTAATATTTTTTTCTTTTTTGTGGCATTAACCGAACGGCAGTCATCAGTGAGACTGAGATCATATGAAAAAACAAAAACTATGTCCAACTGCCTTATTATTACTGTTAGTGTTGTAAAAGATGTGTCTGAAAAGATCCAAAGATTAAGGCTTAAATCTTTAATATGTACTCAAATAAAATAGCATTAAATTCCATTTCAAGTAGCATTTACCAGGATTTTTTTTACTTTGAAAACGAAACGTCGTAGCAATGAAATTCTTACCATATGGTGACAATCAATTGTGGCCTCATCTAAAAGACTACATTTAAAATATTTTTAAACATCTACCTCTACAGACCCAGTAAGAAAACAAAGAAACGTAATAAAAAACTCGCCGTCAATATTAAATTGAAATTCGTATTCCAAAGTATGAAAGAAAGTTTTTTTTAAAAAAAAAAAAAAAAAAAAGTTAACAAGAAGGTAGTTTTAGTTTTCAGAATTTTCGTTTTCAATTATTTCTTCATTCATTCATTACATCATCACAGGTCCAAATGCTTAACTTCATCGTCTCTTTTTTTTCTCTCTCTCTCTCAAAAAAACATAGGCCATCAAGATTACGAAAGCTTTAAAACGTAATGAATTTCAATTATCATTCATTCAGCAATAAAAAAAAAAAAACACTAGTGACAAGACAAGCTGTTCACGTGACTTGGTTCACTTTTTTCTGAATGAATGATGGTTGCATTTCTAAAATCTTTGAAACCTTTAGAGACAA
The DNA here is from genome assembly GCA_963932145.1 of Acanthosepion lycidas. NCBI lineage: Eukaryota > Metazoa > Mollusca > Cephalopoda > Sepiida > Sepiidae > Acanthosepion > Acanthosepion lycidas. The sequence goes on along the minus strand of OZ010574.1, from coordinate 10,398,204 downwards.
TGATTATGATATATTTTTTTAAATTAAAGTGTTTTTCAAAAAAGTCCGTTAGTATTTCGTTTATATTTCATAACTTTATGTTTTAAAAATACCAATAGCTAAAAAGAAAATGTTAAATTTTAACAGTTAAAAATTCCCGTGAGGAGATAAACATTTTTTTTATTATACTGCAACTACACTTACTAACTACAACTACAGTTGGCATTTTTTTTTTAGTCGAGATGATTAACTTAAGATTTAACTAATTTGAGTCTTCCTGGAAAGTAATAATAGGTCTTTCATGAGAATAAAAGCTACTTAAACTACTGCGTCACAAATTGTGACTGGTGATTTAAAAAAAATGTTTGTCAAGTTAAAAATACCCTTTTTTTTTCTTTTTAAACACCATAGAAAAGAAAAGATTCGGAGACAAATTAAAAAAAGTCTGTAGTCAGTTGAGTGATCGCATTTTTATGCATAGCATTGAGTGAAGACAAAAAACGAAGAACATTCACCTCCTCATGAAGAAAGTTTTGTTGTGTGAAGTTGAAGAATATTGATTTCTGATTAACGTTGCCGCTGTTGTCAGTCAACGGTTTTTTAGTTCTATCATGAAAAATAAAAATATAATTACAAAAAGTTGAAATAAAGTTTCCATTATGATTAATGTTTCATATTTCTATTAAATCATTTTAAAAAATGAATGACGGAGTAAAAAACAATTTTGTTGTTCGAATTTGTTATTCGCACCATAAAATCTGCTAAAAAAGCTAACTTTCACCAAAGTTTTTTTTTGTAATGGGGGAATCGAATATCCTCCCCTTCAATAATAATAATAATAAAAAATACATCAAAATTTCTCAGCTTTTCTTTTTCTAACAGTGACAATCACTTCCTTCTCAACTCACATAATTGATCCAAAAGTTAGCATATGTTGCATAGATTTGGTTGGTTGACCAATCAGATTGAAAATATATGTACTTCAAAAAAATCAACATAAAAAGCTGTTCCATTTCAGAAAAAAAACAAACTTTGTTTTCTAGTTGGCTTAAAAATAAAATAAATTAAAATATTGACTTTTACTTCTTAACTAAAAAACACAATATTTTTTTTCGGTTTATGGATTTCGGCGTTGTGCTAAAAAAGAAGTTGCCGTCATAGATTTTAACAAGTGATACTTTCAAGTTTCAATCTAAAAATAAATGACTTCATCATGCTAAAAATGAAGAATAAAAAAAATTCTTCAAAATCTTAACCGCCAAAATTAAAAAGACTGAGAAAGCGGTTGGCAGCAAAGAGACAAGAAGTCGTTTGTAATAAACAATGACAATGACTAAAACTAATCTTTGGAGGTCATGGTTTGACTTTCAAGAGACGAATTAGTTACTTTAAAACTTTAAAATAAATTGGATTATAAAAAAAACCAACAAAATCCATGTTTTCGGCTTCTTAATTATTTCAAATCAGGCTTCGATTTTTTTTAAATAACTTAATTATTTTTCTTGATCGAAATCGAAATATTTTTTCTTTTGCGAAATTACACAGTAATGCAAAAAGAAGTACAATTTTAGTTTTCACAGAAAAAAAGAATCAATCAATGTGTAAAATATTTGTAAAAAAATAGAATATTTTTATTTATTAAATAAATTTAAATTAAATTTGTACATTTATTCATCTTGGTCTAATGAATAGTAGACTTTGAAAAATAATGTTTAATAATGGAAACGTACTTTACTTCATTTTTCTGATATCAAAACAATCGAGCACATTATATTATTATAATTAATAAATTTTGGGGAAAAAAACACTTGCTGCAACTACTGCTTAGGAGTCGAACATAGTTTGAGTCACACGATCCGCTGATTGCAATTCAAGGGAGATAACTCTATTTACTTCCTGTCTATACGCACACCACTGTTAGAAATGAACAAAATTGAATGGACACCGAGAGTGAATGGTTTGGAGAGGAAGACGAAGAATTCTAACTGACTTAGTAATTCATGATCACGTTATAAGGAATCAGTTAGAAGTAAAATCTACTTTATAAATCGCAAAGATGCCAAAAAAGAAAACAGGTGCAAGAAAAAAGGCCGAGAAACAAAGGTTGCGGCAGAAGGAGATTCGGACTGCCCACATGGACCGTTCGATAGTCGAGAGGCCGTGTAACTTTTTAATGGAATGTGACCAATGCCGGACACCGCAGAAGAATAGGGCGTTTTGCTATCTTTGTTCGACCTTGCAGAGACTGCCTGTGTGTGCCCAGTGCGGTAAGTCTAAATGCATGATGAAGAGTGGAGACTGTGTCATCAAACATCCTGGAACTCATAGCATTGGATTAGGTATGGTCGGAGCTATATGTGATTTCTGTGAGGCGTGGGTGTGTCATAGTCGAAAGTGTCTTCAGACCCACGCTTGCACATGTCCCTTGCAAGACGCTGTCTGTATTGAGTGTAAACGAGGAGTGTGGGAGCACGGTGGCCGCATCTTCAAATGCTCATTTTGCATGAACTTTCTTTGTGAAGATGATCAATTTGAACACCAAGCCAGTTGTCAAACGTTGGACTCTGAAACCTACAAGTGTGCCTCTTGTAACCGAAATGGTCAGTACTCCTGTTTAAGGTGCAAGAGTTGCTTCTGCGATGACCATGTGAAGCGTAAGGGCTTTAAGTATAGCAGAGGTCAACCGATTCCTTGTCCAAAATGTAGCCACGATACAGTAGAGACCAGGGATCTAAGTATGTCCGTAAGGAGGTATAAGTTTGGACGACAGGCAGACGACGACGAAGAAGATTCCTATTATAATTACTACAACAATTCAGAGTATGGGAATACGGAAGGCGGTGCTGGTGCATCGGGTGGCTGTTCAGAATTTGGGTATGATTACGGTGAAGAGGAAGATGACGAAGACGACACAGACGACAACGATGAAGAAGAGTCAGAAGATGACGACGATTATGACGAGGACGAGGAAAGAAGTGAAGTTAAAAATGCAATCAAAGAAGCATCTAAAGGCGTGGAGAAAATTTCATTGAATAAGTGACCTTTGGCTTTAAACTAACACTATACTTAAGCCCCCCTCCTCCCCCAGCAGAAAAATATCCTGACTTCTGTTAAATTTTTATTATAAACGGAGTTCTTGGTAAAGTTTTGTTTTTTGAGAAAAAAAAAAAAGTATCAGTTTCTGATAACGCTGATTAATAATTTTGCATAAAACAACAAAAATAAGTGTGATGAAACAGCCTAAGAATTATTTCCTTAACAAAAAGCTACTATTATTTTTTAAGACATCTTTTTTCTGTCACTAAAATATTAAAAAAAAATTATGAGTTGGAAACTTATTTTTTCTCAAAAAAAAAAAATGCTTGTTTAAGAGAAATTTTATTTTTAAAAACTGCAGATGTAATCTTTATTTTATACAAGACACAGCTTTTGCCCCCAAATAAAGATATAAAAAAGGATTGATAGTTTTTATAGTGTTTATTTTTATTAACAATTTCAGACATGAAAAGTTTCAGTTTTCACTTCATTGATAGAAAAAACTACCTAGCTGAATAATCTGACCTAAATTCATAAAAATACCATTAAAACTTCTGATTTTATTTTAAGGCCATATCTCTCTATAACATAAGTGACCACGGTTATCCACAGCTTCCTTTTCTTTAATCTCTGTGAATTGCTATAAGTGTTCTTAGGAAAGATAGTGGAGGGTTTTCCTGTTTTTATGGTTTTAAATTCAGAGTTGTCCTGCTAGATTAGTTCTTTTACTAAGGTTACAGAATCCAGTGTTGTATTTTACCCATAGTTGGAATGGATTTGTGCCTATCCTGATGACATTAGTGTAAAGTTAATGCAACAACTTCAGCTAGAATTTGAACTTTGCCTACTAATTCTAATTTCTGTGCCAATAACTGTTACTTTCTACATATCCATCTGATTACCACTTATAATTATAGACATCTGTGATGAGTTTCTCTTAGTTCAATGGAAGAGTACTGATTGGAAATCCTCAGTGTTTAATGTGAATTAAAAAGGTAAGAGAAAGAGAATGGCTTCAATGAATTATTATTTGGGGCCATTAACAAGTAAATCCAAATCATTTCACTTTGATTCCTGTTTAAAACATATTTTTATTTCTTTCACAATAACAAAACACTCCATTGTTAACCTGTGTACCTTCAAAATCAGTATTTGTGATGGTGCTTTTACCTCAGTTTGAATACTGATTACTGTCATGCAACTACTTAATCCAGTGTTTCTCAACAGGTGTGTCTCCGGAACTAAGGTTATTCAAGAAACCATGATAAATAGATTAATGCATTTTTCAGTAATTTTTGTTTAATTTTCTATTCATAAAATTACTATACATGTATGGCATATTGTTGAAAAATCCTTGGCTATAAAGGCTTCAAGCTCTTATATTATTTAAAAGACCAGGAAACTATTTCAAGGGTTCTACAAGGGTAAAAAGTTGAGAAATGCTTAATTAATCTATCAAGCAGGCCAGATGCCTAATTTATATAAATTATTGTTTCATTTTGTTAAATAAATTATTGTCAGTAGAATTAATTTTGACTAGTTTTACTTTCATCTTGTTGCCTTTTATTGCAATACTTAGACTATTTTTACATTTGTCTGTTGTGACAAAAAGTAACAAAAATCAGATAAAATCTTTTCAAAAAATAAATAAAATTATTACTTGCCAACTCATCAGTTTATAGATAAAAATTAATTCATTAGCTATGGTATTATCAGTTTGGGTTAGTGATTACCAAAATCTCTTATTTACTACATTTGATGTCATATAAGAACCCTCGCCCCACATCTATATTTAATCATACAGTATTGTGGAGTTAGGCTAGATACAAATACGGGTAGTCTCCTGTGTCTGGATAACATTAGCTTAATAGATATTAGCATATAAGACCTAGAAAATATTTTCTTGGTAAAAAGGTGGGGGTGTCTTATATATCATCAAATATAGTAATTACAAATTATAAACATTTTTTTTCTAAAACTTAGGAAAAAGTATAATGAAAAAAAAGGTCTAACTTGTCCTTATATGTGCCTTTTAAACTGTTTTGTGGACATTAAGAGGATTTTGAAAAGAAAAAAAAAATATCAGGGTGTGCTGAGTCCAACCAAGAAGACCATCCAAAACAAATTTTGATATTTGGTTAGATTTTGGTAAGTGGGTTGGTCTGAGTACCTTTCAGTACCTCCTTGTAAGTTGAGATGACCAAATGGTATAAATTTAGTTCACAAGTGTAAAAATACAGGCTACCTATAGGATTTGAACTCCTGTCTGTTTTCTGTATTATATAAACCTATAATCACTTTATTTTGATGAATAATAATTATACTTATTATTGGTTTATACACCAAAATTAAAATTATCATATATTTATTACATACCATTATGTATTGGTCTGATTACTTAATTCTTATGTTATATTGTTAGGATCATATGGCCCGACATTGAGCTTTGCCTGTTACTCTTGGGCCATGCTTATGAAATCCCAGGTTCACTGCTTCTGCCCTTTTCTGATTCACACAAATAACTAATGTCAACATGTGGTTTACTTAGTGACTTAGCTGAGCAGAGTATGTGGGCAGATTCTTTCATTTTTTGTATTTGCCAATGTTTTTCCCTGTTATTTTTACTTCATTCTATAAAGCTTAGTATATTCTCTTAAAGGTATGTGCATGGTCATCCAAATGAGAAAAAAACAAAACAACAAAGATGAAGAAATTAGCCTTAAAAAAATCACATCCAATTATTAAAACACTCTTATGTGAATTACTTGGTTTATTTTTTGTTTGTCTATCTTAAAGAAAGAATTTTATGAATTTCTAGTTAATTCTTTCCAGATATTTGTAAATGCTTAATTGTTGGAACTGAAAGAATGAGAGAATAATATATTTGGGAAAAGCATGAATCCTGCACCACCACATAAGTTATGGACAAATTATAAGGCAGCTGATGTCTGGGAGTCAGTACAAATTTACTTTTTACTGAAACTCCAGCAATACCATTTAATATAGTTGCAGCTCTACAAGGAGTCTGAAAAAATATTTCAACAAATCTTTAAAATTATTTTTATTTTGGGGTCACCTTCAAAGAGAAATTGGTTTTCCAATGTATGATTCCAGCTCACAATTCCATATTCTATTCAATCAAATTTATGTATTACAAGAGGTTTGCTGCTTCATGAAAAGGTCAGTGAACATTGTCTTCATGGTAGAAAAATTAAAATGGAACTCATATAGTTGAGAGCCATTGCTTTTATTCAGTTGAATGGGAATTGAATTAGAAGTTGAATGAGAGGAGTTTCTTCTTCAGTCAGACATGGACTCCATTTTGTTGAATAATATCCAACTGCACTCACATTCTTTCTCTGGCCATGACTGCTTTCTGAGTTACATAGGGCTAGCTGGTCAATTTCTATGAATTTTAAAGGTCAAAGACGTGATATGGACTTATACATATGATCAAATTACATACTTGCTCTCAGTTGAACATGTGTAATATTGACATCCTTTTTAATACAATGCTATGACTGGAGTCAAGCTAAGTTATTTGAATATATTACAAATAGTAGTTTTAGGTTTGTTTTTTTTTCTCTGAGCATCAATGATTGATAGTGACTTATTTTGAAATGTTACATTTATTTTCTTGAGTTTTCTAAATAGGAGTGATTACAGTAAAAGAATAGTGAAAACTTAAGATAATTCTTTATTTTTAAGCATTTTTTATAATTTAAGGTTATTCTATATTTGTTTGGGTCACTTGTATATTATGTGAAATAATTGGAGAAAACTGGGAAGTAAAATTCTCTTTTGGCTGCAGTAAAATCACTTGTGTCAGATTTTGCAAGCAACACAGTACTAATTGCCCAGTTAAGTAGTTAACTTATTAAGATGTCACCTATCTGGAATAGCATTCCTACACTTGTAACATGATGTCAGGTTTGATGAATAGCCTGCATTTATGTGTGCAAAAAATGAGAGAAAAAAACATGAACCTCTGAACTGAGGTGTAGAGATAATAGGGAATTTACTGAAATTCTGGCTGAGGGGTTTTGAAATATATTATAATTCTAAAGAAAATAATGACTCAGAATGGTTTCATCATCAAGGCAGGAACTGAGAGACTAAACACCATGGAAATTTGTGAAGTAAACAAAAGTGTTAGAATCTTGGGCAGTGGTAAAAAATTTATGTCTCAAAATCATCAATTTTTTAACCAAAGAATAGAAAAACCAGATGTCTTAAGTTTTAAATGTGAAATTGCAGATATTAGAATTTCTTGGGAAAGATATCAGTTAATAACTGACTTGTCAATGACAATTTATCAAAGTTAGAAGCCCAGTGTAACATTAAGCATTAAGGAATAGAAATTCCCTTGATTTGATAAACTGTTTTTGTTTATATTCTCCATATAGTCACAGCAGCTTAAAGGTTGCAACAGGTTTGCCTGGAGAGATGTTTGGAGCCAAAAGCCAGGATTTCTTATCCCAACTGAATAAATTTGTCATGTCCATTTATACAACCAGCAACAGGGACACAATATTAGGATATAAAAGTCACTGTTGTTTCCTATTAGGCAATCAAGTACATTCTTCTCCAATCACTTTGCAATGTTTTCCATCAGGTTAACAGACCTGAGGAAGAAGAATATAAATCCAATGTCACTTTTCTTATCACTTTATCTGAGAGAATGCTTGACATATTCTCCTGGCTTCAGTTTAAACTGATGCCTTCTTTTATCCACATATATTGTGAATATTTTGCTTAATGTTCCTATGTTCTTGCTTTCAGAGAAAAACTTGGAAACTGTCCAACATATTTCAGTGAAATTTTTAGATTTTACAATTATAATTTAGATATATGGAAAGAAGGCAACATCAGGTTATCAGTTTAAAAATAAACACAAAGGAGATGAGCAATTCAATTACTTGTTATTATTTAGTGGTTATTGATTAGAGGATTATCAGGTTTTGTCATTTTGATCAGCCATACTTCTGCTGTCCCAGGAAACATAAATTTAAACAGATGTTCATCACCACTGGTTAAAGAAAAATGACTGACTATCCAATTGATATCTGAACTGAGTTGACAGGTAACAAGCTCCAACTGTAACATTGACATGTTCTTTTCAATACAATTCTATGAATGCAGTCAAACTAAGTTATAAGTATATTACAAATGGCAGTTTTGAGTCTTTTCTTATTTTTCTCTGAGCAGCAAATTGATATCAACTTATTTTGAAATATTCATAAATTCATGAGGTATTGTACACTATTTGGATGGTTGCCATATTCATCATAATGATAAGGACAACAGTCTGAATGATGTAAATAGTGCAAATAATAAATTTTTTTTTTTTTTTTAAAGGAGTGATTACAGTAAAAGAATGAAGGGAAATAGTCAATTTTTGATAGTGAAAATGTATTACATATATTTTTTTACTATATTCTAAATAAAAAGTAATATTTCTTTTGAAAATCCAGTAATCATTGAATAACTAAATTGAATTTTCTGTTATTATTTTATTCTGTTACAACAGTACAGAAATTGTATTGATTTACTTCCCCTTTGTTTATCCCCTTTTTTTTTTTTTAGTTTAGGTACTTTTTAGATTGGTCACCGTTTTTGACCACTTCCGGTTAACCCATAGTATATCACTGGAACCCAAACAATAAAAGCATGAGCCCAAGCATGTGGTTCTTAGTTTTTTCATCCTCCTAATGCTAATGTTACCCCTGCCCCAAATGTTACTATCCCTTTTTTACTGTTCTGCATGCAGAGTACATGTCTGTCTAAAGGCATCCAGATGAATGCCTGCAGAGTTTTAATTGCCTTTTAAGCCATTTCTGACTGTCTTTAGGTATGCACACATGTGAGATGGACATATACTCGGGAGGCAAAACAATTTTCTTTTAGGAATATTCTTATTTATAGACCAACTTTTTCCTCAGCAGATATCAGTTTTGGCATAATGTTAATGACAGAATTTGACATTAAAAACAATCTAAAAATAAGTACATAAAAATCAAAACACAAAATGCATAGGAAAGAAATTCATTTTTCATCACTTTCTAGTCCTGGGTATGATGATAAACTACATCTAGCAGCAAGGCCTCTTATCAGGAGATTGAAAGTTTTGAGGGGCATGGAACCACCTCTTAACTTCTGTTGTTCCCAGGTCCATTCTGGTTTGGGGTAGTAGCAATTGTTAGGGTTCCAACTATGACCCCCCCCCCCGAAAAACAAAAAACACTATGAAAGTATATAAATACATTTTTATTCTAAAAATATCAGCAATACATTTTTATGTAAAAAACGTTAGTAACAATACCTATTTATAGTAAAATAACCAACAATAAATTTTATCTGTATTTGAAGGCATACAATTATGCTAAAAATATATTTAGTTAAAGCCATAAAATTGTGTTTAAAATATTTAGATGAAAAAAATCCTAGAGGTTGATAAGCAGTTAAACAAAATCAACCAACCAAACAACCAACATGAAAGAACTCTTTCATATTATCCTAAAATTTCTTAAATCAAAACTGTATTCCAAAATATAAGTTCAACAAAACTACAACATAAAACGCATATGACTGCCTCTAGTAATCATGTGCAAACAAACATGTATATGCTGAGTATTATCTACCATGTATTCAATTGTGAAAGCCGAATAACCTATATTTTTATTACTTCAAAGCTCCCAAGGAAAAATTAAATTTTCTCATTAAATGACTCCTAAGGATGTGCCATTAAACAAATCAATCAACTCATGGTCTTTTCTATCATATTTTCATGCAGTTCAATTTTGATTGATTGATTTTTTTTTTTTTTTTTTTTTTTTTTAGGGAGTTATCAATCTTTTTGAGGTTTATTTAAAGCTGAAACATTTTTGGTTCGGAAGTATTTTTTGGAGATAATGATTTTCTGATATAAGTCTTGTTATTTAACACATACCTGGGAGGAGAAGAGGTAGATTCATACTTTGCTCAAGGGTATTTGCACATAAATGAACATAACGAACCCGACTGGAATTGGAACTCGGCTCTTGGATTTCTCATTCTGAGCCTTTATCCATTGCACCAACAGCACATCCACACTTACAGCACCTGGTATTCCCCCAGAGGTTACCCCTCTAGGCACTGACCAGGTTCAATGTTGCTTAACTTTAATGATCATATGAGAAATGGTGTTTCAACATATGACCATGAGCCAATCCAACTTTGTTTAAGTCAGAATAAAGAAGTAGCTTTTTTTTTTGCTTTTATTAATCATTTAATTCTAAGCAAGGCAATAAAGCCACTGAGATGCAAGAGGTTACTGAGAGTGAAAGAAGATGAGGAAACATTAGTGAGGAAAAAGGTCAGTAAAAAAAACAGGATTCAGAAAGAAGATAGTGATTGATGTCGCATTTAAACTCTTGAAGGTCATAGATGAAAGGAAGAGAGTTCCAAAACAGAAGTGCGAGCAAATAAATTATTAGCATAGAATTTACAGTTACATCTATTTAAAATGATGAGACCTAATTGCCAGTCTAGTACTACACCTAAATTCACGTGGTCAAGGTACCAAGGAGGAAAGCTTATCAGCACAATTGCCATGAAAATATTTATAGAAAAGATACAAGGAAATCAAGTCATGGTGATAGGAAAGTGACTGAAGTCAAGATGCCAGGTCAGCATCAATAATATTACAGACTCAGGAGAGTGAAGGTCATTTTGGAGATCTGAAGCCAGTTTTACTTTATCAGACCTATTGGACTTACAATTAAGACTGGAATAAATATTCATGTCATCAGCATAAATACTGAGTTAAGAGCTGATGACGTCAGGAAGGCTGTTGATGATGACGATAAACAAAGTAGGTCCAAGAATAGCACCCTAGTGGGGGACGCACCAGCATCAATGTGGAAGGATCTAGAAGAGTTGCCATTCAACATGACTTCCATTACACATTAGTTTCTCCTGGGATTTGAACTTGTGTCAGTACTTTAAGAGCTTATCTTCTGTAAACACTGAAGGTTACCTTTATTATTATTAGCCTATAGAAGTCTTTCATGACCAGGTAGAAATCTCATTGTGTCATTATTCTAGCATTTTTGATTTTTTATTCCAGGTTTACAACTTGTAATCATCATATTTTTGTTTTGTGATGAAGTATAATCATTGTTACACATATTTTTTTACATCACTTTGGATTAGTTCTTTTACTGTTATGTGAACCAATCAGCTATGGATGAATAGCAGGGCATTTAAAACACTTTTTAGCTTTACAAGACAGTTGGTTGCTAGCCAGGTTGAGAAGTAGAAAAAATTAAAGATTTGGCTAACACTCTGGCTCCATACAAACCTACAACTGATTCAGAATGAGAAAAGAAAGTCTCCAATGAGACAAACATTGGTCAATATGCCTTGCTGCATGGAAGGGTCTACATGAGATTTTAAATAAAAATCTGTTTGAGCTTATAATCTTTGAAGTTTTCCATTTTTACCAGAGGGAATATTTTGTGTATAAACATTCTGGAAAATCTAATTATTTGGAGGTGGAAGTGACAAATCTTAAACATTAAAAATGAGTCTTATAAAAATTATAACTTGTGTATAATAACATGAATGAAAAGAAGATCAGCTGCTTCTCTACATCGGGGTAATTATCAAGTTATTATCTCACAGCCCTCAACAACAGTGTAGCCAGTTTGATCTTGACTGGATGACTCCACCCAACTAATAATTGTGGCTAAGCTTAGTTCTTCCTTTTTTATGAAGACAGACGAAGATGGATCAATAAATCCATAGCCTGACAGTTATTAAAATTTTTACTGTATATTGATTAATGGGGAAGTGTTGTATTCAGTGTATAGAAATAATGTTAGGAAGAGAATATTTTTCCTGTAAAGTAAATATTATTTTCATATGTTGCTGACTTATATACGTACATATATAAGCATAAGCACATGATACAATATTTAGATTGATCTTATTTTTGCAAAACCAGTTATATAAACCGTTCAAGTTGCAACAAGTCCCATAACTCTTACAAAATTAAACTTCTAACTAAATCTAATTTTGGGAAATTTATATAGCAGAGAGAAAAAAAAAAAAGAGTAAGTGAATGATGATTAAATAAATTTAGTGGTTAAATTTGATGATCCATAAATTATTTTTTTTAATATTTAAGAGAAATTATTAAAAATTTTCCAGTAATTTATAAGGTAACAAATATATCAACAAAAACAAATGGATTAAAGTTTATCTGAAAAATGACTTCTGCTACAAATCATTTTAATAATTGTCATATATAAAATGCAATCTATATATATGTGTATTGTTATAATTCACCAGAAGAATCCACTACATAAGAGAGGGGGGTGAATTATCAGGTCTTTATGTAACAGAATCTTCTGCTGATGTAATTGAAACGTCACATGTTTATTATACAAGAAAATCAATTTTAAATTGCAATTAGCTCTGTTGTTAAATACATTTTAAGATATGTTTGAATATATATATATATAGTTTTAAGGTGTGCTATATTTATGGGATAAAGTGCTCAATATCTGAGACAAAGCATATGTAAATATAAGAGTGAACATTGAAGTCAACACTCAGAGGCAACAGGCTGTTTCATGCTAGATGTAATTGGCAGCCTGACGATTGCATCTAGCATGAAACAGCCTATCGCTTTCAATGTCCACTTTTATATATATTAAAAATTAGTCACATTTAAGATAATTGTTTTCATTTCTAGCAAGGGGAAAAGATAGATGTTCGATTCTTATCATTACTTAATTTTAGTTTAGTTAAATATTTAAAGTGTTGGGCATAAACAAGAAAATATGGAGCAACAAATTTTTTGACTACAGATAAACTAGAATTTCAATAATATACTTATGTTGCCAAACTATTAACTGTACACATTACTTATTTAATCTACAAATTACATCAAATAAGTAAATGGAAGAACTAAAAGGAGAAATGTTTGAAGTGAAAAATATCAATAAATAAGCTGAAAATGATTCCAATACGTCTCAATATATTTTTTAAACAAACTCACTTTTAAGCTCCATATCAAGTCATTTCCTATGTTTAGAACTTATGAGGGTTGCTATAAAAATGAATGCCTCTTGTTATGTTGGCCATGACATTAGAAGTAGATATTGGTGTGGTAGTAGAGACTGAACCTTTCTGCTAGTAACCCCTAGTTTGTTTTTTTCCTAGTTGCAGATAGTAATCTGGCAAAATCACATCTGACATGAAAGTATATTTAAAATAGAGGCATATCATTGAATTACTGTATATACTTGTGTGTATGCATAGTGTGACCCCTGAATTTCTTTTGGAAAAACCCGATTTTTTCATATAGCTTATCTGAGCAGTTCTAATAGGGCCTATTGTAGTCAAATATTACAGTACAAGGCATCATCCTGGACATATCTTATAGCAAATAAATTGTTTTCATTTTTTCTTTTATGTACAGAGCTATGCCTCAAAATGTTGAGATAAATCACTTACTGTAAAATATCTGATACAAAGATTTAGACAGTGTATGTTCGTTTTCATCCATGCCTGAAAATGCATAAATTTTAACCTCACCAAAAAATAAGTTACCTGCGTATAGAGCAAACAGTCACCGAAATTGCATGTTTTTTTGACCTCTTCAAAAGAGTTACCTGTGTATAGTGCAAACCCCTATTTTTTTGTGTAAACTGATCATAAAAACTCAATATACTTGACTATATATGGTGTTTCATGCAGAAAAATTAACACTTGGTTATTCACACTTACTGAATATTTACAGAAACTAATCAATGAGAGCATATTTAAGTGGTGGGTCATTCATTTCAGGACATTCATGACAAACAACTTTCTTGGAAGTCCTGTACAGCTGTCAAATCATGAAACAGAACACTTCAAAATACATAACCAATGATGATAACTATGTTTTATAGCTGAAAACTCACTGTATCCATTTGTGTTGTTGTTCATCCTCCAATCTGATTCTTTTTTTTCACCTTGCTTTAGGTGAAATGATAAAAAAAAATATTTCCATTGAAAGAAATGGGAGGCATTACTTTTAAAATATCACTTATATACTTCCAACTTTTTATCTGTCACAATTTTCAACAGTTCAATAAATCCATTTTTCTTATTTTTATTAGAGAAATAACAATTGTAATGTTCAGTTGAGAGTTGATTTTTACCATTTCAGTCTTTAAATATTTGCTGATTGATTCTGCTTGCAATCTGTAGAACAAAATTTTGATTGGATTATCATAAAGTTCATTGAAATATATCTTAGAAATATCTAGAAAGAGTTTTTCTTGAATTTGAAAAGTTTTCTCTAGTTCAACTGACTTTTAAGTCATTTGATATATTAGGTGGGTGAAAAAAAAAAAAATTCCTCAGCATGCTTTTTTGAAAACTAGATTTTACCTAGAAACTTTTGCACACACCTGACATTAATTTCTACAGATTGAGTTAATTGCTTAAGAACTGTGGAGTGAGTAGCCATTGGTCAAATACAAAACTGTCCAACAAACAGAATTAACAAAGTTTGCAATAAAAAGAAAGAATGGGTCAAAAATGAAATAATATCAAGCAAGCAAACAAACAATAATGCAAGGCAAATTAAGAATTGGTGTTGACACACTAAAACAAGTTCAGATAAGCAAATGTAGTGTTCTGTCTTCTAGACAAGGCAGATTGGGAATGAGTCATGTCAAACTGAAAACTGGCCTATTTTATTGGTTAAGAAAAAAAATCCCAGCATGCATTTGTGTGCTTTTTGCCTATAAAAGGGAGGAGCAAGTGTTCTGCAGTCATTCACAAACAGCAACAACACTATTTTTTCTTTTTAGGAATTTCTATTAATCTGATAATCAATTTAATAATAGATCAACAGATTTAGATAATTAGTTCTCAGTTCAGTTAGAGTTTTAGAGAAAACGGGATTGTATCTGGATTAGTCCCAGACTAATTCATGGCTGCTCTCACTTTTAGTTTGTTAGTCTTAGAATACAAGTTAAAAATGGTCACATATATGAAATTGATATTTGTTAAGTGGTTAATATTAGGTTTTCAGATGTGAATCTTTTAATAATTTTTTTCAATTATTATTATGCTCTGCTCTTTCATGTAATTGATTGTTTCACCTTCCAACTTCATAAACATCTTAAGTTTGCCATTGTCATAACAAAGACAATACCATCTCATGTTGCAAGTACAAAGGGTATAATACTAGTACAGCAAAAAGTTACAAATGAAAACTATACAAACAAACGGGTGTGTTTTACTAAAATATATTTTAAACAAAAGTGTAATTGTGATATTAAGCTTTTCCAAATTTCAATTCATTTTCTTATTCCATACATAATTGTTAAGTAAACATAGCAGTTGTATAAGTAAAAAATATCTCAAATTATTTTATGACAGTTAAATAATATTAGATGGTTTTTGTGCTGAAATTTTGAATGAGAAAAAAAAACTGATTTTTTAAAAATGTTACTGAGTATTGAAGTAAATAAAAAGTATTCAAAAAGACATGGAAATTTGAAAATAATTTTATGAAGCACCATTATGTTTAAATACAAACAAAAAAAATATAATAATAATAATTGGTAAAGAAATGACAAATAGTGGCTACAGTCAATGGAGGTAGTGATCCAAATAAATTCTAAAATGATATTAGAATTGTAATGTAGTTGACTTGGTATGCATACTTGTTGGATCTACAAGATATCACATGTATAAAGATGTACTGTCTGTAATTAATTATGGGTAAATCAGGTCTGTGCATGTTCCAGATAACTCCTCCTTAAATTGAATATAAACCAATCATTTTAAAAATAGTATCGGCCAGAAAACTGATGTTTTTACCAGAGAACTGACAACACTTGTTTCAAAAATAAAGATTTATATTATTTTGATATACTGAATTTTACAGAGATATGAATGTATTCATATCAGTGGAAGTTGATTGTTTTTTCATTCAAGATGCTCACCACTGGTTCTGAACAGAAGTCATTAATTTATTCCACGAAAAAAAAAAAACATCTGTTTAACATAGCATGCAAATTGTAAAACTGAGACAATCAGGAAAAGTCATCTCCGGTTTCTTTCATTGTATAACATCAGTAAAAAGCAATGTTTGTATGCATGCACTGAGGTGTACTTTAGAATAGTGTGTATACTACACACAATTTCAAAAGTGTGTATATATATATATATATCTTATAAGAATAGAATATGTAGAGTTGTGATTGTATTTATATTATTTAAAAATGCTTTTATAGAATTCCAATAGAAAAATATATGTACAAATATACAACTTAAACTAACATGAATGTATTTTGGCAATGGTTTTATCAGTAAAGATTAAATTCAGTTGGCATATTGTGGGAGAATGGAATGTAACATTATAAGAATTGTAGTATTAGTGAATTTTTAATCTATTCTGGGACACAATTCTTAGAAATTAATACAAAAAATGATGGTGGACCCTTTCACATACTGGAATTATACTGTTCAATTTTCTCATTCATTCTTTTAACATAAGCTAAGTCTTTTTTAGTGATACATTTTCCAGTATGACGTTGATATAGAACTTTTTTTCCCCTAATTGTGCAAGCACTATCCGAGTTTGTTTACTTCAGAAATCTTCATAGTCTGTATCAACTGACACATCACTGTCCTCAATAATTTTCTTTGACTTTCTTTTTTTCTTGTGAAACATTGGAAGAAGTTTGGCTTTTGCTTGAATCAATTCTACAAAGAGAAAAAAAAAATTTTTAAACCATAGAGAAAAAAAATACATAAGTGAAGAAAAATCATTTTTTTTAATGTCACAAAACAAATTATAATTTGCTCAGATAGTAATAATCAAAAATGACGTTAAGCTTTTTAATAATTTTTTTGCTGAAACTACTTATTCAATAATAAAAGATAAAAATATTTATATTACATATCTAAGAATGAAAAATGCGACAAAAGATATTTTTTATGATGTGGAGAGTTGACAAAAAATATCTGGGGTCTTGTTCTTTGCTGCAGTTAATATGAGTGTGTATCCCCAACCCCATCCCTTGCAATGGGCAGCTGTTCTCCGAGAGACAGATCTCTAGGCAACATGTTTTTTTAATGACCTGGCCAGAAGCAGAGCCAAGCCAGTGACAAATATAAAACAGAGAGAATAAATAGAGAACTAGAATACTAGTTTGTTTTAGTAAATAGTAGATGTTCTGATGTATGAAAGCATGAAAATATACCAGGATGTAGTCATTTTATTGATACAGTCACTAAACTAGCATAGTATTCCTAAAAAAAAATAAAAAAAAAAATTACAGGGTTATTTATGTATGAATAACTTATGTATGTATACATTAAACAAAATTACATTGATTTTTTGACACTTTTCTAAAACTCTTCATATTTTGTTTTATGGCAATGAAACTTTAGTGCTGATATTACAGCACTGAAGAGCCCATTTTGTATTGGTGAGTTTGAAGTTCCCACTTCTACATGACAGAAAACCAATAAACAAACAAAAACTGACTGAAAAAAACTCTGATATAAGATTGTAAATAACAAGATTATTATTAAATAAAATGTATAACAAAAATATAATAACTCAAAGTGGGATCTTATTTTATTTGAAGCTATTTTTGTATGTTATCTTTTCCTCATCTATATAGCTTAAATATTATGTTTAAAATAAAGAAATTCATTTTAATTTATTGTTTACTAATTGAAGTTATGATTTAGAAGAGTCTTTTGTTTTAAGGATTTACAGCAATCAATACCATCCTTCCATTATTATTTGTTTTATACAGGTTACTGAAATGCTTTAGAAGACATAAGTTCACTTGTTAAACAATTCTATATATTTACTGCATGAATTCTTCTGTTATGAACATTAGAAAACATCTTCAGTTAACATAAAAACAAAATAACAAAACTAATAAAATAATCATTGTGAAAATAATTCATCTAAAAAAAAAAAAAAAAAAAAATATACACTCAAATGCATATATATCTAAGATTATAAATGTTACTAAAAGAATCTGTGAAAATATTTAACTAATCTATTTATTGTACTTGATATTGAATATGCTCAATGTATATCCATAAGGGATTTTTGTTAAAATCAAATTGGATCTTATGAAGTGTGGAAAATTGGTGGCTGTATAAATATTTACTAAACTTAGCTTAATAAAGCATAATACTACAAGCAGGGGACATTCAGAGCAAAATGCACTATTGCAGTAATGGTATGTGAGATTAAATTTATGGTGAGGTGTTCAAGTCTTTATTAAGCTTAGTTTGGTACAAGGTTGCAATTACAGAGCACTCAGTAAGATTGACTGACAGTAGCTGTAATGACAAATAGCTTGATAACCATTATTTCATGGCAAGATGCCCAAATTTTCTAAGGGTAACTTAGTCTGGAACAGGGTTACAAAGATGTAGCATCCAATAAGGATTGAACTTGCTATGCTCCATGGTGAAGCAGTCAGTTAACTTGTGGTTATATTAGCCAGTATCTTTATAATGTTTTATCTAATTTCCCTCTCAGACATTATGGCATTGACATATTGCAACATGTTTTTAAACAAAGAACAAAACAGTTTAAACAAAATAACAGTACAAAATGTAATCCTTACTGTTGACAGTTGTATAGTGACAGGTGTCCTCATGCACAGATATATATTTTTTTGTTTTGCGGTTAAACAAACCATAATACCATATGATGCCCAACATAAGCACCATTAAAAAGATTATGCAAAGGAAAGACCAAATGGCATCTTGAGATCTGTGAAAATGAAATTTAGAAAAAAAAAACAATGTTTATGATTCTTTCAGCAAAGGTTTCTAATTCAAGATGAAATTAATACAAATTCTAAAAAATAATTTTGAAAATATAGAGAAACTTTGGTGTTCAGACAATTCAAGCCATCTTATATAAATTGTAATTTTAACTCATTAAAAAATATTTGACATTTTCTGTTTTCAAATATCATTGGACCAATCCTGTGCATGCATTTTTTTAAATGATTCATATAGCTGTAATAATGTCAAGTGTTTTATAAATTTTCAATTAAAAATAATGAAAAAAAAAACAAAAAAAAAAAAAAAACGTTTTTGATACATAAAAATGTATATAAAAGGAATGTGAGGAGTAAAAATAAATTATTATCATTAATTAATTTTGCCTGGGGAAACATTTTCAATTACAAATATTAGGGCACTTTTGCAGTTTATGTCATATACACATCTGAAGATTAACTATAAATCCACAATATTATTACTATTATTATTTTTATATATGAAGGGGTACTGAACAGTTCTTGGCTCAAGAAAGAAAGAGTTAAAACAAACTAATATTTTGGAAGTGGGATGAGCTAAGAACTTTTCAGCACACTTCACTTTAGGGTGTGTCAGAAGTATTTTTGTTTTATTTACATTATTTACATGCAAACTATTGTCCTCATCTTTGTTTTTGTTATTGCAATGTTTTGGCTGTTGTGCCATTTTGGCCTTCATTATGTGTTTGTTGATCCAGGTAATCATCAGGGAATTTCAAAGTGAACCCTTTATTAAATCTACAGGGATAGATTGTTCTTGTTCCACTGATCATAGTATAGTGGATTAAAGTGTTGCTTTGTGAATTTGGTGTTATAGTAATTAGGACTTCAATCCATTCTTGGCAAGTGTGTATTTGGAAACAGGCTGAGCAATAAGTGAGCAGAACTAAATAAAAACTAAAGGAGATATCCCTAGACATGGTCAGCAGAATGAGAACAATCTAAATCCAGAAGGTTAACTGGATTGATAAGCACCTGATGAAGGCCAGAGGACACAATGGCCAAAATGTGATAACAACAATAGCCTGCATGTAAATAACGGTAATTTCTTATCTCAGAAATTCAGACAGATATCTTTACTCTAAAGCTTATATTATATACATATCTAAAGATTATGACTCCATTATGTTAATTATTATTATATATTATTATAACAACTTATGTTACCTGTCTATATCTCTGAGATGAAGTATTATGGTTACTTACATTATTTATGTTATTCAGACTGTTATCCTTATCTTCATTGCCATATTCATAACTGAGAAATCCAGAAGAGGCAAGCCATGTGGAACTAGAACAATCTATCCCAGTGGATGAAATAAAGGGTTCGGTTTGAAATTCCAATCCCCTGAAGAAGGCCGGAGCATACAACGGACAAAACTTTGTGAATATGGCAATGAAGATGAGGATAACACTCTGAATAATGTAAATAATGTAAGTAAACATGTTATATGTTTTTGTTGCCATTATAACATCAGAAACAAACAGTACAACTGAGTAGCATTGATAATGATGATGATTTTATTATTATTAAAATCATCATCATTATCAATACTATTCAGTTGTACCTTTTGCTTCTGATGTTATAATGGCAGATAAGTTTTGAGATTCTGGAAATGTTGTGGCCTTATTTTGAATTAGGTTTGAAGTTGCTCACAGAATTTGGAAAATGGAACGAAATGAAACAATATCTGACTGTATTTCTCCAAACTAATTGAAGTATGTTAAAGGTAGTGACAAAAATGTATGATCACACCAGTTGTTGATTAGGATATATTTTAAAATGCAAATGTCAAGGAGAAACCAATCATCAACACTTGAAAATTTTCAGAAGAACTAAGAATCATGAAAAGATATCAAATGAAAAAGAATTACATCAGATTAATTTTCATTGTACAATGAAAATCTGATTAAAAAACTAAACTACTTTTGATGCAACCTAATAGAATAACTATTTTAGGTTTTGCTAAAATATTGAAAATTAAAATTTGATTTCTCTTGGATATCATTTGATAAACTAGGATCATTTTCTTTTTGACTTTGTAATTTCATAGTTACAAGAGCTTAATGTAAATGTTCACCTGAGAAAATATACTTCAATTACTAAGTAAAAACCAAACTAGAAAAATTAATTTTATTAAATCAATAGCAAGGTTATCTAACACAGCCTAGGATATAACAGCTTTAGAGCTAATCATTAACTCTTATTGTTATCAAGATTCTCACAAATCCTATATTGCTGATAATGAAAATAAAAACAAATCAATAAAAATGGGATATTTATTAAAATAATTTAAAAGTAAAAAATATTTTGAGGACTAGAAACCAGTTAATTTTGTATAAACAATAAACAGTAAAATAAATATTTTAATTTCTTTTTTTTTTGTCTTTAGTCAACATCAAAACATTTTTTCATTAACTGTGTAATTAAAAAATTATTACAAATATATTTAAATTTTATGAAAAAAGAAAAGAAATAATAGAGAAAGCTATTATAGTAAATCCTAAATCATCAGCTTCCAGAATGAGCATTGGTTGAGCAAGTGACCAAAACCCTTCAGTTTTGTAGAGAAAATTAAGCACTTAACAGCGAATATTTAGCATGCGTTACTGCTTCAAGCCTTTCTTTTTTCAACCGTTTTCGTTTATGAAAGAAAAAATATGCAAATGAATGAAGTTTCATTCTCAAGTTTATATAATTTGAATATTCTGTAAAGAAGGATACAATGCAGACATTTTACAGAAAATGAAAAACTTCTGGAAAATTATACTTTGCTATGACAAAGTTTAATTATTCAAGAAAAGCTATTAGACAATCAGGAAAATAAGAAATCATTTGAAAAGATTATTGGTGTTTTAAACTTTCATGTCATCAATTTTTTCTTATTTAAATATGATTTATTTTAAAATAAATATATTTCCACTTACCGTCGTCTTTCAAGCCAAAAGTCAGTGAATAATGAAACATACTGTGTTTTATTGTGCAAATGGTGGCTGAACAGTTTATCAGACAAATGACTAGAATTCATCAACATCCTCATTCTTTCTAGAACAAGTTGTCTTCTTTTTTACTTTTCAGTGAGTGCAGATTGATTTCCTAGCAAATGTTTTATACTTTAACAGTTATTTCCAAGGCCAGTATAAAAGATATGGGGCACATTGGAGGCAGATGCCAAAGTAGCACCATTTCTGTGAATGTTTTCATCAAACTTTATGCTTCAAACATTTCTGCAAAAATGATAAACAAATAAACTAAAAATAATTACATACATCAAAGAATTCTTGATGATACAAAGTCAAAGAATAATATAACATTATATAAAAAAATATTAAAAGACATCTTAAAAAAAATATTAAAAGGCCACATCTCATCTCAAAACTACAGCTGTAAATAATTTTTTATCTATAATTAGTGCAAAATTTCAGGAAAATCTTTGTGTGATGGAATCAGATACAGAATATTTGAAGACAATCACATGAACATTAGGTGTGTTCAAAAGTTCTCAGTGTTCATATTTTTTTTAAAAAGCTATAGACAAATCAATTTTTTTGCTGGAGACTTTTGCATATGCTTAATAATAGACAACATTAACTAATGAACAGAAATTAATATTTAATTTTTTATTTTATCTCATATAACAGAGCTTAAAAAAACTTGTTGGAAACATTTTAAATCTCCTCAATATTATAGAAATCAAATAATAATATAGAAAATAAGATCAATTATTTTCTCTTCACTGTGATTAACAAGAATGCAATCAAAGTTTTTTTTAGACCATGCACCCATTTCATGATATATCAGACTGTTATTTTCTCCTTCAAAGATTACCTGACTCAAAATATACATTGTAGTTTGTAAAAAGATCAATATCCTAAGTTTGGATCTACTAATTTGTGGGACTTATTCTCCACTGAAACCTTAAAATTCCCCTCTGGTTGAGAACAGCTGCTCTATCAGAAGTTGCATCATTTTTAAAGAGGAATACTTTAGGAATAGATTTTTCATCTTTTTTATGATCCAAATTTATCATGGCTTTTTCCATTTATAATTGATCTGTTTCATCTCAAATAATCATTTAAAAGATTTAAGAAAAGCATACATGTAAAATATGAAATCAGTTGATCCAGAAAAATGCCATTAATTCAAATCATTAAATCTAATTTGTTTGAGGAATATTACATAAAGCCACAATATTTATCTATTTAACAAAAATTGTTTTGAGTCATATCTGATTTGTTTATTTATTTCAAAGTAAAAAGCTGAATGTATATTTTCTAAGTACTTTGAATCCATTATTTTTGTTAGGGTGTGTGTGTGTGTAAATATAAAATTGGACATTGAAGTCAACACCCAGAGGTGACAGTTTGTTTTATGCTAAATACAATCATCAGGCCATGTGCCTGATGATTACATTAACATAAAACAGACTGTCATTTCTGAGCACTTTAACCCATAAATATAGCATACCTTAAAACTATATATATATATATATATATATATATATATATATATTATATATATATATATATATATATATATATATATATCATTCGCAGACAGTACTGTCTTGCTGTATCAAAGCTCCTCAGTGTGACTAGACAACTGAATGCCTCAAGCCCTGCTGATTTGGTGTCAGTCTGAGCTTCTACCACTGAGCCATCTTCACCCAACAGAATGAGTCAGCCAAATCTAGCATATTGTTTTTACAAACGTAAACAAACACCAAGCAGCCATAGTGCTTCATTCATTTTACTGAAGTGCTTCGCATTTATGCAGGTGACCATTGTTTTTAGAGTTAGCTTGTCATTCAACAGTGCTCAGAGCTAAATTATATATATATATATATATATATATATATATATATAAGCAAAAAGATTCCAACCATCCACTGGTTATACTATGGCATATACTTAAATCAGCAGAAGCACTCTTATCAATGAATTCTGCCAGTGAAAAGGTGTTTGATGAAGCCAAGTCCAATTACCAGTAGGCGTTGGCTGAACGTGGCCATCATAACAGCATAAGCTACTGCAGAGTAAATAAAAGTTAAAATAATAATAAAAAAATAAGAGAATAATTTGGTTCAATTTTCCTTTCAATCGTGCAGTAACAACTAATATCACAAAAATATTCCTTTAACTACCAAATAAGCATTTTTCTGGCAACAAACTGCTAAAAATTATCAGCAGTCACAACAATTAAATATTTGAAATCAATTAATAATACAATCAATAATGCTAGGACATGCAACTGCAAAAGCAAATAAGACCATCCACTTAGGGACAAATGTTTAACAAAAAATGTAGTTTACAAGGCCATAATCTGTAGCAAGGACAACAAATAATTTTACATTGAAACTGCAGAGGAAGAATGGAAAAAGAGATTTTACAATTATAAGCTAAGTATAGACAATGAAAAGTATGAAAATGGCATAACGTTGTCCATATACTATTTGAAGATAAAAGAAGCAGGCATGTCAGATCCCATTGTTGAGTGAAAAATTTTAAGTATTGTGTATGTATTTAGCAGTAAAGGAAGTAAATGTAATTTGTGTATCTCAGAAAAACTGGTGATCTTGCAGAGCATGGTTGATAGCAAAATGCTAAACAGGAGGTAAGAATCCATGCAGGTATAAAAATAAATTTTTTATTAGGAACATTGGTGTGGAATAATTTGAAAGCCTTTATTCACCTGCTTCTCTTCTTCACTACATACAGGTGAACCTCTTAAGTAGCACATCTTAGTGATATGTTCCCAATAGGAATAACCTCTCTTTTCCACCATCCTCTGCCTGACATCTGTGCAGCTGCCCAGAAAAAAAATGTGAGCATATGAAACTTAAGTTATGGAAGAAGTGAAATATATATGTATTCAAACAGGTTTGGTTAAATAATTTAGACATATCATGTCAATTAGTTTTTGTTGTGATCCGTTCAAGTTTGCAGTTTAATTTTTTGGTAGATTTAGAAAATTGAGTAAGAAAAATACCAAAATTTTCTTTTGAATAGTTTTTATTTTCCCAAGTACTTTCAATCTCATCTGAGACCATCTTCAGGGGCTTAAGTTGTCTATGAATATGTATATGTGTTTCTGTGAATTTAAAACATTTCAAATGGTCGTTTTTTACTGCTTATGCGGTATTCTAAAGTTCAAAGTTTAAAGTTCACATGTTCATTTGTTTTTTTTTTCCAGTGTCAGGGGAGTAACTTTTTTGTTTTGTTCATACATATATAATATTTTTTCTTTTTCATAAACATTTAAGGACTTTGTTGCTATACTCATAGTTGACTTTATTTATTTTGGTTTTTAACTCTCTTATATAAAGGGCTTCAAGGATTTTTACTTTTTGCTTGTTATTGTTTTTATGTAATATAGATGTATTTTCAACTAATATTCGTCTAATCTGTGAGTGTGGGCATGAGTGTTCCTTTAAGTGCTGATGTATTGAGATATGTTCAGCCAAATGAAATGCAAGTCTTTTTTTGTTAGCATTGTCATAGTAAAGCCAATGTACGTATTGACATTTTTATCAGAGATACAAATCTACTAGAGGACATTTAAATTGATATACAATGTTGGCCTTTTGCAAGGTGCTAGTTGGCAGAGAAGAGTTGTTTTGGACAACTAGGTTGGTTGTATTAAATTTAGTATAGTATATGATTAATTCTATATTTTTTTTACTTGGATCAGTGGGGAGGGAATATATTAGTGTTTGAGTGTTTTAGAATTTTTTCCTCCTGTATATAGTTGGAATGCATTTGATTACGATATAGTAATTTGATATGTTTAGAGTTATTTGATGATGTATTGTATTTTTATCTATACTAATATTCCTAATAGCTTGTCTAATTTGTTCCTCAACAATGTAATTAGGGAAACCATTATTAATGAGGGTTTGTTTAATATTTTTTAAATCAGTGAAGAAAATCTTTTTTAGTTGAAGACTTTGATTTTGCACGGTTTATTAAGTTTTGCATAATAGTTATTTTGTAATAGTTAAGACATTCACTTTTGTAGTTGAAAGTACATATGTTTATACTAGTTGGTTTTTATAAGGAGATGTAGTAAATGTATTATTCCTACTGTCTATCAATACATTGAGGAACAGGATTTTTTCTTTGTTAAGTTTATATATGAACTTAAGTACAGAGTTTTTTTAGAAAGTTCTCTTATAGTTCATGTATTTCGTCTATGTCTTTGACTAAAATGAGAATGTCAACTACATATCTTAGGTAAATGGAGTTTTTTTGTGGTATTGAGTATGTTATTTTATAAATTAGTCAAGTAAAAATTGCTAAATGTTGGCCCAAGGACAGAACCCATAGAGACACCATTGTGTTGTATGTATGTATGTATGTATGTAGATTTAATAGGCTGGTTAATATAACCTGAGGAATAAAAAATAACAATATTGGAAATAAGAGTGATAATATTTATTATATATTAGCCTTTTGACTAAATTGAAGCACAAGATTTTAAAGTAGGAATTTTCTGACATGCTTGTGTCCTTTTTCAATGAGATGAGAAATAAACAAGATTCACTCTTCCAAGGAGTGTTTTTGTTATTGGTTAGAAGGATCCCTGTTGGAATTATATTCTCTGAGTAAACCCAAATCCCTGTTTAATCCCTCAATGTGTGATTTTATTTTGAAAATGTATTTCAGCTCTGATCTGCGTCTTTCTTGTTGGCTGTTGAATGAAGATGCTAAAAGCATGCATCAGATGTCATATATGTTCATCTGCTTACTGGCTGCATATGCTTTTATATTTGCAGTGTCATTATTTATATATAATCATGAGAGTGAATAAGTTTTGATGTATTTTTTTTAATAAATACTTTAGCTTTATTTTGAAAAAGGATGGGACACCTCCCTATTTTCATTGTGATGTCAGTTCTTTAACATCTCAACAAATGAATTAGGCACAGAAATAGTGTTAAATACTCACCACATATGCCAGATTGAATACCACTTAATTTCTTCTGATGAGAATATCTTAAAGACAGTTAATAACAAAACCACTATTTTGTAACCTTGTAAATAAACAATCTAACAACTAAATAGTGTGTAACAATAACATTTTTTTATTATTAAAATTTTAAACAGTGTTTTAAAACAATAAATTTTGCTGAGGGAGTTGAGATAGTATACAGTGAGTAAATAGCAGTGTCAACAGAAAAAAAAAAAGCAAACAAAAAAACTTCCTTTTGACACATCATATTTTTACAGGACCAAAGGTTAAACACTACCAAAAATGTAATATCTGTCTATATTTCTGAGATGAGGTATTATGTACACTTTAGACTACTGGCTTCATCTTTGTCACCATATTTACACATGGCACAGTGGATAAAGGCATTGGTTAGATCCAGTGACAGGACCCAAAAGATTGTGAGTTCAATATCCAGTAAAAAAAGGCAGTGGAGAACTTGGAGAGGGGAATTAACAGGAGATATAACTGATAACTGACATCCATTACACATGGCACGTGGAACTAGAACAGTCTATCCAGTGAGTGAAATAAAGGGTTCAGTTCGACATTCCAACCACCTGAAGAAGGCCGGAGCGTACAACGGCCGAAACGTATTATGGCGACAAAGATGAGGACAATGGTCCGAATGATGTAAATTAGTGTACAAAAATTTAATATTTGTTTAAATATTTTTTGACCAGTAAACACATTATTATTAATAAACTGTAAATAATTATTAAACAAGCCATGCTGTATTTCTACCTAAAATTAAGTTATGGAGACTGCATTCATACACACATCTAATGTGATGTTTACACACAAAGTGCATTCTGTCTGCATCTCACCAAAGTTATGGTGGTATTCAAGGCTTGGTTTGTATGCACTGAGCTTGTTGGTAAATTGTATTTTTAAAAAATTATTAAATCTTCTATGCAATTTGTCAAATAAAATTAATGACGGAAGTGAAAGATAATTTTTCTGAACTAGTTAAAGCTATAGTTGTTTTATGCTTTAAATTCTAAAGCATAAACAACTAGATTACTGGGTCAGAAAGAATTATCCTAATTCATAGTTTTTTTATGAGAATGACGTTTTCGTATTGAGACCAATGCGATTATCTTGATTGAGTTGAGGAGACTCAATAACAAATAGGAAGTCATCTTTACAATGATTTCGCTGAGAGGATGGTTAACCATTTATGAATTGTGTAGCAACTCGGATTAATTTAAAAAATTGAAAAAAATGAAAAAGGAAATTTTGATGATTGAATTTGCTTTAGAATTCATTTCATATTTGGTGAATTTATGTATGATAAATATTTCTAAATGGAAAAGCTGAGCTCATCTGTTAAAAAAACATTGAATATTTGTACTTTGTAGTTATTTATATTTATTTAAAATTTTAAAAAGCCTCCAAATTTGTAGATAAGCCAAACTTAAAAAAAGGGCATTTTTATAATAATTATTCTCTCTCTAGCATCACTTTTTAGGACTCGGGGGAGAAAACAATTCAAATCTGCTCAACTTTTTGTTGAAGGAAAAATATTACACAAAAAATAAAAATAAAAACTTAAAAAAATAGTTAAGTAGTAAAAAGAGCAACAAAATTTGTCTTTGGGCAAATAAATCAATTATAAATTAATTGATTTTAGAGATATTATTTTATTCATTAACAATGACTGGCAATTCCATCAGATTGTTTTTATATTTTGCAAGCAAGCATAAGCCTGCTTAATTTTTTTTACTTGGGTTTGTTTTAATTTAAACTTTAAAAATTTTAAAATGCTTTTTTTTTAATTTCCATATTTGAACAACAACCAGAAGCCAACCGTAATCTACTTTTTACAAAATCATGAGATTCAGTTTTTTTTTTAAATAAAAGAAATTTATATTTATTATTTAAAAAAAAAAAAAATCATTCATTGGCTGTTGTGTTGTTATTTCAATTTTTTTTTGGTTTGAAAAATTAAGTTTTTTTTTTTTTGTTTATCTTCATTCAGTGCTGAAATTACTTTTGAATTCTTTCTTAACAAAACGATAGAGAAACCTGACTGACATACTTTATTTATTTGTGTATTAAAAAAAAACAAAAAAACTTGGAGTGA
The DNA here is from genome assembly GCA_963932145.1 of Acanthosepion lycidas. NCBI lineage: Eukaryota > Metazoa > Mollusca > Cephalopoda > Sepiida > Sepiidae > Acanthosepion > Acanthosepion lycidas. Next base: position 10,369,262 of record OZ010574.1, on the reverse strand, counting down.
AGTTTTTGTTTTCGACATGTTTCCTATTTTGGGTTGTCTTGTGATCAAAATCCCACTTCATTATTAGATAATTAATTTAATACAAAGTTCTTAGAAATTTTTAAACTGGTTTTTGTTACATTTTTTTAAAACTACAATTATTGTCTTTCCTATTTTAAAATCTAGATATTTGAAAAAAAAAACAGAAAAATTGATCCCAGGTTTACAAAATTGATTTGGATTGGACAGTAAATAAAATAAATAGTAAAAAAAAAATGTGTTCAGTTCGAAAAGCCTATTTTTCTTCAAAATCTCAAGATAACACAATATGACATTTAATGACAATATTTTTTTTTTACACAAAAGAAAATTATTTTCAATTTCATGCAAAATTAAAATTTTTAATTTAAAAAAGAACTAAAAATAAAACTAGTGAAAAAATTAATTTTCATTACAAATTAATTTTAAGAAATAAAATGTTTATTATTCTGTTTTGTTTTCATTTTAGAAACTACAGAATTTAATTTTTGAAACTTTAATAATTTTCTTGAATTTGTGTAATAAAATGTAAATTATGGAAAGAAACGTCCATCATGTATTGTAAAATAAAAAGATCGAAATTAATTTAGGATTGTTTTGTTTATTTTCTTTCTTTTCACCACTTATAAAATGTTAAATGTTTTTGCTTCTATTCCACAATGATATGAGAAAAATTATTATAATTGGAATATTTGATTAAGTTTCAACTAATAATGATGTTTTAAAGCTAAAACAATAAAAAATGTTTTCTTGTTCTGCGTCAGTTTAACAAACAGACCAAAACACGATTGTAAAAATGAAAAAAAAATGTCAGTTAATCAAAATTAAAAAGACAATAAATCAAATGAAAATCAGACTAACCTGAGATAATGAAAGAAAACAAAAATCTAGTCGTGTTTTTCTTTTTTTTGCCTTTTTGTAAACGTCACGTCAGCTTGTTTAAAAGCCAAAACACAGACACACACGCAAAAAGAAAAAAAAAACTAACACATGAAACGGAAGGTAGATAACTCTGTCACCAACTTCCTGTATAATGGCTCGTTTTGATTTAATCTTTTAAGGCTTGGAGAATTTGACACTCACAGGACATGTTGAAGGTAAAGGGCGGTGTAAAGGTTAGCAAGCTTGTCTCGCTAGGACAATTACCAAAGAGTAGTGAGTTCGATCCTCACTGGGTGCCCCATTCTTTCGGCCTTGTGCCACATCTAAGCTACAGAATACAGCGGCCTCTCTTAAATCTTTTGAGGGTTTCACGGGTCCACCTAACATCAGTTATCTTTATTTTGTTTTGATATTTTAGTTTATTTTTGGAGTTCACCCCCCCCCCCCACACACACTGCATATCATTTATAGATTTTGATATATAGAATTTTATGCTCATTAAATTTTTATGTTATGGGGTGTGTTTTGTAGTTTTTCCTGAATGTATGCGGTATTATGGTATATAGGGAGTAAGATAGTGACGACCAGCCTTAACCCATTCCCCCTTTTGGACCTTGTGCCATAATTGTATTTTATGCAATAAATTTTAGACATATTGAAAGATAGTGGGTAATTTGCTTTTTAAGCCCTGCACTAAGTATCTAATAAAAATATCCCAAATAGTTATATTTAGGTGTAAATTTACATGCTTAATTCGAAAATAACAAAGAAATTTTAATCAAATCTACTGTTTTGGAGTTATCGACAATAAAAGTTCGAACTGATTTGCATCGCAGCAGCCATTACTGGCATTGTTTGCATATATTTTCTGTGGAATAGTCTTGATGATTGCACGCACAATGAGTCCTCGGTTGCACAGTAATTTAGTCAAGTAAGAACCGTAAAAAGGCAGTTAACAAGGTAATCTTCTCCATAAATCTAATCAGCAGCGAATGTATGCAAACAATGCCAATAATGGCTGCCATGCTGTAACGCGAATGAGTCCAAATTATGCAAATTACTTAGGATAGTAAGAATATAAACATTGCTTAGGGCGACGAAAGAGAGACAAATTGGGAAGAGTCATAATCGCTCAAACCATGAAGGGACATGGTACTGAAGAACAAATAACGATCTCTTAAATAAAGAAGATTGTATATTTGTGAGTAAACAGAAAAGACAACTAAAACATTGGCTGTATTAAACATGATGCACAAAAGAATTTTTCCCAGGGCAGTCAAACCATGTTACATTGTTACAGGAAAAAAATAAAGTAAATGAAACAATTTTAACATGTAGCTGACTAGTAAACCATTACCATTGTCAGAGTTAGTTCTCTCTTCTTTTTCAACTTGCAAATGACTTCTTTGATCCCATTAGGAGATTAAACAAAATTAATATGGATATAAATGTAACAGATAATGTTTAATTTAACCAATATAACTAATTTTAAATTAGTTGAATATTATCCATTTCATGCATTTTAAATAAAATTATAAATAAGCTAATATTGATCCATTTTTCAATGAAACATTTTCAAGAAGACTACCTTTTATCCAATAATGGTAATCCCAAATTTCCATGAACCAATTCTATAAAGGCAGGTAATCTTTAGGAATCTATTCTGCTTATTTTCTTTTCAGTCTGAGAATGGAAACAAATTACTTTATAGTATCAAAAAGAATTAAACCATTTTAATAATTATAGTTTGAATGAAAGGAAGAAGCAAAATGGAATGTTACTTACCTTGTGGTAGAGGAGAAGAGGAGGTGACATGTGATTTCTTTTATAGAGAGACATTATGTCAAGCCAGGGAAAAAAAAACAAATTCTGGGAAGGAAGGAAGAAACTATAAAACTTAACCAAAAATAGGAGTCGGTGATTTTTTTGTTTCAGTGAACTTGACGAAACAGTGTGCTAGTTGGAGAGGAAAAAAAGGATGAACGTAAAAAGTAGCAAGAGAAACAGAAGAAGAAGAACATTTGAAAATAAGGAAGGATGGAAGACCTATCAAATTTATGACTAGAAGATTTGCCACATTTTAAACTTCAAGATGATTTCTTTTGTCAGAATAAATTATTTTCATCACAGAAAACCCTCTTTCAACTTCTGCAGAACTTACAGAAATGGCATTAATTATAGTTTTAGCTATTATATATTGGCTGTTAGTATATAAGATTATTTTTGGATAATCCAACAACCAATTTGCTAAGGTTTTATAACTTTAAGAATCAGTTTGCATTAACTGGTACAAACTAGTAGGATGCCACATTACTTTTATTCCACATAAAAGTATACTACTTGTCTTTAAATGCCTTTATTTTTTATAAAAGTTTTACAAGATGAATATATGGGAAATAAATGCTATTTCCAAAACAATTGCATACCTATATACATACCATTTTAAAACCCAAACTTTATTTTCTACTAAGTACTTATTTAGCTTTCTGCTACCACTATTTTTTTTATCAATGTCGATTTTTGTGCAAAAAGCAGATCACAGAGCTTCATACATATTTTCAGAAAACCTCAACTTCTGATTGGTCACTTAATATTAAAATCATGCTTTTAACTATGTCTGAATAACATTGACCTAGTTCTTGACCTGACTAAAAATAAATGCTTTTTGGAGCCTGCCACATGATTAAAAAACATGTAAATAGAATGAATGAGTGAACCTCACCAGTGAGAAATTATGATGACTAGCATTTGCTAAACTAATTCACGATGCTAGTATCATTACTGCAGTGAAGTACAAGTTAGAATTTTAAGTTCTTCAATATGAAATATCTTCACTGTAATTGAAGCTAAATCATTCAACTAAACCACTCACTCACCAACTTCTTCTGGAACTTACTAAAAACTGTTCAATCACACTATTGAATTTTATGAAACTTTTCAGACTTCATTACAAACATTATGGAACATTCACTAATTCAACCCTTCTGAAGCTAAAAGTTTACTTGACATTATAGGATACAAATCCTATATCATTCCAACAAATGACTAAAAATCACAAAGTAGATTTGCACACCCACAAAATCGAATCAAAACGATTAAAAACAGATTTCGCAATAAGGTGTGAAATTAATTTTCTGACCAATGAAAGGAGGAGATTTGCTAAACCAAAAAAAGATAACGAGCCAGTGTGAAAAAAAAGTCAACAATAAATACAGAGTTTCAAGTCAGTCGCCAGTGAGAAGGGCGCAGAGATCACAGAAGACTGGCAGTAATTTTCATCGCTGACACTAAGAGCCGAAAGTAGATTAGGAAAGGACAACAACAACAACAAATTTACAACTGACTCCAAAACAATTCATAAGTACATTTTCCTTTTATCTTTATTCCTCATTCACACTCTCTTTTTCAACTTAAATTGATAGCCCCTTTTTCCTTTGACAATTGTCTTACATACAGACAACATCAAGGTTTGTTTTCGTGCATTTTTCTAAAAGGAAGTGAAACCTCAAATTTCATAAAAAAACAGCTTCCAACTGATGAATCACATTACCTGAGCTATGGTGTTGAATAGACTGCCATATCATGAATTGGGAGGCTCCACAGTCGATCAGGTTTAAGAAGAGACTACCATCACAGTGGGTAATATCCATTCACACCCAGGTCCAATTGATGTCAACATCTAGTTCCGTCCTCCATTGCACTTGTGCCAGATCTATCATTTGAGATTTCATACAAGATTTTATTACAGATCTTATAGCTGCCTTGGTTGTAGATGGACTAACTAGTCATACAAAGTAGGTAGTTCACCTTATCCCAGGATATCCTATGCTGTTGAATGACAAATATCTGACTCTCACTCAGGGCAGCAGCTCAAAACTTTGGTGACATTTCTTCCTTATTCTTCATAGCCTTGAATCATTTTTATGGCACCTTTCTTAATTTGTTAGTTCTGTTCTGTTCTGAGCTCACTAGTGTCATGTCAATTGACAACTGATATGAGAGTGTTTGAAGCCTTCTCTTCACCAACATTTCTCCAGATGCTTTGGTGAGCACTTTTGCCTTGCCAGTCAATCTGTTCTTAAGCCAGTGATACATGCACAAGGAGTCAGTTTTGAGATGGAGCACTTTCGCTTGCCATTGAAGTGCCAGATTGATGACTTTTAATACTGCATTGAGCCCGGTCTGTAGATCGTTTTTCCTACTTGTTTGTACGGCTCACCTTTTATTCATGTTTTTGACTACACATGCAAATTAGCAATAGTTTTTAGAAGCACTAGAACCACTTTAGCTAAATTGCAAATGGGGACTCCAACCAAGTAGGCAAGACATTGTGACCTCTTAGCCACAGGTAGGTTAGAATTCTTTGGTTCTATTTCACTACCTGATTGGCCTCAAAGTATTGGCCAGGTAAAATCATGGTAGTATCAAAAAACGTGCCTGACAGGGTACAGTCTTCTTTAATTACATTTCTTATAAATAGCCACATGTTTGGTAAATTATCAACGCAGCTGTATGGTTTGACTTTAGTTGCAAGTGCCATTTTTAGTTTTCTGTGAAAATGCATTATGATAGCACTAGCATGTAGGTGATATGCATTAATTTTGATGTGATTAACAAGTTTAAAAATTAAAACTGTGTCTTTCTGTCACTTGTAATGACTAAAGGTAGACCATATGTTGTGATCCATTGCTCTAGGATGGTCCTGGCAATAGTTTCTGCTGAAATTTCCTTGATTGTGAGCACAGCAGACCACCTAATAATGTGATCCACTATTGTTAGCAAGTAGCTGAATCCATTAACATTGGGAAGGGGGTCCAACAATGTTAATGTTCAAGTTAGTAAATCTTACATCAGGTTTGTTGAAATGACCTGGCAGTGATTTTGTATGGCTATTTATCTTGTGTTTCTGACATTTATTGCAGCTTTGTGTCCATTGCTGAATATTGCTGCACATGTTTGGCCAAAGGAAATGATCACTGATGAGTTTGACTGTAGCTTGTCTCCCTGGGTGTGATAAACTGTGAAAGTGATGGAAGATTTGTCTGCCTAATGATGGTGGTATGTAAGGTTGTGGATGACCTTTTACTATATAAAAAAAAAAAATTGTCTCTGAAAGGAAACGGTAATTAACGTAACTGAAGTGATGCATGATTCTGAATGTTTAATAGGGTAGAATCTTTTTTCTGTTCTTTGACAATTCCTTTGTAACCTAGGACATTTGAATTAACTGTTGCAATTGTTTATCTGGAAAGAGTGTCATCTACAATGTTTTTATTGCTTGTGATATAACGAATGTCTGAGGTGAATTGTGAAATATAATCAGGTGATACATCT
>OZ010574.1:10280528-10358028 GCA_963932145.1 Acanthosepion lycidas | reverse complement strand
AGGATAAGAAATATACATATATTAATAATACATTAACATATGAATATTTGTGCTACAAAAGTAATGCTTGCTGAGAACACAACAACCATTCCTTTTCTTTACACCAAGAAGGCTGTCTCAACTTAATAGAAAGAATGTGTAGTGGACAGAGGAGGTGTAATATAATATGGCTTGTGCACCCAAATAAAGAGAGTCACAGGAGGCCCGTTAATGTTTTAGAAATAAAAGATGTGAAATCTGAAAGGTCTGAGAGGACAACAAATGACAAACAAAATTAATACAAAATTTACTTACATCGTATACAATAGTAATAATTCGTTTAAAGGAATATGAGCAAACAAAGAATCAAGTAATGGAGACAGAATTAAGTAAATTAAAGAATACTGACTGGCTAGAAGATCAAAATAAATTAACTGTGATTAAATGTTAAAAGCAGAGTCCATGTAAGTTAAGTTGGCATGTAAGTTCACAGTTTGAAAGTTCAGTTCACGTATCTGGTGAAAGTGTTGAAAAGTTGCTGATTAAGTCCAATGATGAACCTTCTGTAGTATTTTAACTGAAGTGTACAGAATAGGTTATTTGAAGTCTGGACGATATAGCCCAGGAGAAGTAAGTTCAATTTAAACTAGCATTGCGTAGTTGCTGGATAAGTCCAATGGTGAGACTTCTATAGTATTTTAATCAAAGTGTATGCTGTAGTTTGTTTGAATCTGGACAATATGCATGCAGCAATTTCCTAAACCAGGTGAGTTAGGCTGACGTGAAAGCTGGAAGCAGGAACTAGCATAGCTGAAAGTTCAGGGCTGTTGTAAGCAGGTCCATTAATGCTGACCAACCAGGTAAGTTAGGTTGAGATAGAGATGCTAGAAGTAGGGACCAATGTGTAGCCAGAAGTTCAAGGCTGTTGTAAGCAGGTTCATTAACAATGATCAATCAGGTGAGCAGGCTTGAAGTAAGAGCTGGAAGTAATGAAGGCCAAGTATACTGTAAGATAAGGGTCTGTGGTAGCTGGAAGTAAGGATCTGTGGTAGCTGGAAGTAATAAAGGCAATGAATGCCAGAAGATAAGGGTCCATGGTAGCTGGGAGTAATAAAGGCTAGGAATGCTGGAAGTAAGAATGGATAGGAAAGCCCAACTAGTGTCCATTTGGCAGAACGAAAATAAATGTACACGTAACTCAATACATAACCTGTCCAAGCACCCTAGCCACAATGCCCAGGGGCCTGCATTTCTCCTCCTCCTAATCTGCCTAAATTCAGCAAGAAGTTGATGGATTATATGATAAAGGAGTATAAAAATTAACTATTTTATTTTAAAGCAAATCACCCCAAGCAAGTTGGGAGTGTCACTAGCATGCAAGAGGTTACAGATAGTGAGAGTAAAAGTAAAGAGAAGTGTTTGGGAAAAGGATAAAGAGAAGAACGTGAATCAAGGTCAAGGCATCAGAAGATGTCGATTGACATTACATTTGAATATTTGAATATTATAGCTATCAGGGAAGCAAGTGATAAGAAGGGTGTTCCACAGATGGGAAGTGCGAGCTAAGAAGCTGTTGGAGAAGAAGAGATGGCTACATTTAGCTGTTTCGAGAATGAAAAGGTGGGGCTGAAATGCCAACCTAGTAGCATGCTTAATTTCATGCAGTTTGGGAATCAGTGAAAGTAGCTTGTCAGAGCAGTTCCCATGAAAATACTTGTAGAAAAGAAAGAGGGAAGCCGCAGCACGTCTGTGAGAAAGTGATTGTAGACGAGATGACAAATCAGGACCAATCACATTGCATATCCGTCTTCAGATTTTGTTGAAGTCCTTGAGATGAACAGCAGGAGCACCAGAGCATATATGGCAGCAGTATTCTGTGCAAGGATGAATGATTGATTTGTAGATTTGAAGGATGGGCTCAGGCAAGAAAAACTTCTGGTGTGACATAGAGAACCAACTTTCCTTGCGGTAGATGAAGATATAGATTCAATTTAGTTGTACCAATTCAGGTCAGTGGGCAGTTTGTTTCTTTGTTTGTTTGTGTTTTATGGCATATCAACCACTGTGGGTTATTTAATGCCAAATCCAGTTTATATGAATTTTAAATGCTTATTTTATATGGAACATTTTTAGCAACCTAGAGCTTATTTGCTTGCACACTGCAAAGTAATCTTAGGTATTTTTGTTTAAGTCAAGGATTTCCATTTGATAAGGACAATTTATTTGCAAAATGATAAAAGGTAGGATATGTTGTTTATACATCAGTCTATATTTTTGATAAGAGACCAATTCTTTTTAGAAAATCCAATATATTTTTTGGTTCAGTTTTTGCAAATAATTTCTTCATGTTCTTTGTGTTATAGAATTTTCTACGGATGTGTGTGAGGTTTGTACATTCTATTAGTATATGTTTTACAGTGTATTGTTTTCCACAGGAACATTTAGGAGTAGGTTCTTGTTTTAGTACAAAAGAGTGAGTTAGTCTTGTGTGTCCAATGCATAGTCGGGCAATGGTGGTTTGTTCTTTTCTTGTTTTAACATTCAGTTGCCTTTCCTTTAGAATTGGGGCTATTTGGTAGAGTTTATTGTTGGTATTTTTGTCCCATAGTTGTTGCCATTTTAGTGTTATTGTTGTCTTGATTTTATGTTTTAGGTCAGTGTATGGGATTTTGATGTTTTGGTCGGGTGTCATGTTAAGAGCAGCTTTGGCTAAGGAATTGGCTTTCTCATTTCACAGTGGGCAGTGTGAGACCAAGAAGGCACAGAGAGGTGCTCTCATGGAGCTGGGCATCAGCCATCCTGATGGGAGGCAGGAAGGGTTCTCTAGGGTGGATAAATGAGAGCAGTTTCATTTTGGAGGCATTAAAATTTACAAGTCATTTCCTGCCCCAGTCAACTACAGATTGGAGTTCTTTTTTTAAATCTGCAGCCAGGTTAGTTATGTCAGCAATGCTGGATTTACTATTGAGGCAGGAGTAAATAGTAGTGTTGTCTGCATAGATGCTAATTTGTGAATTGATGACATCAGGATGATTGTTGATGAAGATCAGAAACAGTGTAGGACCCAGGATAGAGCCTTGGGAAACACCAGTGTTCATATGAAAGGAACTGAGGAAGAACCTGTTTAGGATGATCTTCATTTCATGGTTTGATAGGAATGATTTTATTAAGTCATATAATCGTCCTGTAATGCTGTATCCCTGAAGCTTATGAAAAAAGCCAGTGTGCCAAACCCTATCAAATGCTTTAGAGATATCTAGAACTATGGCTTGAGCTTCTCCGTTATTGTCAAGTGCTTGGTATATAAATTCAGTTATGGTCGTGAGCATATCAGCAGTAGACCGGGCAAAGTGGAAACCATATTGCTTGTCAGATGCTACACAAGTGTTAGGGTTCCTAACTACCATTTGGGAACAGCAACTAGAGAACTGTTGACCCGGTACCCTCAGTATGAAGAGATGTTGCCACAGACTGCACACAGAGTATTCAGACTAAGTTCATAATACTGAAACAACTAAAAAGACATTAGGTTTATTATGAATCTAAATGAACTTGCTATATTAAATTGAAGGGTGTGTGGCAACGCAATGAAGAACAGGTCAAGCTCATGAAGATATATAACGTCTTCCCTTGATTACAAGAATGGAATAGTGAAGGGCTACGATAAATGTGATCTATTCAACACAAAATATATCTTCATGGCAGGCAATGTGCATTGCAGATTATTAATGAGATGTTCGAAGAGTGCAAATGAAAAAATCCGTTCCCTGTTTTATTTCATGCTTAAGTTTTGCACAGTGAGAAATCAAACAGGGAATGGATTTTTTCTAATAATTCAAACTACAAGTGGACTTTATCTACCTCAAAAAACTAATGTTGGATAGTTTCCACTGTCCCTCTGTTTATTTCTTGCATCCACTGATGAAGAACACAGGTGTGTTAAAAAATTCCAAACTTGGAACCTCATATATATATATATATATATATATATATATATATATATATATATATATATATATGCATGCATGTTTCATTAAAAATGGCAGACAAGGTACTACGTCAAAATTGAGTTTGTTATTATTTCTATGTAATATGATGTCTAGGAACGGAAGAGTGTAGTTGGTTTCAGTTTGGAAATTGAAGTTTATTGTAGGTTCAACGTTGTTAAGTTTGGAGAGAAGATCCATTAAATTGGTGTTTTGTGGATATATTAATAATGAGTCGTCTGTATCTGAAATACAAAGAGTTTGTATGGAGAATATTTTTGAATGGGTCACTTTCTAGAAATTCTAAAAATAAACATGCAAGAATGACGCTGAGAGGAGATCCCATTGGTAAACCAAATTTCTATCTGTTTACAGAAAGGCTACAAACATAAATGATCTGATCAGTTTCTACTCAAACCACTCTTCTAAAATTAAATCTGGAATTATTATAGGTTTCTATCTAAGAGCATTAAGAATCGGCAGTCCCCAATATTTACTTAAAGAAGAAACATACATAGAAAACACATTCAAAAACCTACAATACCCATATCATTTCATCCACAACACAAGAAGAAAGGCATACAAAATATACAACTGAAACAAAAATAATAACGTAATCTGCAATAATAAATTACATGAAAACAGATGCATAATACTACTGACTAACTCTGTCATGTCCACTATCTAGAACAACCTATTCCATCTAAATAATCCTAAAATAGTCACAAACACTTCCAAAACCATTATGGATATAATCAGATCCTGAAACACTAATAGCAATAATATTTCTGAAGAGGCATTTATAAAATAAATTGCGAAAACTGTTCCTCCCAATATATTGGAGAAACAAGTAGAAATTTAAAAATACACATTTATGAGCACAAAAGAAATCTTGCAAAAAACAACTTAGCTAATGCACTAGTCATACATAGAAATAAATTCAACCACAATTTTGATTTTAAAAATGCAACACTCATAAATAAAGAAAATAACTCACTCAGAAGGAAAATTCTTGAAAGTGCCGCCATTGAATTTTACCCAAATATTAATCTATGCCAAGGCTTTTTTCCTATTTCACCTTTCTTAACAGAATTACTACTCTCCCAAACAAACAAACGTACAGAACAGTATCAAGAAATCAAAAGAAAATGGTTGAATCCGTCAACACAGCAATAAAAACAATATCTTCACACGTGACAGTAATTGACGTAATTTCAGTTAACAGTATGAAAATAGCATTCTCTAAATTCTTCTAGTTGCTAAGGACATTTTGTTTTGTTATTATTAGTTACTTTAATAAATTCATTTTGTTTCTCCTTGAAAAAGTCCATGTCGGACGAAACGTGTCGGCAACTATTACATTTTCCTATTGTCTTTTATATTTATAAATATTGTCTTTTTCTACAGGTTAACTCTGAGAAATTTTTCATACACACACACACACACACACACACACACACACACACACACACACACATACATACATACATACATACATACATATATATATATATATATATATATATATATATATATATATATATACACATACATATACACATACACACACATATATACATACATATAACATACTGAATAGTCCTTGGATTGACCAAATTCTAAGAAAATCATTGTTAAAATTTTGGGAAGTAGGTTAGAGCAAGAAAATTTCAGTACAATGTATGTGTAAAAATTCTGGCCATGTTCTAGAGAGGCTGAATAGAAAGCAGAAAAATGTTGATTTTTTTCAAATAAAAAATGCTGGAAACTTTTCCATGCACTGAATATATATGATGAAAAAGTTAACACGAAGAGTAAATTTTGATTAATACTATAGAATCTGACAAATTATTTATGTATACAGAACAAAATTCAGCAAAATTCCCCAAAATTTCATGGAAATAATCAAAGATGCTCCCTTCCTATCCAACCAGATGGTGAGCTTGGACGTGGTGAGTTTGTTTACCAAGGTACCCATGGAGGAGGCACTCTCAGTAGTCAGAGACAAATTGACCTCTGATTCTTCCCTAGAAGAACGGACCAGTATTCCAATAGATAATCTGATGGAGATGTTGACTTTCTGTACACAAACAACACACTTCGGAATAGGATCACACATATATCAACAGGATGAGGGCTTAGCAATGGGCTTGCCATTATCACCAGCAATGGCGAATATATACATGGAATACTTTGAAGAAATGACATTAGAATCTATATCTCTAAAGCCTACTATATGGTTAAGGTACTTAGATGACATCTTCATACTCTGGCCACACCAGGAAGATGTCCAGGTTCTACTGGACCATGTGAACTCAATAAGACCTTCCATATAGTTCACAATGGAGAAGGAGAGTAACAACACACTCCCATTCCTGGATGTACTAATATCTCAAACAGAGCATGGGTTCAAGACATCCGTATACCGTAAACCAACATTCACCGAACAGTACCTCAATTTCAACTCCCACCATCCATACAGCGTAAAGAAAGGGATTGTCCGTTGCTTACAAGACCGAGCAAAAGTCATAAGTGGCGACCCAGAGAGGTTAGATAAAGAATTGGTCAGTATAAGTAGTACCCTACAATGTAACAACTACCCTGGGTACATGGCAGCAGCCCCCCCAAAAAACTGGGATAGGCGGGTACAAGAGGAGGAGGAGGAGGACAACAACACTCAGAAAACAGTCTGCCTGCCTTATGTGAAAGGGTTATCAGAGAAAATACAAAGGATCTGCGGTCCATATAACATCAGGACAACCTTCAAGAGCTTGACAACACTTCGCAGATATCTCTCTTGAGTGAGACCCTCCATAGAGGAGAACATGACTAAAGACTGTGTGTACGCTATCCCGTGCAGCTGGGGAAAGGAATATAAAGGAGAGACAGGCCGCCCCCTCAAGGTAAGGCTTCAAGAACACCAGAAAGCTGTAAAGCGAGGGGAAGTAGAAAAATCAGGCGTGGCTGACCACATATGGAGAGAGAAGGGAGATCACCGCCCCCTGTGGGATCATGTTGAGATCATAGATAGGGAACACCATTGGAAAATTCGTAAACTTAAGGAATCAGCACATGCTAGGCCACAAAAATCTCCTGAGCCGACCAAGCATAGAAATAAATACAATATCTTAAATTTTTTGCTGATGTATAGGATTGAATTCAGCAAATATTCTAGAAACTGCTGTCTTTTTTTTTTTTTATCTATTAACCATTAAAACACTGCATTATTCACTACTTTCCTTTCCACTGTATGTTTTTCAAATCACTACTTAATTACTTAACAAAATCACCTCCAGAAGGTTAATTTAATATTAAATAGAATTTTTGGTATTTGGTTGAGGTATCAAAGATTCAGCCAAATTCCTGTATATCAGATGACAAAGGATTTGAATTAATGGAAGGAAATGCAAATAGACATTTTTGTTTTTAATTTAAAGCAGAAACAATTTTATCTGTGAGGTGACAAGAATAAATGTTTCAGTAAGTAAACAAGAATGTCACTATAGAAACAAATATGTATATATATACATATAGAAATATAGGTTGTGGCAGAAATACTTCCCACATAATGGTAAGACATTAGTTAGATCAGGGGTTGGCAATCCCTGTGGTCCCTGGGCCACATCCAGCCCACAAAGGATTTTTGACCAGCCTGCTAAATTAACCATAGTAAGGAATTTGCCTTTTTTTTTGGTTGTTTGTGTTAGTTATTATCCTGTTATTCCTGTAGCAAAATAAGGAACCATGTTTAAATAATATAACATTAACTTTGTTGTTTTTTCTTTAAACCTCCAGACAAAGGCAGCCTTTTAGATGAAGCGGTCTGAGATCAAGACAATTTATTATAGTACATTTAATATCATGTCCCTCCTCTGTTATACTGCATATCCATCTGGCCTGCACTCTTAAAAAGGTTGCTGATCCCTCAGTTAGATAAAGAGATCATTGCCACTAATACCAACTTTAATATTCAAATGTCTGTCAGATGAATCACAACATGTCACTGATCCAATTACTCATCAGCATTTTTATGTTCTTTACTAATGAGAAGAAATTCTGAACACATTTTTTACAAGAATCTTTTTAATTCAGTGTATCTCTTTCCTAATCTCAAAAAATGTTCACAATTCATCTTAGTATTACAGAGCAAGTTCCATATGGTAAATTTCAGCTAATGCTTAATTCCATTCAAGTTTACTTTTTGTTTCCTTACATTACATCTACTATGAACACACACACATTTATTATATGCTCATTTGAACAAACTAACAAAGTAAAGTGACTCCCCTACAACTGTAAAGCCTGTTGAAATCTACTTAACAGCTTATCAGAAAATAAACAGAATTCTTGGTTCCAACCCATATTTTCAGGAACCTTTAGCTGCACACAGATATTTTTTTAATGCAAGCATGCCTTACAGATCAATTTACTAATGCAGTGAATTTGATCGCCACATACATTTCTTTATTATTTATGAATTTCTCTGATTCTTAGGGAAAGATATTAGAGTGGTTTCCTGTTGCTTTATCCAAGGTTTTGAAATCAGAAGTACCTTTCTCCTAGACTAGCTACCACTCAAGGTTAGAGAGCCGTTTACTCTATTTAACTCATAACTGAAGAGAGAGAGAATATGATTCATGCCTTTCACAAGAGCATTAGTGAATACAACAGACTAGACTGGAATTTGAACTTGACTTGCCTATTCTACTTTCTGTACAAATAACTGTTATGCTACCAGCACATCATTATTATTATTGATGATGATAATAATAATAATAATGATAGTAATAAAAAAAAAGACCATAAAGATAGAATGTCCTATCTTATTGATATGACAGTCCTTGTAGATTGTAATGTATCTTTGAAAATCTTCAAAAAACTATTAAAATTCAAGAATCTTGAAGTGAAAATCTCAAAAATGTGGCACATGAAGATATCAATAAATCAAGTTGTAGTTTGAGCCCTCAAAGGTTCTGAAAGAATAATTGGAGGGATTCTTGGTAGACCATGCCTTAAAGAAATACAAAAAATTGCTCTCACAAGAACAGCTGAAACATTATGAAGAGCTTTTTGTCTATGTAAAATGTGTGTAATCTTAGTTTGTTTTTTTTTTTTTTTTTTTGCAAAAATGATCATGATGCCATTTCTGACTTTACCTTTTCGTTGGACTCGGAGGGGAAATGAGTATACAACAGAAATGAAAGATGATGATGATAATAATAATAATAATAATAATGATGATGAGGAGGAGGAAGAGGAGGAAGAAGAGAAGGAGGATTATTGTTGTCATCGAATATTTTACAGTGTACGAATCCAGTTTATATATGTTTTAATAATATTTCCCTTCAGGATATAGGCGTTAATGGCTCTAGTTGTTTTTTCTTTAATATGTAAATTGCCGTAAAAGGAAAGACAGTTGATTGAGTGGTTTCATGTTGCCTTCTCTACCATGCCTTTCGAATATAGAGTTGTTTTTTTACTATGGTTAAAAAGCTAAGGAATAATAAATGGCTTTATTATCTTTCCGAGGGTTATTATCACAAAGCGAATGCAACAACCGTGGCTTGGCTGAAACTGAACTCAGCCTGCCGATTTCAAATTACCGTGTCGGTAGTCATTATACCAGCCACACATCAATCTAAGTTAGATAACTATCTGAGTATATACAAAGTAGCCTCCCCTGAATTATTTATTTATTTTAATTTAATCCGTTTAATATTGGTCATTTTTTATTGTTGTTAGTGTAGGTGATTGTCAACGCGCTTGTCTCGCATTCTATAATGGCAAAGAGAAATGAATTCGATATTCATTGGGAACGCTGTATTTATGACCTTGTGCCAGAGTAAGCTAACTTTGATATTGCTTTGATAGTTTCATCCTCTGTCATTTTTTTTAATTAAAAAGATTGAATTGTTCCATTTGAAAATAATTAAAACCAATAATACTTACTAACTCTGACTCATAATAGTTTTTATATTTATATACATGTTTCATACACTAAATATAACAAATCTTATGGGAAAGGAAGTTAGTAATAGATAAATTTTAAACTAGTCTCATTTTTGGCAATTTTAAAAATTGTCCAAGATTTTGATTTGATTGATTTTTTTTTAAAGCTTACCAACCTTAGCAAGTCTAAGAAATAAATATTAAATCAATAAATAAAAAAAATCATATTGATCTCCACTTAGTATGTGGCCTGGTGTTATAAAACGTATTCCTGCTTTGCTTTCTAATTCTTTCACACCCAGTAACCCTTTGTGTCTTAGTCACTTTACTACCATGCATGGGGTGAATTCAATTTATATATATATATATATATATATATATATATATATATATATATATATATCTTATACTGATTGTACAACTTAGAGTTTCATACATTCTGCATTCATCAGGTACAATTTTGGGGGTTAATTCTGCTTCTATAATATTTCTGTTTATGGTGAGATATTTTATTGTAGAAGTGGATTATTATTGTTGTTAAAATATTTAAATGAATTGTAGTTTAATTTTGGATTTGAATTTAGGTCCAGATTAACATTTAAGATAGAAAATAAGGTTGAAAATAAGAATTATAAATTCTAATTTGAAGAGATGCTATTGTAATAAAAAAAAAAGGAATAAGAAAAATCGTTTGAAAATCAAGGGGGGCAACTCTATTTTTTTTGTGAACTTTATTGATTACATAAAACAACTAATTCAGAAAAAAAATATGTATATGTATCAAGGCTATCCTTAATATGTGTACATATGTGTTCTTATATGTGTAAGGAACATGTGATATACAAATCTATATATCAGACGGACAATTTGGTAATTTGATGACAAAATATAAAAAAAATCCTATGTTATGCATTTCATCCTCCAGGCTAATAATGGCTTTATTGATAGAATCTTATATGTATATAGGGGTACTGTCAATGTCTACTGGATTTGAAATTTACTCCTAAAGAAAATACAATAATACAACAAAATAATATTTACATTGGTATTTCTGCAGGAGAATTTAAAAAGAGAACCAATACACATAGACACTCATTCACCAATCCAAAATTAAAACATCAAACAGTACTTTTGAAAAAATTTTGGGAATTGAAGGAAAAGGATCTGAATCCTCAAATAAAATTGGAAAATAGAAATAATATAATATTTCTTCCAAAGGTTAGTACTGGTTGTGATTGTGATTAGTAGATTATCGGTTATTTTTTTAATTATATTTTTATTCCATTGGATGCTCTGGTATTACCCACAATCTATAAATCTATCATTCAACTAATTTACCTTAACCTCAACTGGTTTTAAGTTTAAATACCCCATCACTTATTAATAATATTGGATCCTTGTAGTATAAAAACTATTTACTGTGAATCCCAGGAAAACAAACTTGGTGTTTGTATAGGAAATGCTACATAGTAGGAACTGAAATTTAGCTACAAACAATGAAAGAATCTAGCCATAAATAAACTCCAACTCCAGACTGCTTCCCTGGAATAATATACCTTATGCCCTCCACCAGTCGTTAACACAAGCCCCTTCTCATTAACAAGGCATCTATCAGAGGAGGACTGACATTGAAATAAATTTAAAACAATGCTTCAAGACAGATACTTGGAGGGTGATGATAGCTGTGTAAAGATCAGCTTGAAATAGACTATTCCCATGTTGAGGGAATTTTTGTTTTTTGCTGTAAATATATATATATATATATATATATATATATATATATATATATATATATATTTTAAGACATAAATGTCTTAAAATAATTGTTGGACTTTGTCCATTTCCTAATGTATATATATATATATATATATATATGTATATAAATGTAAAAGTGAACATTGAAGTCAACACTCAGAGGCGACAAAGTGTTCCATGCTAAACTTGATTGCATTATCTGATATTAAGCTCTATCTCTGATATTGAGCACTTTATCTCAGAAATATAGTATACCTTAAAACTATATATATATATATATATATATATATTGATGCATGTTTCATTAAATAATATAGACAAGTTTTGTCTATTTATTTTAAGTAAGTTCCTTTCATATTGTCTGATAAGCTTAATAACATTATCATTGAAGGATGAAAGGAAATCACCATATTGATACATGTTTAAATCCAATCTAAGCTTTCAGCATTGGCCATTATCAAAGATGATAATTAATTCTTCAATATATCAACTAATAACCGGAACAATAATGATAGTCTGTTTTTGTTGCATGAAAAATTCCAAAGCAACAACTAACTAGTGTATACGAGACGTGGAAGCGAAAATCGCATCGCAACTCGTGATGTCACACATGACCACGCGAGAGTGAAAACAAGAAGTATTAAGTATGGGAAGCCAAAACTTGTCTATATTATTTAATGAAACATGCATCAATGAAAAATTGCTGCCTAAATACACACACATACACACACACACATATATAATTTACATGGTATATTTACACTGGTCAACACCAAATTTATTGTCTAAATATTTTTAGCTGATTTAGGACAATTTTGATGTGCTGAATCCAAAAATCACATTGTTTTTTCTTTTGAGCTATGGCTACATGCTTCTTTTTTATGTTTTTTTTTCTGTTGTCATGTCCATTAAGATATCTAAATATGCAACATATTTCACACAATAAAACTAATTATTATGTTAATTATAAACTTATTAATTTTGATCATCAGAAGTATTTTCAACCAAATATAACTTCTTAAATTTTAAAACTTGCCTCCAAAAATGTTTATAGACCAAATAACATGCAAGAAAGTGTTTACATCTCACAACACACCAATTAAACTGTACAATACAAAACCATAGAATATAAATCAGAAAGGTTATTTTATTAGTCATTATAATTTAGGTCTACTGCCAAAATCTTGTGTGGATATAGTAGTAAGCATACCACATTGTGTTTTAGGGCCAATTAGGAATAACTAATTTAGGAGCAAATTTCTCAGGAATAACAGTATAAAAATCATGATGTCTGACCTCAACAACAGAGTCTCTCGTATATTCCACTTAGGGCCATGTTACTCTAACTGTTGATATTGAAGACCTCATTCACTTTAATATATATGATCAAGAAATGACTCAGCAGTTTGTTGACCAGGATCAAGCTTGGGTGCCACACATGGTATGTAAGACATGTACCGAGTATCTACATTGGTGGACCAAGGGCAAGAAGAGTTGACTGAAATTTGGTATTCTCATGGTTTGTGGGGAGCCAACAAACCATAGCAATGACTGCTACTTCTGTGATATTGATGAGACTGGGATCAATAGAAAGAACTGAAGCCACCTCAAGTATCCTGATCTTCAATCAGCACATCGTCCTGTTGCTCATTGTGATGAAATTCCAATACTTGACTTTGGAGAACTTCCTGATATTAGTGAAAAGGATTTCTCAAGAAGAAGAAGAAAAAGAAGTGATTTTTGACAATGATGCTCTACATCCTTTTTCCTAAAAGGT
Source organism: Acanthosepion lycidas (assembly GCA_963932145.1). Classification (NCBI taxonomy): domain Eukaryota; kingdom Metazoa; phylum Mollusca; class Cephalopoda; order Sepiida; family Sepiidae; genus Acanthosepion; species Acanthosepion lycidas. The sequence goes on along the minus strand of OZ010574.1, from coordinate 10,344,582 downwards.
ACTAAATGATCTCATTCACAATCTCAGCTTCTCAAAGTCCTCTGCCAAACTGTTGGCACCTAGATTGAAGGGAAAACCTTCTCTCTGACAGTGGTCACATCATCTTCTACCACAACAGGTATCAAGAGTACCTCCATTTTTTTTTATCTCTGAAGAGAAGGACTTGGTGTACTGTACAGATATTGTGCAGCTTCTGCACGAAATTGGATTGCCACAGTACGTACCCAAAGATTGGAGACTGTTCAGTGAAAGTGGAAAAGGTTCAGATGCACAAGGGCAACCAGTTTTCACATCAAGCTCAGCTTGATCAAGCAGTTCACCAAAACTCTAGTGGCTGCTTCACTTACTTGTGCCAGGCTTTTCCAGGATTGACAATGGAGAAGTTGAAAGCTGCCATCATTGATGGTCCTCAAATCCGTCATCTCATCAGATATCCAGAGTTTGAAAACTCAATGTACAAAGTAGAACTGGAAGCATGGAAGGCTTTTTTTTCTGGTTTGGCAACAACAAGGCCAGTAACCCCACAGAACTTGTCATCAATATGCTGACTGCTTTCAGAAACCTCAGAGGCAACATGAGCATCAAAATACATTATCTATTCTCACATATGGATTGTTTTCCTGAGAATTTGGAATCAATGAGGATGAACGGCAGAGAGATTCCATCAGGGCATGAAAGAGATGGAGACCAGGTATCAGGGACGTTGGGATGCAGTCATGAACTGCTGAACTTTGAAGAGAGACACCTCTGCCGATGATCATTCTAAGGGTTCGAATAAAGGGAATTTCAAGCCCTGAATTTTGAACAATGATGACAACATGCAATTTAAATGTACTTACATTTATCAATGAAAACTATTCAATTTATTGTAGTTGATTTTTGTAATATTTAATTAATAAATTGTGTTAGAAAACTTTTTTTTCTTAGAAACTTATTTTATATGAGAAATATTAACAAAATTCAATTGATAATGTCACAAAAATATAATCGATTTCGTCATAAGATCGAATTTCTAAAAACTCAATATAGCACAAAAACATGCCCTGATTGAGAGAAACAGATGTCATTTTTGGATTCAGCAGTGAAAAATTGTCCTAAATCATTTGGAAAAATATACACAACTTAAAAAAATGTTTTTTAGTTTCCCAGTGTTATCATAAATATCACTATAGAGTCTGTCTATATTTCTGAGATGAGGTATTATGTACAGTATTTACATTATGTGGACCATTTTCCTCATCTTTGTCGCCATATTTGTCACAACGTTTCGGCCGTTGTACGCTCCGGCCTTCTTCAGGTGGTTGGAATTTCGAACTGAACCTTTTATTTCGATCCCTGGGGTAGACTGTTCTAGTTCCACATGCCATGTTTGATGGATGTCAGTTATCAGTTATCTCCTGCTAATTTTCCCTCTGAAAGTTCTCCACTGCCTTAACCGGGTATTGAACTCACACTCTTTGGGTCTGTCACTGGATCTAACCAACGCCTTTATCCACTGTGCCATGTGTCATCTGGGTATGAATTTCTGGGTATTATAAACCTAATGTTTTCAGCAACCATTTTTACCAGTGCTCATATTGCAATTTTGCTGTTAACCATACATGTTTTTACCAGAGCTCATATTGCAACTTTGTTATCATTGCTTTTCTCTGGCACTCCTTATTACTGGTTCCCATATTGTATTTATTTCTATGCTTGGTTGGCTCAGGAGATTTTTGTGGCCTAGCATATGTGCTGAAAGGGTTCAGTTCAAAATTCCAACCACCTGAAGAAGGCCGGAGCGTACAACGGCCGAAACGTTGTGACAAATATAGTGACAAAGATGAGGAAAATGGTCCGCATAATGTAAATACAATATCACTATACCCTAAAAATTTACTAACATCACTAAATTAGTGCTTATTTTATTGGGAAAATAATGTCTTTTTTTTGTTTTTAACAGTGAAGAGGGTCAGGCTGTGAACTTTTCCTCACCACCTCTTATATATATTTCCTAAAATCTGCTGAAATGGCTGAACATCAGTATGTTTTTGGAGAAGCTTACTGGTCAATCTGAGAACTTTTCTGCATCCTACACAAATATATATCTATCAATGTCATATGATCAATACTATCACATAACTAAATGAATAGGTCACATAAATATATACTAAAACTAATTACTTTCACACATAAAATTAATTATAATAAATAAGTGGAGAAAGAAAGAAAGAAGTGGAAACATATTATTAGTATTTAATCAATGTTTTGTTCTCATTATTAATTAATTTTCTTATGGATTTGTTGAATTTGGAGCTCAGAAATTATTTTATGTTCATCAGTTTTTTTTAAAAGTAAATATTTATCTCATTATGTCTATTTTCTTTTCATTGTATTAGGTTGGCGCAAAAATAATTTCGTTTTCTAACATATGTTACTATGTGAGAAAACGAAATTATTTTTGCACCAACCTAATAGTTATCCTTATTAATAAGAATAATTCTACTTTCTTTGTTTGAAGCATGAATGGAAAAATGTTCATATTTTTTACTAAATTTTCTAGTGCTACATGATAATATTGTTTTATTAGGAACAGACAATGTGTGTTTGCATGTATGTTTATACTCACTATGCTTGCATGAATTGAAAATTTCAAAGGCCAATATGTTTGTTTGGTTTAGTTTGGTTTGTTTTATGGCATATCAACCTCAATGGGTTATTTAATGCCGACAAGATTTTTATTGTTGGTAATATTTTTTTTCAAAAATGTAATGCTGATAATATTTTTTTCTTCAAGAATATATTGCTGGTAATATTTATTTTCTTCAAAAATGTATTGCTGGTAATAATTTTTCCACAAAAAATTTATTGCTAGTATTAAAACCTATTTTTACACTTTCATAGTGTTTTGACCCCAGTTTGGGGGTAACTATTTGCCCATAGTTTGGACCCTAACAAGTACTACCACCATGGGTCATAGTGGACCTGGAAACACCAACAATTAAGAGGTGGTTCTATGCTCTTCAAAACCTCCTTATCAGAGGCCTTGCTGTTGGACATAGTTTATTGTCTTACCCAGGATGTGGATGTATTAGGTTGGTGCAAAAATAATGACATGATAATGTCGTTTTTTGACTTATTTTTTAACATCAAAAAATGACATTATTACGTCATTATTTTTGCACCAACCTAATAGTTTATTGTCATACCCAGAATGCCAATATGTTTCTACATGTATGAATATGTGAATATACACACAAATAGAACTATAAAAACAAAGATTTACTAGTGTATGCTTACAGTAAATAAAGATTTTAAATAAGAACTAAACCCAACAATCCATATTTATGAAATGTGGTCATTATGTTTGCGATCAGATTTATATCTGTCCCATTTGTGAAAACAGGATATTTTAAATGGACAGATAAGAGGTCATAATAGGCAATGAATTCTGTTTAAACCTAAACAGATTTCTGTTATTATAACCAAAAAATATGTACAAAGAAATACTTTTGACTCTCTTAAGCCTGTAACAAGTTCCTTAACAAAGCAAACGAATTGATTCACTGTGTCATCATTTCACTGTCAAAGATTTTTTCTCCTAAGGTTGCACAAATATTTGAAAGAAAGTCAACCACAAAATGTTTTAGAGTAAGAGTCACAGTTTATACTTCGTGGCCTATTTTGGGATATTGTCCACTTTTGTGGTTAAAGTCAGAATAAATTTTTTTCAGCTGTTGAGAAATTCCTCTAGAATCACTCAGAATCTTCCATTAATAGAAGGAAAAAAACTTTTTAAAGAAACAAAGCCAACACAAAGCTTCTGCCTATTGAATGAAACATAGCTTTTTGCTTTTTTCCCATTAATCTTTATCATTCTGTATCTGACTTCATTTGTTGTACAAAAAATTTATTCTGCCACTGAAGGTGACTCTGTGTTTGAATTTCATAGTTGTGTTGTCATATCCTCCTATGACAACAGAGAAAACTTTGAGTGAAATTAACAATAAGCATCCTGCAATTGAGAGTCCTTGACAAAGAATGCACTGGAAAAAGAAGTAATATTAATAATGCAGACTGCTAAAGGTTAATGACCAATATATGGAACCAAACATCAAAAATGATATTTCCACAAGTCCACTTGTCCTATGCTTATTTAATTGTATCTGTTGGACGTACTTGAAGTAATTATTATTTTAATCATCACTTATATTTAACGGCAAATGTTTGATGAAGAAACTATTTTAGGAATATATATTTCTCTCAGATAATTTATTTATAAAATCAGCACCTATGATGTCATTTTAGTTTTATACCTTCTCTAAAGAAATTCTTACAATCTACAAGACTGAAGTAGCTATTTTTTAATCATCTCACCCCAGGAAAGGCAATAAAGCCACTAAGATTCAAGGGGGGGTTACTGAATGTAAGAGGATATAAGAAAAAATATTATTAGAGAGAGAGAACAGTAAAAGTAGAGGAATTAAAGACAGAAGATAATGGTTGACATTGCTTTTAAATTTTTGAAAATCAAATTTGACTGGAAAGAACCAAGAAGCAAGAAGCCAGAAGAGAGTTCCACAAGTGGAAAGTTCAAGTGAAGAAACATAGCATAAAACTTGTGGTTACATCTAACAATTTAAACTGTAAAATGATCAGACTTTGCCACCAATATAATACTGTGCTCAAATTTATAAAGTTGAGGCAGCTTAGAGAGAAGTACATCTGAAAAATTACCATGAAAATAGTTATAGAAAAGACACAGAGAATTTAACTTATGGCAGTGTGAAAGTGACTGATGCTGAGATGTCAGGTCAAGACTGATAACACTGCAGATTCTTTGTATTTTATCAAGAATCTCTGAATATATAGCAGAAGAAACAGACCAAATGTGGCAGCAATATTCAATGCAGGAATGAATGGTAGACTTATAAATGTGTAAGATAGATTCTGGCAAGAAAAACTGTCTAGCATGGCACAATGGACCAACTCTCCTAGCAGCAGATCTAGCAATTGATTCAATATAACTTTTTCACTTCATTTCAGCAGAAAACGTTAGCCTGAGAAAGTTCAAAGAGTCAATGAGGTTAGCATTAGCCATGCTGATGGAAACCAAAATGGTTTCTCTCAGATGATTAATATAGATCAGTTTTATTTTGGAGGCATTAAAATTGACAAGCCATCCCTTGCCCAAGTTAACAACAGATTGTAGGTCATTTTTGAGATTAGCTGCCAATTTGACTTAGCAAACCAATCAGTCTTATCATTAAGACAAGAGTAAATAATTGTGTCTTTAGAATTGATACCAAGTTGAGAATTGATGACATCAGGAAGGTCGTTGATGAAAAGTAGGAACAACTGTTCAAATATTCGTCCAGAAATACCATAATGCTTCAACTTTCAAACTTTGTCAAGTGCTTTTGTGATATCGAAAGAAATAGATGAAACTTCGCCATTCTTATCTAAAGCTTGATAACTCTTTCAGCAATAATCACTAATACATCAGCAGTTGACCTAGAGAAGCAAAAGCCATATTGCTTATCTGAAAGAAGACCCTGCAATGTGAAGTAATTAACCAGTTCAGAGATTATTAGGACCTCTAGTACTTTGCCAAAAAGAGGGAGAAGGCTAATAGGTCGATAGAAGAATCAAACGATTTGCCTGAGTTCTTAAAGAGTGGAACTATAGAAGAGGATTCCCAACAAGCAGGAAAGCAAGAAGCAGCATGGCATTTATTGTAGAGTTTAGATAGAACAATAGTCATTTTAGGAGCACATTTCTTAAGGACGATTCCAGAGATACCATCAAGTCCACATGCTTTGTAGAGATCCAGCTTAGTGATGATAGCAAAAACTATGGACGGAGTTATATGTCTATCATTCAGTAGAGGCTCAGTTCAAAGTAGAAAGTCAGTCAAAGAAAGATACTCTTGATGCATCAAGAGTAGAATTTGAGGAGAATTTACAAGCAAAACATTCTGCTTTATCAACAGATATTAACACCTCAAACTGAGTGAACAGGGGTGGGGTAGAAAACTTACTCTTATGTAACACACTGTTGCAGAAGCACCAGTAGTCACAAGAACCAAACTCTTCAGAGGCTATACGGTGCTTTATTCTGTCAGCAAACAAAGACTTGGCCTCTTTGAGCACATTTTACAATTATTATGTGAAGACAGTAAGAGGCATCTGTTGTGATCAAAACTGTCATATTGGTATACCTGGAAAAAGTGATTCCTTAGTTTTTGGTTTCTGTAAAACCAAAAAACAAAATCAACCTCAGTCAAGATCATAGGGTTTACCATTCTATATTGCAGTTATAAGAAGATAAATATGGATGAAATCTGATAGAATTGGTAATATAAGCCAGGCATATCAAACTCATAGTCCTCCGAGGGCCAAAGGAGACAGTTTGCGTTCTCATGAGGGCCGCACTCCTACATTTTATTTAAGGTTGTTCAATAAAAATTATTGCAGAACATTTCCTTTTAATTTAGAAACATGCAATGGTTTGGTTATCAAGAATACAAGTACAAAGAACATGTAGTTAAACAAAAGAATATAACTAAAAAATTTAGCATGAGATATAAATTTTTGTTATATCGAAATAAAGAACAGATTTATAAGGCAACATACATGGCCCACATGTATTTGAATGAACAGCAAATGAATTACACATAAATCATAATAGTTCAAAATAAACATTTATTATTGATCATTCTAACTTTTCATGTTTTGTCCCGAGGCTTGACACCTCTTGTTCTTGACAATCTTTGGTATATCTGGCTGAAATTTCTGTGCAGTTCCAACTTTTATAAGAGATGATAAGTGCTAATCAGTCAACCTGGTTCTCTGAGAAGTTTTTGTTGATTTCATAAAGGAAAATAACACAAATAGGTGGAACCAAACATTGCTAAAATTCGTGTTGCAAACTTTTTAAGATTTGAAAACCTTTCTGGAAGGTATGAAAAGAAATCAGGTATTCCTACCTCAAATTACTTTGTTCTAAGTAAAGAATCTGACTGCATTTCTAAAAGTTCCATTTGAATGTTTACCTCTGCCTTAGCAACAGCAAAAGTAAACGGCGCGGAGAATAGTGCAAACGGATCTTCAAAAGATGAAAAATTTTATTTAACAGATTTCACATTTATTTTTATTGGAAATGATTTATGGAGAGGAATGTTCCTGTATTTTGAATTCTGTGTTGTTGGTTTTTCATTGGTCAGGTAGATCTCATGTGTTTTTGCCTTGTGGCATTAGTGTGGGTGTGTATTTCTTGTTGGTCTTATGGGAGTTCGGTATGTGTGTGTTGCCTGTGGGTTAGATGTATGTAACATTCATAGCATACATCTAATTCACAGTCAACACACGCACTGACATTACCAACACCTGCAAGACCAACTAGATATTTTATACACAGACATACATGCACACATTTTTCATTTCTTCCTATTACCATCTTCAGGAATTAAACTCACAGACACTACTAGACAGACACAAAAATTCCCACTAAAATTCAAATGAACCCACACACACCTGTGCACACACACCCACACTAATGCTACAAGACAAAAACATGTGAGATTTACCTGACCAATGAAAAACAAACAACAGAATTCAAAATATCACAACATTAGAATGTCTGGCCACGATTCACTGTTTGTCAGTCAGCAGATCAACTTTAATGCATATTTCAGAAGTTTTTCAATTATATTTTGGGATTTTATCAGGGAGATAAAAGAAAACACAGAAAACCAAGTAGAATGAAGAATAACACATTTAAAACAATCAGTACTACACATGATATATTCAAATCATTTAATCAATAAACAAAGCATAGATATGATCACCAAACAATGGCTACTAATTATGAAAGTATAGCGATTATATTTAAGGCTCCAAATGTCCACTACCTGAATGTCTTAGGGGATAGTTGACAAAACTCTAGTAACGCTCATCCTCTGATTTTCTGGCCCTAATTAGTTTAATTTTTAATGAATATAAATGTAGGTAGCAAAAAGCAAATTATTTACATTATTCAGACTATTTTCTTCATCTTTGTTGCCATATTTATCACAACATTTCAGCTGTGGTACACTCCAGCTGGTTGGAATATCAAACTGAACCCTTTATTTTGCTTGCTGGGGTAGACTGTTCTAGTTCCACGTGCCATGTCTAATGGATGTCAGTTATCAGTTATCTCCTGTAAATTCACTCTACACCGCCTTAACCAGGTATTGAACTCACACTCTTTGGGTCCTGTCACTGGATCTAACTAACACCTTTATCCACTGTGTCATGTGTCCTTGAGGACATCTGTCTATGAATTTCTGGGCATTATAAACCTAATGTCTTCAGCAACCATTTTTACCAGTGCTCATATTGCAATTTTTGCTGTTATTATTTTATATTTTTTATCAGAGCTCATATTGCAATTTTCTTTGTTATTATTGCTTTTCTCTGGCACTTTTTTACTGGTTCCCATATTGTATTCATTTTTATGCTTGGAAATATAGACAGTTACCAAAACGCAAATGTCGATAAGATAGTGATGTTCACAAAGCACTGTACAGGGTCTCCAATCAGGCTCCCTCCTATTGGTTATTGTGGTGTTGGGGGGGGGTTGTCGATCATATGCACCGGCACTGCCTACTAGTATTAATGCAAAGTGAAAGCAACAGCTTCAGCTAGAATTTGCTCTCAGTTTGCCAAGGTTATTTTCCATGCCACCCACACAAGAAAGAGATTTTCAAGAAATCTGTTTAGATTTATTTGCATTATAATAGTATAAAATATAAGAAAATCTGAGTCTGTCTATATTTCTGAAATGAGGTATTATGTACATTATTTACATTATTCGGACTATTGTCCTCATCTTTGTCGCCATATTTATTACAACGTTTCGGCCGTTGTACGCGCCTGGTTGGAATTTCGAACTGAACACTTTATTTCGCTCACTGGGGTGGTAGACTGTTCTAGTTCCACGTTCCATATGATAGATGTCAGTTATCTCCTGTTAATTTCTCTCTGAAAGTTCTCTACTGCCTTAACCGGGTATTGAACTCACACTTTGGGTCCTGTCATTGGATCTAACCAACGCCTTTATCCACTGTGCTATGTGTCCTTGAGGACATCTGGGTATGAATTTCTGGGTATTATAAACCTAATGTCTTCAGCAACCATTTTACCAGTGCTCATATTGCAATTTTTGCTGTTATTGCATGTTTTTTTTTTTTACCAGGGCTCATATTGCAACTTTGTTGTTATCATTGCTTTTCTCTGGCATTCCTTATTACTGGTTCCCATATTGTATTTATTTCTATCCTTGGTCGGCTCCGGAGATTTTTGTGGCCTAGTATATGTGCTGATTCCTTAAGTTTACGAATTTTCCAATGGTATTCCCTATCTATGATCTCAACATGATCCCACACAGGGCGGTGATCTCCTTTCTCTCTCCATATGTGGTCAGCCACGCCTGATTTTTCTACTTCCCCTCGGGTTACAGCTTTCTGGTGTTCTTGAAGCCTTACCTTGAGGGGTCGGCCTGTCTCTCCTTTATATTCCTTTCCCCAGCTGCACAGGATAGTGTACACACAGTCTTTAGTCATGTTCTCCTCTATGGAAGGTTGTCCTGATGTTAGATCCTTTGTATTTTCTCTGATAACCCCTTCACATAAGGCAGGCAAGATGTTTTCTAAGTGTTGTTGTCCTCCTCCTCTTGTGCCCGCCTATCCCAGTTTTGGGGGGCTGCTGCCATGTACCCAGGGTAGTTGTTACGTTGTAGGGTACTACTTATACTGACCAATTCCTTATCTAACCTCTCTGGGTCGCCACTTATGACTTTTGCTCGGTGTTGTAAGCAACGGACGGTCCCTTTCTTTACGCTGTATGGATGGTGGGAGTTGAAATTGAGGTACTGTCCGGTGAATGTTGGTTTACGGTATACGGATGTCTTGAACCCATGCTCTGTTCGAGATATTAGTACATCCAGGAATGGGGGTGTGTTGTTACTCTCTTTCTCCATTGTGAACTGTATCGAAGGTCTTATTGAGTTCACATGGTCTATATGAAATATATATGAGCCATGGTAAAAAAAACATGCAATGATAACAGCAAAAATTGCAATATGAGCACTGGTAAAAATGGTTGCTGAAGGTATTAGGTTTATAATACCCAGAAATTCATATCCAAATGTCCTCAATGACCATATTGGCACAGTGGATAAAGGCGTTGGCTAGATCCAGTGACAGGACCCAAAGAGTGTGAGTTCAATACCCGGTTAAGGCAGTGGAGAACGTTCAGAGGGAAATTAACGGGAGATAACTGATAACTGACATCCATCTGGTGTTCTTGAAGCCGTGGAATTAGAACAGTCTACCCCAGTGAGCGAAATAAAGTGTTCAGTTCGAAATTCCAACCACCTGAAGAAACGTTGTGATAACTATATATGGCGAATAATGTAAATAATGTACAAAATACCTCATCTCGGAAATATAGACAGAAGGATCGGTACGGAGACAAATTGAATTTCGAACCATCTGACATTCCTACACCGATGCAGAGACCTACAACTCATCCATACATGACAATAGTCCGAATAATGTAAATAATGTATAAGAAAATCTGTTGTAGAAGCTTAACAGTATCCTGTGAAAGAGAATTGCCATTATCATGAGGTAATGTAAAATTACATGACCACTTGTGTTACATCAGAATTTCTTCTTATATCTTTTCCTACTTACTTTCATGAATTTCATTTATTAATTTGTATTCAATTTTATTATCTCAAACAGGTCATTTTCAAAAAGCATTTTGCTTATTTTGTATTAAAATAACCTTTTTAATAACTAAAATTTCCCGTGTACTTATTAAAGACAGCAAGTAATCAGTTCCCAAATCAATATTTCAGCAACCATACATCAGAAATTGATTTTTGAAAGTGAGTTGGATTGAAGACTTTTCAGCTACTCATAAACATTTATCGTTTACTTTTGTAAAAATGAGTATTTGGTGTGAATGATTTATTTAAAATTTACCTGGGGTAAAGCTTGGCTCCATATTTATAAAACTTGCAAATTACTTGGAATTGCGTGAGTCAAGGGATTTCTTTTATGTTTGTTTGAAAAATGATATTAGCAAAATTATCATAATTAATGCAGTTCTATTTCTAAGCTGTGATCTAAATGCTTAGATGGTTAGCACTTTTATCATTACTTGGATGATTAAAAAGATTGAATTATAAACACTATGAACAAAACAATCACTTACGCTAGTAACATGGTTTTTGCTGTCTGGTGTTGGAAACATATTTCCTTATAATTCTGGGGTGCTAATTTAAAAAATGAAATCCATTTTGTCGTATCACATCAAGATTTTTCACAAACAACATTTCAGTTATTGTCACTATTTCTAAGTATAGATTTGAATTCATCAAATGTATGGAGCTTGACATAACTTTGAAAACATCGTTTTTCCATGTCATTTAACGTAAATGCAACTACAGAAGTGAAAACAAAAGTCGTGAAAACAAAAGTCATGATTTACGTATCTTCAGTAAATGAAAATCAAACTCTAGCAACTTTCACTATTTTCAATCTAACCAGTTGTAAATGTCATGATGATGACAGAACTGTCCTTTATACAATTAGATGTTAATAAACAACACATTTTTGTGGTCTTTGACATCATACCTATTTGTGGAATCTGCTGTATTTGTCTGCAGATATATCTACACCGTGCTTGATTTAGGGTGACTATAATTGCAAACTAGGTGAGACATGATGATTTTGTTTATTGAAATTTTATTAAAGGTCTTGTGGTTGCTATGAAGTATGAATATAATCCAGAAGACTAGAGGCTTTTCATAAGACACCTGCTGCATAATGGCAATATGTTTGCTTCTATATCAATTAGATATTCTGTAATGTTAAAGGAAAACTACAACTGTATGAAGATAGTGCTTGAAAAATTGTGGTATGAGAAGTACAAGTGGACTATATGTAGGTACTTGAAAGTCATTGGATTGCTTCTTGGTCTACAAGGTGGTTATAACAAGTATACTTGCTTATTGTGTCTTTGAGACAGTCGGGCAAAAAGTGACCATTAGATATGAAAGACATGGTCAGAGTTCAGAATTAGAGAAGAGATTTTCAAGAGGCCTCTGATTAATCCAAGGAAGGTTTTGATGACTCCATTTCATATTAAGCTTGGGCTGATGAAGCAGTTCGTGAAAGACTCACTTAAGCAGAAAGCCTTTAATCTTGTCTTGTGAGAAAATTAAAGCTGGCATGTTGATGAACCACATATTTGGCAGCTATTGCAGAAGAAGCTTTTCTGAAAACCTTGGTGCAATGAGTGATGAGCAAGAAGATAGATTCTGCCAAAAATTCAATCCATGGAGTAAAGCATAGAGGCATAAAGGCAGGTGGAACACAAATATGAGGGTTGACTACTGTTGATATTTATAAAGAGACTGTCCCAAAGCAAGTTATTCACGCAAAGCAACATAGAGAAAGTTCATTCCATGAATAGCTGAAATTCCAGTTTGACAGAAATATCTATCCTAAGATGTGTAATTATTTTGTGTAATATATTTGTTAAATAATAAAAAATACTATTTGATTTGTGCTAGTTTCTTAATACAGTGTTGCATTTAATGGTGAAATTGATATTTTTGGTAAAAACTTAATTCCTGTTTAACAAAAAGAGACTTGATGTGATAGAAAACTTTTGAGCTCATTTCTGAACACATCACCATCAAATTAGGTAGGAACAATTGTAAAAAGTAAGACAACTAAAAGTTTTTTTTTTCGAAAATTTCCCCAGTGTTATTTATAAAGATCGCAGAAGGTCAGATAAGAAAATAATGATGTTTATTAAAATTTGACTTTTTTTAAAGCTAAATATAAAAATTAGTGCTAAGTAGGATATCAGACAATAAGTTTGCATTTTTATGTGGATTTACAATTATTATTAAGTCAGCCCCATGCAGTACATCTCCTAAGGGGGTGGGGTGGGATGGGGTACTAAGTTTAATTCCTGACACCTGAAGTACCCCAAAAGGAAAATGCCAAGGGAGCTGAGTAGTTTTTGACTCTAGTTCTATGTACTTTGAATTTCTACTTTAAACGTGACCATGTACCATATTCCATTGGAGTGGGTGCATGGACAAATCCAACCCACATATTTATGTGGGTTTATACTTATTTTTATGCTCAGCTCCAATTGGGGGGGGGGGAGGCAATCCCCACAATCAGTACCTTTCCTATTGGGTAGGCTACAATTAATCCCTGACACCTAAGTCATCCCAAAGTGGAAATGCTGATGGACCTTGAGTAATGTTTAACTCTAATCACAGATATTCGTGGGACTCTTGCTTTAAACTTGACCTTGTGCCATATTCCATTGGAGTGGATAATTCCAACCTACATTTTTATGTGGGTTTATAATTATTTTTATGTTCATCTCCAGGGAGTCATTCTCCACTGTTAAGGAGGAGATCTAGGCCGAGAAAGTTTGGGCAATGTTTGACCCTAGTCACATGTATTCGTGGGACTCCAGCTTTCAACCTGACCCTGTGACATATTCTGTTCAAGTGAGAGCATGGATTAATTCAACTTGTATATGAGTTTCTTTATTATTGATCTTAGGTCCAGGAGTTAACCCCAAACGCTACCTCTCCTGCAAGGGAAGGCTAGGATTAATTCCTGACGTCTGAAGAATTCCCAATAGGCAAATGTTGAGATACTTGAGCAATTTTTCTCTACTTCTATATATGCATGGGGATCCCTGAGTGGGCGTACAGATTACTAGTTATTTATTTTTCATATAAATTACTGAAAGTATTTTTATTTATAATTAATCATAAATAGCTATTGTTGGAAGAAGCCATTTTGTCACACATTGGCATAATGTATTCTTTTTGTTAATGTTATTTATTCATATTTACAACTTTTGTCTTCATTTTGTAAAATATCCGATTTCAAAATTTGTGCTGACACTTTAAAAATTTCCATAAAAGATTGAAAAAAACAACAGTAAAAAAAAACTTTTGCTTTCAACAGAGGAAATTGTAGAGGATGTAATTTTTTAATAAGTTTACTTTTACTTACTTGACATATACGTCCAGATGCTGCTGCTTGCTTGTTCATTTCTCAATGTATTTTTGGTGTGTCTTCAATTTGTGCTTAAATAATACATTTTGTATGCTAACAAAAAATAAAAAAAATAAAAAAAGATATATTTTGGAAAACGTTCTTAAAAGATTATGATCACAAATACGTGTAGGTCCAAACGAAATTATTAGACAATCTGTATTCCCGAAAGAAATTCATGAAACAAATTTGCAATGTAATTAGACAATTAGGTAATTTTGTTGTTTTCGAATCGATAATACAAACAATACATAAAAACAATATAGAAGCAAAATGTTATTCCTCATGTTGTTATGGTTCATAATTTATTATATAAGAATAAATAAAAAAGTAATGATTTGTTCTTTCAATTACAACAGATTAAATAATCAATGTACAGGAAGAATTAATACAAAAGTTTCAGAGTAGGGATCAAGTCAAGTGTATTGCCCTTCTATTGAGGGAAGAATATAAAAATTTATATAAAAACAATGTAAATTAAAATAAATGATTAAATAAGATACTGTAGATAAATAAATAAATATTATAATATTATAACACCACTGTAATGTAGCTTCCCTGTGTCTTTTCTATAAATACTTTCATGGTAATTGTTCTGATGAACTTTCCTCTATGGTACCTAGACTTCATGAATTTAAGCGCAATACTAGATTGGCGGCAAGATCTCATCAATTTACAGTTGAAATGGTTAGATGTAACCGTAAGTTCTTTGCTAACAGTTTCTTCTATCACACTTCTTGCTTGTGGAATTCTCTTCCGACTTCTTGCTTCTCAATCAACTTTGATCTTGAAAAGTTTAAATGCAATGTCAATCGTTATCGTCTGTTTCCTTAATTCTTATTCTTGTATTTTCATCTCTTCTTACAAATAGTTTTTCTCATATTCTCTAACACTCAGTAACTTCTTGCATACTAGTGGCTTTATTGCCTTGCTTGGGGTGAAACAATTAAAAAATATCTAAGTTTGTTTTGTTTTTTAGGCTCAATTTTAAGAGGAGTCTTTTTAAATAGGTTAAAAGAAAGCCAGACGATTAATAAAAAATTTAAATAATCTGATGTGAAACAATTGCACATTAAATTTTCTAAAAATAAAATGGCCCGAAAAAGAACCGCTGAAAAAATTCGGTCAAGGTGGGCGGTTTTTGATTTAAAGTTCAAATTTGAAAAAGATATACACCCTTGGATTTATTGACTAATCAAAATGGTGACTTCCACCCGCACAAATTTAAAAGTTTAGATCCACCTGGAGCCTATTTGAAGGGTATATAAGAAGACGTGTTAGCAAAAGATTTCAGAAGGTGTAAAAATTTCGGAAGTTACAGAAGGTATAAAAAAATGTACAAGCAGGTTACAAATTATATCAGAAGGAAAAGCTATTTTGACTGTCACCAGTGGATGAGCTGGGCAGTTTCTTACAGAAGAATTTAAAGAAAGCCAGACGTTAAATTTTCTAAAAATAAAATGACTCGAACCCCCATCCCAAACGCCCAAAATAATTCTTACAAAAAAAAAAAAAAAAAAAAAAAAAAAAAACGAAAAAAGAAGCAAAACCAAAGTGAAATCAATAAAACGAGTTGAACTGTCTTCTAAAAAAAAAATAAAAAAATAACAAATTTGTTAAGGTCCTACTGACGCTGTGGAATTCTGCTAAAGCCTTCTCTGTTTCATCTTTCAATTAAGTTATTACATCTATTTTGAAAGAATATGCTTCCTTATTGGCTTTCACCCAGGAAGAAACCACTGTGGAACAATTTTCAGCGAGAAGTTAAAAATTTAATTCCAAGGGGTTTCGTGAATAAAATCACGACATGAGTCTCAATCAGAGCGTTGGTAATAAAAATATGCCTTGTCTAACAGACGAGCGGAAAGAACTATTACTAGACAATATTGCGTGGTCAGAGTTACGACATGAACCCGGAGACTAGTGTCTGTGATCATTGCATTAATTGTAGCAACTGTAAATGTTTGTGGCATCATATTAGAGCTGTATAAATCTGAATTCTTCCAATACAATTTTTATTTAGAAATAGCAGTTTTAAACGTATTCATCAATTGAAGTTACACGTAGCCAATGAAAAATCTTGCTGACAGTCATATGCACGTGACATAATATTCATTTAATTATTGTCATATCTATACTAATGGCATCTGGGTCCTGTTGTTTTATGCGCAATATTGGAGTTGTTTGATGATGCAATGTATTGTCTATTAACACTTGTGTATGCGTGTCAGAGCTAATCTCTATTAGGAAATGTTTTCGTGATCGAGTCAGAACATTAAGATCATGTATACGGCGTTTCTAAAGGTTTTCTCAAGCGACCGACCATGAGCTATACTTTGTTATAGGAAATCAGTGCGTGTGGTATAATGGGCATGATAAGTATTTGAATATAGGAAAAGTATTTGAATATAAGAAAATCTATATAAAACCAAGCCTCCAAAATAATCAAAACCAATTGAAACTGCTCGACAACGAACATTCATACAACAGCTATAATCATTGGACCCAAGTATATGAAACAAGTATTGTATGAAAACAAGAAAGGTTAAACGGAAAAAAATCATTTTGTCTATCATTTAACGAAACATAGATCAGTGAAAAATTACTGTATGAATATACTGAGCAGAAGAATGAATTTAATAGGCTTTGTATATGACATGTTAAGGGTGGTGCTTGAATACATGTAATGTCAAGATTCTGAATGCTGATTTTCAAGGTAAGTAAGCATTCTCTCTTTAGAAAGTAGAAGACAATCACAAATTCCATCATTTAATTTTGTGTCAGACTAAGCCGTGTTTTTTCATGCTATGCTCCTTCAGGACGTAGGCGATCATGGTTCTCCACAGATTACATTTTTTATTAACTGCAATTACGATAACTTCTTAGGAAAGTTAGTGGAATGGTTTCTTGTTGCTTTCTCTATGATTTTGAATTTGAAGTTGTCCTCCTTCTAGCAGGGAGGACTTGGCTGTCAAGCCATGGGTAACTAGAGAGGCCAGTCTACACGGCTATTTTACTCTGTAGCTGGAGGGAGGAAAATGGATTAATGCATTTTCCTTAGTGCGAAATGAACGCAACAGATGAGGATGGAACTCGAACTCGGCCCATCGATATTCATTAATTGCAGCAATAACGCTTATTTCATTCACTGCAGCAATAACGCTTATTTCATCCACTGCAGCGATAACGCTTATTTCATCAACTGCAGCAATAACGCCTATTTCATCTACTGCAGCGATAACGCTTATTCCATCCACTGCAGCAATAACGTTTATTTCATCCACTGCAGCAATAATGCTTATTTCATTCAGTGCAGCGATAACGCTTATTCCATCCACTGCAGCGATAACGCTTATTTCATCCACTGCAGCACTAATGCTTATTTCATCTACTGCAGCGATAACGCTTATTTCATTCACTGCAGCAATAATGCTTATTTCATCCACTGCAGCGATAACGCTTATTTCATCTACTGCAGAGATAACTCTTATTTCATCCACTGCAGCAATAATGCTTATTTCATTCACTGCAGCAATAACGCTTATTACATCCACTGCAGCAATAACGCTTATTCCATCAACTGCAGCGATAACGCTTATTTCATCCACTGCAGCAATAACGCTTATTTCATCTACTGCAGCAATAATGCTTATTTCATCTACTGCAGCCATAATGCTTACTTCATTCACTGCAGCAATAACGCTCATTCCATCCACTGCAGCAATAACGCTTATTCCATCCACTGCAGCAATAACGCTTATTTCATTCACTGCAGCAATAACGCTTATTTCATCTACTGCAGCAATAACGCTTATTTCATTCACTGCAGCAACAACGCTTACGCTACCTGCAGATCCTTAAGCTGGATTACCAATTTTGAAATACGTGGCGGTTTAAAGAAACTCTTCATATTGTTTGTTGGAAAATAAATTTAAATAATAAATATAAAAAAGTGATGCATTAATTCTAGGAAAAATAAAAGAAACTACCATCAACTAGATTTGAGCCAAAATATTATGAAAGATACAATTCCGGAATTTTAATTACTTGCATTTGTGTTATGTTTTCCTGCTTCATATTTATTAAATTTTGCCTAGTAATCCACATAGCTACCCTCCACGTAAGCCGTCAGTGGCCCGCTGGCGTGCCGCCGATGGCAACGCCAGCGATCTTCTGGTCACAGCAATCGGTGAGCCTCTAGCCGAAACGAACTCGTCAGCGGCCCGAAAGCGGGCTACCAGCGGCAAACGTTAGTAGCATGCTAGAATTGGTGGCTTGTGTGTAGAGATGATTGTGCTACAGTCTAAAAGAATGGTTCCTGTCTGTCCCGAAAATCGGCATTTAAAAAGCATCGTTTTTACTTGGGCTTAAATGTTGACCTTTGATCACAGTAGAAAATAGGCAATTATCATAGTTATGAAGGAGGTTCTTTTTTCCTCCGCCAAGTAAGAGAAAATATTTTGAAAGAAAAACGTAGACACTTTTAAAATATTGAATGAAAAGGAATGCAGATAACTAAAATATATGCTCACACATGAATGTAAGTATACAGATTTTAATCCTTAATTAAAAAAATTAATTAAAAGACCTACTAGGATTTATTTTTGGTAGATATAATATTAACACCATATTCTACACAGATGGGGCTAGGTTGACGGCAGATTGAGAAGGAAAACTGAGAAAAAAAACAAAAAAACAAACAAAAATGATTAGACAGGGTAGTCAAGGAAAGCAAGAAGAAAGGACTAAACATAAATTATAAGGGAACAGAGTGTATTGTTGCGAGTAAAAAGGACAACTCAAGGCGTGAATTACAAATCAGAGACGTAAAAATCAAGAAGGTACAGGCATTCAACTTGGAGGTACTATCGTGACAGACAACAAAATGTGTAATACAGAAATCTTAAGGCACATAGAAATATTGAACCGAAAAAAGTACTAAAGGATTGGAAAAATAAGAAAAGATTAGAAGGGACCGAAATATGATTCTGTTGCCGAATGTTGAGAATATCATAGACAGAACATGGAACAAAGGAAGAAAGGAAAGAAAAGAATTAAATTATAAATAAAGTTTTGCCATGGGGTAGACGATTGAAGACTCTCCCTTGAAGTTGCTGATAGCTGAAAAAGAAATCTACCGACCCCTGTTTATATTACTTTTAAGAGGCCTAGTGGTTAGGACTTTTCAATAATACAATAGAACGATATAATTGGTTTATTATTTTTTCTCTGTCATGTCCGCAAAGAAAAAAGATTCAATGAAACTGATTTTGTAAATTTAAATAGTCGTAAGCGCAATCGTTGTTTCTTGTGTGAATATGTGTATGTAGTCCGCACAAATATAACTGAAAACAACTAAAGAAAGAAAGCTGTGGGAAGCCATAATAACCCATAAGTGTGTGTGTGTGTGTGTGTGTGTGTGTGTGTGTGTGTGTGTGAGAGAGAGAGAGAGAGAGAGCTGTAATTAGACAAAATGTATAATGATTTTCATAAATATACAATGTGATTTTTATGTAGAAAATGCATATAAGTGTATTGTATATATTTGGTAAAATTGAAAAGTCATTCGCTATTTTTGTTACATATAGTTCAACTGTAGTTGAATTATTTTTAAATGTTTAATGCATAAACTATTAAATCGAATAAAGACTTGATGTCATTTTAGAAAAAAAAAGCAACAAAAAACAAAAAACAAAGCAACAAAAAAGTTACTCCATCTTTTCTGTTTTCTTTTCTTTATTGTTTTCCATTGCCCTTTCTCTCTTCCATTTCTATTCCGGCTTCTTCTCTTAGCTCTTTACACGCACGCACACAGATACACACACACGTATAAACAAAATAAAATAAAAAAGAAGGAAATAACACAATGATATGAAGGAAATAAAAAAAAATTTCTAAAGAATTTACATAATTATGATTTGGTACCACAGAACCCACACACTTTCATACTTTTTTGTTTTTTAAATGTCAAACAATCAGTTTTGATGTGAAGAAAAATAGCTAAGTGCGTACAATTGTCGCGAGTTATAAGTGGTTTTCTTATGAAAATATTAAAACTACAAGGAAATTCAAATTGTATTTTTTAGAAACTTTAATTCCGGCTAAAAGTTTCTTCGGATATTTTTCTTTGCAATTATTTAATAGGCACAATTTTCACACACACACACACACACACACACACACACACACACACACACACACACACACACACACACACACACACACACACACACACACATATATATACATATATTTAAAGATATGTTTTGTGGTACAAAACATTATGACTGCCATAAAAAGACAAAAATTATTTTTATTACCAGTCATGATGATAATAGATAAAAAGTAAAACTGAAAAACGGGGCTGGCTAACCGGTTTCGAACCTCACTCAACAAAGCTAAATCAAGGTTAGTAAATTAAATAGAATTATCACTAAAAAGATGGACAAGATGTATTGGGAAATATATATATATATATATATATATATATAATTATTTATTCGAAAATTATAACCTAAACATGTTATAAAATCACTACAAAAATAGCCATTTTGTTTCAACACTTCTGGTGTCTTATCAAGTGATTGTGTCGAATGTAGAATAAAGTGTTTTAAAAGGTTCAAATCAATCAAACGCTAGGGGAAACGCTGTTACATAAGCTGGAATGACCAGTCAAAATACAAGTATATGAGAATTCAAAAAACTTGACAACGAACTTTAAGTGTTATAATAATTATTTAATGCCTTAATGTTAGGGTTAGACTAAAGCAGTATACATTCTAACTAATAAATATTAAATTATACTATAAAATTAAAAATTACCAATTTTAAATTTTAAATTTAATCTATATTAAGTTTAAAATTATAAAGTTATTTAAAGAAACTGAGGAAAAAAATACATATGTTTTTCTATTTATTTCGTTAACGAAAAATTTGAAATAATTAGATTTAAAAATAAGACCCATCTCTTAAATCAAAGAAATGAACTAACTGTTAAATGTAAACACAGCTATAAATTTAACTTACTATAGGGGTTGTAATATTTTCAACGATAAAGATATGTTACTGTAAGTTTAGTAGGTTATTACTTTTATTACCTGATTGTCCTCCTATCGATGTGGGTATGTGTTGGTGTAGTTGTATTGTGTTGTTCGTGTCTGCACATGATACAAACTAACTCGTATGCCCCTTATCAAAATGGTCGTTTCTATAGGAATTTCGCTTGAGGATGAAACAAGGCTTGATATTTTAATTCAATTTAATTTCAATAATTATATTTTTGGCTCTTGTTTTTTGAAACACGAGAACTCTTATGTAGCGAAGGAATCATATTTTTAAAAAAATAATTATAATTATAGCTCTACTTCTGTATGGTGCAGGCAGTGCTTTTTAAAAGTAAAAACAAAAATACTAAAGAACCCCGGATTATTTACCTAACGTGTTTTTTCCTATTTTTCTACATATTTGCACACACACACACACACACACACACACACACACACACACACACACACACACACACACACACATATATATATATATATACGCATACACACACGAGTATACTTATTTATTGATATAAAAAATATAAAAGTTTAATAATGTTTATCAAAGATTGAAATCGAACTTAAATTATCGAAAATAGAACATAAGCTACAAAACAGTAAATTAAATAAAAAGTCGATTAATCATCCCAAAATGTATGTGTAGGTGGCCGGGAGTACTAAAAATTCTCCGTCCTACTGACTTCTCAAAATCTGATCAAATGACAACCCATCGGAATTTTGGTGGGTGAATTCTATTTTAGTCGAACTGAGAACATTTCAGTATGGCCTCGTACTTAAACAAAAGAGATAGAGTTTTACAAGTTTACTCATATTACAAATAATTGATGCACGCACTGTTTATTTGAATTAATCTTAGGAAAAACTACCTAAAGTGTTTAAGATCTATCTAATTGGGACATAGTCGGTTATGGTTGGGTAATGGGCGTAAAACATTTTAATGATCTTAAATGGTTCCTTCCAATACGAAACGGGCATACGCACTTGGGTAAGATATAGTCAAAAAATATTTCGGAGATTTTTGCCAGGCCTCATTTTCTTGGGCCACCAAGATATTAAGTCATCGTGAACAAACTAAGTAACCATTTCATTGATAATTGATGACAACCATTTACCTGCCTGAAGCAGATGTGCAAATGGTTGGGAGCAGCCTTTTAAGGAATGCATACAGTTACATACGTCATTTAGTGCAGACACATATCCAAATTCTTTAAGATGTAATGGGATTAACCAGGAAGCAATAAATATTTTATACGAGAAGCTAATAAACACAGTTCATTGGTTTCACTATACAAATATATTGATTTTGTTTACATGCAGTCATTTTATGGAATACAGCCGTATATTTAATAAATTCTTTAAAAATCAATTTGGGATTAAAGTAGCTTAGTATGATATTATAATATCAGTGGCAAGTAAAAGAAAAGAATCAACTAAAATCTTCATTTGTTTCATTTTTACCCAGAAGCTGTAAGTGTCCGACAATATATAATTTCAGGGAGGGTCTAATCAACGCTGAATTAATTAAGCATCTCACTGTGTAGAAAATGTGAAAACGAAGATAAAACGTGGAAAACCTTGTGGAAAATGTGAAGATACCGTATGTCTTCACGTTTTCCACTTTAGTGGTTAGCTACTTCAGTAATTAAATGCGTAAGGTTTCTTACGGGAACATTTTGTAGTACATGAAATAATGGTGGTGAAAAACATTACATGCACAAAATAACAGGCCAATTGATTTATTTATTAGACAAATTAAGAAAAGGAATGTTTAAAACAAGAACTTCTTTTGTTAGACGTAAATTGTATACACAACGAAATGTTCATTGATATATTAGGTTGGTGCAAAAATAATGACGTAATAATGTCGTTTTTTGACGTTAAAAAATACGTCAAAAAACGACATTATTACGTCATTATTTTTTGCACCAACCTAATATTTGAGTAAGACTTTACTGGTGTGTTTTATATCTGTAGCGTTCACAGCCCATTTAGCTTTAGCGTGGAAAGTTCGACACCAGTTCGATCGAGAAAAATCCCGGAAGGGAGAGAGAGGGATTACTTTAGTGTTCACATGTTTTTATATTCGAGAGTTAATGTTGATATGAATGTTATTTAAAGCTGCTACTGTTATTATGTTTAAAGGCTGCTACCGCTACTACATTTAGAGTCACTACACCACTGACATGATGTGGAAAGGTGATATTGAATCAATTGCTAACTTTGCTGCTAGGAAAGTTAGTTCGCTAAGTGATGTGAGATACCTTTTCTCGTCAGAATCTATCTTGCACATTTATAAGTCTACTATTCGTCCGTGTATCGAATATTGCTGCTACATCTGGTCTGGTGCTTTTGCAGTGTGTCTAGAGATTCGTGACAAAATCCAAAGAAGAATCTTTAGTCCTGACTTTGCATTTCGGCTTCAGTCACTTTCCTACCACCGTAACGTAGTTTCCTTTTGCCTTTTCTATAAATATTTTCATGGTAATTGTTCTGATGAGCTTTTCTTCCTGATACCTTCACTTTTAATGAACTTAAGTGTAGTACTAGATTTACAGCTTGGTTTACATTGTTAAAAATTGCTAGTTGTAACCGTAAGTTCTATGCTAATAGTTTCTTCTCTTTCGCTTGTGGAACTCTCTTCCAGCTTTCTGATTTTCTATCAATTACAATCTTCAAAAATTTAAATGTAATGTCAATCATCATCTTCTGTGTCCTTGAACCCTGTTCTTTTATTGTCTTCTCTGTTTATTTCACTCTCACTAATCCCTTGCATCTCAGTGGCTTTACCACATTTATAAGTCTACTATTCGCCCGTGTATCGAATATTGCTGCTATGTCAGGCCTGGTGCTTCTGCTGTGTATCTAGAAATTCGTGACAAAATCCAAAGAAGAATTGCTAAGGTGATTGATCCTGATCTCGCATCTTCTGACCGTCTTAATGTAGCTTCCGTTGCTTATTCTATAAATATTTCCACGGTAATTGTTCTGACGAACTTTCTCTCTTTGGTACATCGACTTCACGAATTTAAACGCAGTACTTGATTGGCAGATGGGTCTCAATTTCACTGCTGAAATTCTTAATTGTAACCATAAGTTCTATGATAATTGTGTCTTCTCTCGCACTTCTCGCTTTTGGAACTCTTTTCTAGTTTTTTTTTTCCTGACGACTAGTGTCTTCAGAACTGCAAATGCAACGTAAATCGTCATCTTCTATCTCCTTCTTTTATTGTCCTTTCTGTTTTTTCACGCTCAGTAAGAGTGAGGGTAAGTGAGATAGCGTTAAATAACACCAGCAACCAACATATTACATCTGATGCTTGCATCTACCAAATCTCATGCAACAACTGTGACTTAAAATATGTGGGTGAAACTTGTAGGTCCGTAAAATCTCGTGTTTTCGAACATAAACGAGATATTCGCCTCGGTAATTTAAACAATGCTTTAGTTGTACACAACTAAATCTGATCATAATTTCAATTTTGATTCTGTGAAGATTTTAAAATATATTCATAATAAAAATCTTAGGCGGATTTATGAAGCAGGCATAATATCTATCTCACGCACGGCGAACACTAGACCTGGCTTTTTTAATATTTCCCTTTTTTCTAGCATGATTAATGCTCGACAAACGTACATATAAGTTTCAGATTAAAATAAAATTCTTTTCATTTTTCATTCAAAATACTATATTTTCGGAATACGTTTTCACAACATCGCCCACGTAACGCCGACGTGATCATATTGAAACGGAACGCTGATCTTGAAAAATTTCAGTTGTCTGTTTTGATTAGTCTTACTCTTATGTCCATCGTCTTTTCATGTTGAATTAAATATAGTCTAATGTTAATTATGTTTTATGAATATGTCCTGAAGATGGTCTACTAGACCGAAACGTCCGACGTTGACATTATATTAACATTAAAACAGCATAATTGCATATTAGGATTTTTGTTTGTTTTTTTCCGTATATTTTTCTTCATACTGTCGGATCTATATCCATATATTTGCTTCCATATATATATATATATATAGAGAGAGAGAGAGAGAGAGCGAGAGCGAGAGAGAGACAGAGAGAGAGAGATTATGCTATAACTATTATTTGAAGGCTTTATGTATCAATGTATTTTTATAGCTATTTTATTTTGGTTATAGTTTCAGTATATTTGACTACAATAGGCTATATTTCAGCTCCCTATAAATTACTGCGATGTAGCCAACGGAATCTTGCTTACCACACTAATAGTGCATGGTTGTCGATAATGAGTGCGACGGTCAAAAATACCCGAGCAAAACCAACAGAAAAAAATATAAACTTTGGATAGTATATCCACAATTTCGATCCTAATATACAAAATCTTATTTGAAAATTGGAAAAAATATATTAAATAGACGGATCTCGTCGGTTGAAGGAAATATAACAACTTTGGATTAGTACTAATTATTAGTCTAAATATACCATATATATATATATATATATATGTAGAGAGAGAGAGAGAGAGAGAGAGAGAGAGAGAGAGAGAAAGAGAAGGAGAGAGGACAGTGTGCATTCAGGAATTAACGTTGTTGCCAGTCACCATGCAGTGTTGATAGCCATGTTCACGTTGTCTATAAAGGCTCTATCTAAGATATTGAGCAAATTTCCCTAATAAATATATTAAATTCATCACACACACATGTGCACGCATCTTTATATATATATATAAAACATTGAGTCATTATTTTCACTGCAAAAAACAAACATGAAACGCAACTTATTAGGTCTTTAAATTATTAAGCAGATTAAACTCGGACGAACGATCAAGAAAAGTATATAGGGTACCAAGGCGATCAATAATTATTAGACATATATATATATATATATATACATATATATATATATATATATATATGAGAGTGATGGTGAAATCAACATCGAGTGGCGACAGTCTGTTTCATGCTACTGATATTGTACATTTTTATCCATATATATATATATATATATATATATATAGTGTATTTAGACAGCAATCCCACTTTTATACATACTTCATTAACGACCACCGATAAAGGTACTACGATTAAGTTTGTTATTTAATTTTTCATACAAGTGTTTTCTTTTCTGGACACAAACTGTATAAAAACTTATTTACATTGCTCGGATTGTTGTCCTCATCTTTATTGCCATATTTATGACATTTCGGTTGTTGTACACTCCGGCCTTCTTCAGGTGATTGCAATAAGGACGAGAACAACAGTCTGAACAATGTAAATAATATAAAACATTACAATACCTCATCTTAGAAATATAGACAGATGTATGAAAACTCTCTAAAAGTTCTGCGTATCCAAGCGCTTTCGGCTATAATTTTAGCCATTATCAAGGATGATTTTATTTTTTACTTTCAACTGAATGTATGGGTTGCTGTTATGTCTGTATGTAGAGTTATGGGAAAGTTTTATTTTACAACACGGTCATCAATGTTGTTGAGTGTTGCCTTTTTCTTTTATTATTAGGGCATCCATTATTTTTAATGATTTTTTTACATGTGGATTATTATGCTTGCATTTTCTACTAATATGTTTTGGATGGAGTCTGGTGTATGTATCCTAATGTAGCTATAGTCGGTTAAGTGTAACATAAGTCGTCTGGATAGGCATGTAGTAGTGTGACAGATGTAATTATTTATGAGTTTGGTTTGACAGTTCCTTAAAGGGCATTTGAACTCGTAAATAATGATGGTTCTTTGTAGTTTTGATTTTGCAGGTGTGTTGTTATTTTTGATAATAAGGTTAGCTGTTTTAAATTTTTTGTAATAGATAATTAAATTAATTTTCTGGTTCGGGTTGACTGAGGTAGTGATGACATTTCTAAGTGAAAATTCATCTTTTTTATAGTTGACGTGTATTTGGCTTTTGTAGATGATTTTAATGTTATTGTTTTTGTCTCTATGTTCAGTATCGTTATTAGTTACTTTGGAAAGAAATAGTTTAATCTGGTGGTCGATGACGTAGTTAGGAAACCATTTTTAACTAATGATTTTTTTTTCATTAAGTTCTTTAAGGAGAAGTAGACGAGAGGATGAATTCTCGTGTACTCTCTTTATGAAAATTTTTTATAACTGCTATTTTCTATCTAAGTGGATATACAATCTTAAAATTAAGGTGGCACGGGTTTCTGCTAGTGTTCCTTGTTTTAATAAAATAAATGATAATTGCTAAAAGAATAGCCGAAAGCGCTCGATCATGCAAAACTTTTGTACACACTTTGTGTCCAAAAAAGAAAACACTTGTTCGAACACAAGAAAAATTAAATAAAAAGCTTAATCGCAGTACATTGTCTGTCCGTCTTTAATGAAACATGTACAGAGCAACCTCGGTTCTCGAACGTCTCACACGTCAAACAAATCGGTTTTCGAACAGAAAATTCGAGATGAAAATGCCTCGGTTATCGAACAAAAGTTCGGTTCTCGAACAACATTGCCGAACCGGGTTAACTCGAACAGAATCATTTCTTAATCGACCGCCATGTTGTATACATTCGTGTGTTGTGCTGTGCTTTTGTTTTCCATTTTTTTTCCTCTTTATTAATCCTTGGTCGTGGCTCCAAAGAAAGTTAGCAGTGATACTGGTAAAGGAAAAAGAAAAGTTAAGAGAAAACAATTGTTGATGATATTGTCTCTTTCTACTCAGTTTAGTATGGCAAAATCAACGATCTATACTATTCTTAGAAATAAAGAGACGACCATTTCTTTCCTTCCCCTTTCCAAACAATAACATCTCTTTCCTTCCCCTTCCACACCGACTTGCGCCATCAACTCTCCTACTTACAGCTACGGTAAAATTAAAGTGTTCGTCTATATTTTATCTATTTAATATTGTGTTTATTTTTTCTTAGATTTAATGATTTTCATTAGTTTTGTGTATAACCCATATAAGGTACACTGCAGTTCATCTACCGATTATTACTAGAAGAAAAAGTATTATCAAATTCGGAGTTTAACCATATTGTAAGGTAAAAGGTAAAGCATGCCTACAATTTACGGTTAATTCACTTCTTAGATTTAAGTTTTTATTAGTAAATCTGATAATTTCTAGTTTCTCATGTAAGCATAAGAAACAAGTTTCATTTAAAGATCTACACGTTCTAGCTTTTCCATTTTACCATAGGAGTTTTATTAACTTCTTTTAAATTCCAAAAATATTTAGAAAGAGATATACTATTTTGATAAGAATTTTGGTGGAGAATAAGAAAAAGAAATTAACCAAAATTTTGAAGTTTCTAAAAAGGATTAAAACTATAATTTAAAAATAAAAAAATTCTTTGCTCTTTTCTCTTAATAATAACATAAATATTTTGATGATAAAACTTAAGTTTGGGGCCTTTTTCATCATGTTTGCTCAATTTTTACTGAATCTGTGGAGGCAACTTTAGTCTTTTATTGTTTTAGAAGTAGTTATAAGAAATTTATTGCAACAAAACAAAAAAAAATGTTCTTACACTTTTTTTGGGCAAATCTTCTGTTATCACAATGTGGGATATTTAATAACAAAAGTGATGGAAACATAAACAAAAAGAAAAAGAAACTAAATTAAACAGACTAGACTATATACCGAAAACATATATTTTTTAAAAAATGATTTAGATTTTAAATTCTCAGCGTCCCCTTTCCGTTGTGCGCATGTGTAGCCGCATCAAAGTAAACATCACTTTAGTCCAGTGAAGTCCTAAAGGACGAAACGCGAAAACTTTTTCCATCTTGTCATAGTTTTTTCCCTAAAATTGTCCTTGATATAAAAAATTATGAAATGGGATCAAATATAGATCAAATATGGATCAAAATTGGATAGATATATAGATAGATAGGAAGCGTTTATAAATTTAACCTGTTTCGTTTTTATTTAAGCTTCACCAGAAAATAAAATACGGAGGAGAAAAGAAAATTCTGGTATTTTTTATAAAAGGTTTTCAATGTAGGAAGAGCTACATTGGTGAAACCTCTAGAAAATCTAAAAGCCTGCATCAACGAATATAAGCGAAACCTACGTTGGGACAAGACTTTAAAGTCGTTTGTAACACACAAAAACAAAACAGGTCATATCTTCGCTTTTACAAATGTCACCCTAATTAGAAAAGAACATAATTCAATACGTAGGAAATACTTAGAATAAATAATAAATATTTTAGCATCTATAATCCCATGTCAGACATACTTTATTATATGACCAATAATATTTCTACTTACAACCACAGCCGATGTAACATAAATTCTTTCACTCTCACACAAAACATCCTCAATCAACATACAGACAACCACCAAAAATATGAAAATGCTTATAAGACGCACACACGCACGCACATTATCATCTAAATTCCTCAAGGACAAACATGAATTATAATATAGTACATACAAACATGAATTATACACATAAACACTATTTGAAAGGACAGATACATAAGATGTCTGCTTAACCAATAATAAAAGAAGCAAAAACACAAAAATACCAGAATTTTCTTAAACTTACCGAAACTTAAATAAAAACGAAACATGACAAATTTATAAACGTTTTTTATTTATTCCTTATTATAAAAATTATATATCGTTTTCCCATATATATATATATATATATATATATATATATATATGTATATATGTGTGTGTGTGTGTGAGTGAGTGTTAATAAAACTTTTTCATTCAGTTAAAATATGGTCATCATAAAATATTATGGAGAATTATTTCCTTTTTCTGCAACATTTGTATTTATTTATCAACAGCTTATAAGTTTTTTTTTTGGGTATCAGATTTTCATTGAATGGGATTGTCATTACAGAATTTAGAAATAGCTTAATTTCTTAATCTAAACGGTATTTTATCAGTAAACGAATTGCACGTGTTGAAAAATTCCAAAGAATGAAAACATTTTTTAACCTTAAAAGTTAGTGTTACTTGCATAAAAAAATGGAATGAATCTACCGTTATTTAAATATTTATTTAAAATCTGTTTTCTAACTCCAAGAAAAGCCACATTTTTAAAATAACAGTTTGTAGCATTATGAACTATATTATTCTTAATTTCCTAGAAAAAAACATTGTCAATTATCATTTATTTTTAATATTATTTCGTTCATATTGCTTTTTATTACAACTGCTAAACATGGATTTGAAATAAAGATTTAGATTTTAGCATGACACAAGACTTCTCAAGATAAGAGATGAAAATGAGTCTTACTCAGCGTTTATTCTTTATTTTTCATCCATTTCTTGCTGATGAGTGTGGAATGACAACCTGGGAGTTGCAGTAAAATGTTACTGAAATCAAAATGAAACAAATAATAATAATAATAATAATAATAATAATAATAATAATAATAATAATAATAAAACTTACGAAGGACTTTACCTATGTAAATTGTGTGTGATCTTAGGGATTTTTTTTCTTAAAAAATGCTCAGTGGCAAATGTTATGATGCCAACTCTGACCGTAGGTCTCTACTTGGGACCCAAAAAGAAATGAGTATACACCAGAAATCAAAGGTATAATAATAATAATAATAATAATAATAATAATAATAATAATAATAATAATAATAGCAGTTAACTGTTTCTTCTGTATTTCTGAGATTAAATATTACATTTTTTTTTACTGTTTTCTTCATCTTTGACGTCTTGTAGTCATTGTAGTAACCATTCTTTCTGCTCAGGTTTTTGACATGAATCTTTCCGATCAGTTTCCTTGTGTTTGGTGTCTGTATTACAACATTTTTAAATGCGCTTCAATTTTCTTGAAAGGTTATTGAATGTGACAGACACCAAAAAAAGGCTAATGAGAAGTGTTTGTAAAATGTCATGAAACAAATACAAATGAAGTTGATTCAAAAGAATCATGATCAAAATGATAACTATAATTTTGAATTTGCCTTGATAATAATACATGGAATCGCCCTATTTTGTCAGTATTGCATGCATTCATTTACGACCACCGATAATATCTTTTGGCATTCTAACTAATGAACAGCAGACAGATTGGGTAAAAAGAAATGAAAAATTTGTTGCTTAACCTTTTATTTCCTTCTACTGTTAGAAACATTTTATTTGACAATGCAGGAAAGAGACTGTTACGGGAGTACTGGTCGTGTCTGGGTCGAAAAAAGCAGGTGTCTCCTGGTATATTTATCCGACAACAAAAATGGCGGACTCAGAATGTGAGTCCGGGTAATAAATGTAAAAGTAACAACAAAACTACACATAAAAACAAATGATAATGTCTGCATTAACAAAACAAAGGTATACATAGACAATTAAAGATTGTTGCGTGTGACAAAACAATGAACACGAATGAAGAAATTTAAAGACTAAAGAATATTTTTGTGTGTGTGTAGTTTGGTGTAGGAGAAAATCCTAGAGAAAATGGAGTGAAAGGTGCATACGTTCCCTGGTGGGGAAAGCACTTTTCTTGTTCTTACTGTTCCTGAGTGAAATAGGGAAAAAGAAAATGACAGAGGATGTCACTGCATATTTATAGGCTTAGAGAGCGTCTCCTGATGGCGTTTCTTTTTGGAAAGTAAGTGAGGTAAATCCATAATATTCCCCTCCAGATGGGGAGAATTTTATTCTGCCCATATGTCCATAAAGTTTTTTTTTCCCTCGTAGCCTGAAAAGAAAAAGAGTCGAACAAGTGTGGTTGCGATGTGTGTTTAAACATGTCGACGAAAATGTACTTGTCTGAAGTACTGCGTCATCAGGGTGTTATATAATTTTTTACTGGATCGGAGACGTAGCATGCTCTGGAAGATATGTCGATAGCGTATAAATAAAGGTATCAGCAGTTGGTATTAATATTAGGTTGGTGCAAAAATAATGACGTAATAATGTCGTTTTTTGATGTATTTTTTAACGTCAAAAAACGACATTATTACGTCATCATTTTTGCACCAACCTAATATTTTGTTATTTTCCAATGCTCCACCTTGAATTGATTTTGTTTGGAGGGCTTCATTTGTTGTGCATGGATAATGTTCGCGAACAAAATTTTAATAGAAGAAGCACCGATTTGTAAAGTCAATGTTGGTGAAATTGCTACCACGTGTCGAATACATGTTTTGCGAGAACTTTTGAAGATATCTGATATTACTGTCAATTTTTCTCGGAGACGCAGCTATCTCCGTGTATCATTAAATTTTTACTTGCAGATTTCTTAGTTTGTTCGTGTTAACATCTTTGAGTGAAAAAGGTCAGTGACTCGCCTTTGGGATTGTTTTACCATTTATCTGTTGAGCCTAAGAGAAACAGTGCTGTTTAAAGTTGAAAATGGAGTTAACTTCCATGGTGTTTGAGTGGTATTTTCTCGTGTGCTCTTGAAGAAAATGAGCTGTGTTTTACTTGCTTCAAACTTGTAAGACGAAAGTCGTATTTTTAATTTTGGCGAAGAACTTTTTTGCGATATCTGCCGGTTGAAGAAGAAACCAGGCGTAACGGCCCGAGGAAAAGAAACGTTCAAGCAAAAGGCAGTAGAGATGAGATGAGTATTGTTTACCTGGTGACAGTACCATCGTAGTAGTAATTGCAATGGCGATTAGAGATTATTTTTTTTGTTGGGGGTGGGGGTTTACATGTGTTGCAAAAAAAATCTATTTGCTGACTTGGAGAATATCTTTTCCAGATAGTTATACGTTTTAGAGATTTTAAATTTGCGGTTTTGCTCTTTCCATCGGGTCTGATCACAAATTTGTAATTGTAAGTTATTTTTGTTGGAAGTTTTTCGTGTCCGCTGTGCATGGGATGGTGGGTAGAGAGGTTTGTCAAAGTTTTCTTTTCATTGGTTCTTGTTTTGAAGATGTGTCTAAGCGATGTATAAGTTTGTTTATACAGTTTTGTGTGTTTTTGTATCCAGGAGAAAAATATCGTGTCGTGGTCACCAATCTGTTGCGTGGCGTGTAACTTAACAATGAACATGAATGCAGAAATTTAAAGACTAAAGAATGTATTTGTGTGTGTGTGTAGTTTGGTGTAGGAGAAAGTCCTAGAGAAAATGAAGTGAAAGGTGCGTATGTGCGTGCGTGTGTGTGTACGCGTGGGGAAAGCGTTTTCTTTGTTCGACCTACATCTTACCGTTCTTGAGTGAAATAGGAAAAGAGAGAGTGACAGAGAATGTCACTGCCTATTTATAGGCTTAGAGAACATCCCCTAGAGGCATTTTTTTTAGGAAAATAAGTGGGGTAACAACCGCAACTGAAATGTGGTGATGGTGTTAAGACTGGAGTAGGGATAAAAATCAGAAATACTGAAATCTTACTTATATTGATTGATTGATTGTTTTTTACGTCTTACCCACTTTTTGCAAGTTATTTAGAGCCAGAGATAGTTTTAGATTACAAAAATGTTCTGGAAAATAATAATGATTTACTGATACAAGTCTCATTAATTAACCCGTAACTGGAGGAGAAGAGGCAGTCATAAGTTTTCCAAACGTTTGGATGTAAGTGAATATATAAAATTGGAGTTCGAACTCGGTTCTTCGATTTCTAATTCCGAGCTGAACATTCAAGTTTACAACACCTGTTATTCCCAAGAGGTCACCCATCTAAGTACTGGTCAGACTCAACGTTGCTTAACTTAAATGATCGTACGACGTTACCTATATATCAGTCAGTCAGTTATGTGCCATGCGTGATACACGCTTAGGCTATCATGAATCTTTCGGTACATGACTGACGAAGCAGATTTTTTCCCGCAGTAGGTTACCATTTCTTTCTTCTGTAGACCAGTTGCCATCCAAGAACCAGGTCTGTCTTGCTAATTACCCATAGCTGGTGGGGGGCGGGGGAGAAGTAGAGGATTCATATCTTTCCCAAATTAAGTGAATGTAATGGATTGACTGGAATTCGAACTCTCTGATTCTTCAATCCGAGCCGCTATCCATTACTCCACCATGCCTCCACAATATACAAAATTCAAATGCAATCACTAATAGATATTTATCCGCGCTGCGTAAGAAGTTGCAAGGTCGAGTTTAATGCGAGAAGATGGACAAAAATTGCTCAAATTACTTCTGCATTTATTTTTGCAGATGCCTCAGCCGCCAGAGATAAACCCAAATCCCATCCCCTTTAGTGCTGCCTGATGAGGACACTCCCTGCAACTGACCACATTATACTTTATCTTAACTCTGATGGGGCTTTGATTGATCAATCAATCAACCATGATTATTTTTCACATCCTGCCAAAGTTTTTGATATCACTCCTTAGAATAACAGAAAAAATGGGAATTGGTCCCCATGTTTAAACATTTTCAGCAATGACAAACGTAAGCATCTTTTGCAGCAAATAACTTAATCTTGAATTGGTCAATCTTCAGTCAATAAAAACCATTACATTCCGCGTCCAATGAATAATAAAAAAAAGTACTTAACTGAATTCTTGTTGTTCGAATTTTATATTATGAAGTATTGTTATCATTA
Source organism: Acanthosepion lycidas (assembly GCA_963932145.1). Taxonomy (NCBI): domain Eukaryota; kingdom Metazoa; phylum Mollusca; class Cephalopoda; order Sepiida; family Sepiidae; genus Acanthosepion; species Acanthosepion lycidas. The sequence continues at coordinate 10,309,949 of OZ010574.1, read as the reverse complement.
TTTATTTTAAATAAACGTTCTTTCTTTGTTTAATCAATATATTACCGGTTGTTATGTGAACTATTAGTTTGGGAAGTGTTGTCTTCTTTGTTGAAGAGTGATATTTTCTTGGAGGAAGATATATATTTATGTGAGAGTTTAGAGTGGGGGGATATTATAATGTGTTGGAGACTCAGAAATCTACCAGAGTGGAAATGATTTTGATTGATTTGTGTTTTACGGTTTATCAGCCTTTTGCAAGTTATTTAAAGCCAGAAATATTTTTTTAGATTGTAATAATTTTGGGGGAGATAATAATCATTTACTGATACAAGTCCAGCAAATTAACCCATAGTTTGGGGGAAGAAGAGGTGGATTCATGCCTTTTCCAAGGGTATTTGCGCATGTGATTATAAAGAACCCGACTGAAATTTGAACTCGGCTCTCCGATTCTATATTCCGAGCCGTTATCCATTACATCTCACGCACATCCAAGCTTATAGCGTCTAGTATTTCCAAGCGGTTACTTATATAGGTACTGGCAAGGCTCGAAGCAGCTTAACTTCGGTGATCTTGCGAGAACCGTTATTTCAACGGGATATGGTCGTAAGCCCTGGAGGTAGGAAGAGACACATCTGGTCCCTTCTGCATCCTCTGGCAGAGAGAGAGAGAGAGAGAGAGAGAGAGAGAGAGAGAGAGAGAGAGAGAGAGAGAGAGAGAGAGAGAGAGAGTTGTGTTTTTTTCTTTTATACTGCTTAAGACACCTGGAAGGTAAGGTGGTGTAATCCTCTAATAGTTTTCAGTACAAGTATTTTGTCTCCCTGAAGAGATTCTCATGCACACTAAATGTCTTTTCAACCATGAAAAGTGATCGTATTTTATTGTATGAAACTTTAAGCTTTGTTATTTGCTGCTTTACACAAAAAATTTTCATCTGACAATTTCATGCAGGGCTCTACGTCACTTATGGCTCATATGTATATGTACACGCATCCCATATACGTGTGTGTTTGTGCGTACGTGACGTGTATTTCCGGTGAAACGTCATTCTATGCCACGGCAGCCACCCATAAACATTCATTTCCTCCTAACTCTCTTTTTTTTATGTCTTTACCCTTCTTATCTTTGTCTTCCCTTCGCTGATAATTTGAAAAGACACCATGATACATTTTGCAAAGTGTTAGAACCAAAATTAAATACTCTTGGGATTTGTGGCTTTTTTTCAAGTATTCTTTGGCTTACGTTTTCCGCTGATATGAAAAGGAAAGATTATATTGAATCAACTGTTGTCGGCAACTAGGAAAATTGGTTCACTGCGTCGAGCGAGAAAATTCTTTTCGACAGAATCTATCTTACATATTTATAAGCTACCATTCCTCTTTGTTTTTGATATTGTTGCCACTTCTGCTCTGGTGCTTCTGTTATATATTTAAAGATTCTTGATAAAATCCAAAGAAGAATCTGCAACGTTATTGGTCCTGAGATAGCATCTCGGCTTCCATCCCTTTCTCACCGCCATAACGTAGCTTCTCTTTGCCTTTTCTATAAATACTTACATGATTATCGTTTGAATGAACTTTCCTCTATGGTACATAGATTTTATGGATTTAAGCGCAATTGAATTGGCTAGATGTACCCGTAAGTTCTATGTTAACAGTTTCTTCTATAGCATTTTTTTCCTCTGGAACTCACTTCCGGTTTCTTGCTTCCTAGTACAACTTTGATCTTCAAAAATTAAATGCAGTGCCAATCGTTTTCTTCTGTCTTCTTAATTCTCGTTCTTTTATTGTCCTCTCGCCTTAATAGTATATTTTTATCATATTCTTTAATACTTCGCAACCGCTTGTATCTTAGTGGCTTTATTTCCTTACTTGGGATGAAATAATTTAAAAAAGTGATTTAAAAGAACGCTAGAAAATTTATTAAAAAGTTTCATTTTGTATGTGAAAGTTTTTTTGTTTTTTTTTATTTTTTCATTTTTTTTATTTAGAACTGACACTAAAAAAGACCGCCAGAAATAACTGTCATGGTGGCTTGTTGGACATTTATTTTCAATTTCGGAAATATTATATTACCCATGTATTTATTGTTCAATTAAAAGAGTGGCTTTCGCCATTGTAAACTTAAAGTCGAGGTCTGTTGAGCCACTCCTGAGAGCATTTAAGAACAGGGGTTAGTGGATAACGTCAGAAGGTGGTTGGACGTCAGAAGGGAAGAAGCCTACTGACTGCGGTAGAAGGAAACGATACGTCATACAGGCATAAAACCAGATGGCTGCTGAAAAGGTTTAGCCGTCCTTGTGTGAAAGACACAAGCAGAGCAAAAGTCAGAAAGTTTTCGGCATTCTTAAAAACTACGCCGACTACAGACATAATGTAAAACTCTGATGGGAAAAGAAAAGCAGAAAGAAAACTGAATGACATTGTAAAAAGATCGTTAAATGACCCCAGTGAGCCACGTGGGACCCAAGCAGAAAGAAAACTGAACGATATTGAAAAGATATCTTTAAAATCATCCTGAGAATCACGAGGGAAATACGCGTAGGTTCTTTTTTTTCTTTTTTTTTTTTTTGATCTATTATTTGGGACTGCGTCATGTCAAACCGAGAACCGGCCTATCATTGATTAGGAAAAAAATCTCAGTATGCATTTTTGTGCTTCTGCCCATAAAATAGGGAGGGGAAAGTATTTTACAGTTGTTCCTACTTGTCCTAAATAAAGCGCATGAAAGGAATTTTTGTGCAAGTCTTTTTTTTTGTAAATTTTTAAACTGTACTATAATATTTTGTGCCTGTAAGATAAATGTTTTCACCTTTCAAATTTCAGGTAGTGATATAGAGTCATATTTGTTCTTTGAGGGAGATTGAGTGAGAATGTTATCAATCTTCTTCAGATATTCGGTCGAAGATTACCGTCCTGTGTGTATGTGTGTGTATGTGTGTGTGTGTGTGTGTGTGTGTGTGAGAGAGAGAGAGAGACGAATGTGCCATTATGGATAAGTGCCACATACGGGAAGCACATATACGGGAGATCGGGTTCCTCGTTTTTTGCGTCCCTGTCACACGGAAACACGTCCTTGATGTAGGCTCCGAGTCCATGATGATTTAGGTGGTCGTGTTTAGCTACAAGAGGTGAGTAGACCGGGACTGTGAGCTTCCCTAGCGTGCTTGAAGCGTTGATACCGGTCTCAGAAAGTAACAAGTCTGGTTTGGACTGAAGAAGACGGTGTTCCACCTCTGGAAAGTTGGAACGTAGATCCCTCACGTCTGAGTAGGAGATAGTATATGTAGGGTTTGCTTTGTTTTTTTTTAGGTTGGGTTTGCTAGTTTTGTTCATTTTCATTTTGATTGGATTCATGTGTGTATTGTTTGGTTGAAAACTAGTAGGTAGAGAGATAGACTTACGGGAGTTGCACGTATATATTTCTTGGAGATACTCGTCCAGACATACAGCCGTAGCAGTTCCCTTCATCATGGCATCGAGCGGCCCCACCGGAGACCACTGCACTGTCGAGAAACCATTCACAAAATGGCGGTGTAATAGCCTCGATATTATACACTTGATGATAGGATAGCCTTCTTTGGAATGTTTGGATCTCTGATTATCAGCCGAATAACGTCAAAACCCAGAAAACGTCTACCTCCAGCACCCATGCTTGTTGCTTCGAGTGGACATGTCGCCTCTGCTCAGAAGTCAAAGCGGCAGAACTCCTTCTTGGGTCAGAAACATCGTACCGGCTCGAGAAATAAAAATACCGAGACAAGCTCGCACATGGGAGAAGGTAGGGTAACGATGGTTGCACGGTGATGCATGTGTATCCCCCCACTCCAATTTGAATTAGTATGGTAGATGGTTAAAAGTTCGGGAGCTTGCAATAGGCAAGTTATCTATTAAAAAAAAAAAAAAAAAATAAAAAAATCAGGTTTACAAAGGAGAAGAATTATGGATCGGAGGGTGGAAAAGCTATAAAAATAAATAAAGTCCCAATATCCACTATTTTGTAAAATGGGAAGATTCCATCGCTTAGTAAACCACGGCTGGAAAAACGTCCATTAAATGTAAAGGCCTCGAGAATTAACAATTAATTAATGTGCAAGTAATTTATGCAGATGTTAGCATACGCATATATATATATATATATATATATATATATATATATATATATATATTTAAAAATTATAACATAAATATGTGATAAAATCACTACAAAGATAGCCATTTTGTTTCAACACCTCTGGTGTCTTATTAAGTGATGATTTTGAATGTAGATTGTAGAATAAAGGTATTAAAAGCTTCAAATTAATTATCCATCCCTCGTAAGGGGAAACGCTGTTACAGGAGCTGAAATGACCAATGAAAAAACAAATATACGAGAATTCAAAAAACTTACAACGAATGAAGGTTATAATAACTATTAAATGCTTTAAAATTAGGTTTATGCGAAAATAGAATTTATTCTAACTAATAAGTATTAAATTGTACGATAAAATTTGAAATTAAAATTAAAAATTAAAATTGATTCCGTATACACCAATTACATACTTGTATTAGGTTGGTGCAAAAATAATGACGTAATAATGTCGTTTTTTAACGTTAAAAGATACGTCAAAAGACGACATTATTACGTCATTACTTTTGCACCAACCTAATATATATATATATATATATATATATATATATATATATGTGTGTGTGTGTGTGTGTGTGTGTGTGTGTGTACACTGCGTGCCAAATTATTATCGAGATAACTTTTTTGTCCAATATTTCAAAAGCCGTCCAATCAATTCACACTAAACTGCACAATCGCTGAAATTTTTGTACTGATATGCGCAATGTAAACAAACTGGCGCCATATTTATTATCAGTTCGGTGATTTGAGCGTGCCAAATTATTAAAAAAGTATAACAATTTAGTGAAAAGATGAGCCGTAAAAGCAGTTTAAGTGATGCTGAAAAGAAAACTATTACCTCAGAACTCTCAATAAGTAAATCTACCCTTGAATTTTTTAAAATGATAGGGAAGTTTCATCAAACAGTGAAAAATTCACCGCCGATCCTACACAAGTACGCAAAAGGGCATATAAAGGCAAGCCGAGGGTTATTTCACGTCGTCTCATGTCACGACTTAAATGAGAGGCCACGAAGAACCCTGGACTTACCAGTCAAGAGCTTTTCAGTCGTATTGGGGATCCTACTGTGTCTGAAAGTACTGGGTGTCAGTATCTGAGGGAAATAGCAACAACAGTCAAACCTGTATCGAAGCCTCCGTTGACGAGAAATCACATTCAAAATCGATTGAAATGGGCCGAGGACAATATGAAGATTGACTTCTCTAAAGTTTTTTTCACAGACGAAACTCGAGCAACACTTGATGGGCCAGATAGATGGTGCAAAGGATGGGTAATGAACGGACAGAATCGCCATCAGTGTTTGAGACGCCAACAAGGCGGTGGAGGCATAATGATCTGGCGTGGTATTATTGGAAACACATTAGTGGGCCCCTGGAGAGTACCAGATGGCGTCAAAATGACTGCTGATGCATACATAGCATTTATGAACGAGCATCTTGAACCGTGGATGAAAAGGCAAAGAGTTGCCTTCAGAAGGGCCATTGTTTTTTACGCAAGATAATGCTCCCTCACATGCTGCTCACAAGACTACTGAATATTTAAAACAGTTAGGCTTCAATGGACCTCGAAAAGTGAAGTGACCAGCAAATTCTCCGGATTTTAACCCAATCGAAAACCATTGGAGCATCATGAAGCGAAGACTGTACGCCAACGGACGACAATTCAGGAGCAACGCTGAGTTGTGGGAAGCAATTCTTGACATATCTCGCGGCATTACAGCAGATGACATCCTACAATTAACAAATACTATGGATCGTCGACTTTTTCAAGTAATTTCAAAACAGGGAAAGCACATTCCCTATTAATTTGTTTAAAACTGTGCCTTTGTTTGTATCTGTTATTATTTGTTCGATTATCTTATTTATTAGATTCTTTTGATCATAAACATTCACGTGCAACAGTAATAAACGTTTTGTTTGCTCAATTCTGGGAATTTTACTAAACCTTTCTAATAATTTGGCACGCTCAAATCACCGAGTTGATAACAAATATGGCGCCAGTTTGTTTACATTGTGCAGATCAGTACGAAAATTTCAGTGATTACGCAGATCAGTGTTGCCAACATTGTGTGAAAATTTTGTGTGAATTGATTGGATGGTTTTTGAAATATTAGAAAAAAAGTTATCTCGATAATAATTTGGCACGCAGTGTATATATATAACCCTACTGGGTCAAATATTAAGAGAAAATTTAAAACAAAGAAAGAGAGAAAAATAGTAAGAAATGAAATAAATGCACGTAGTAAGGTGAAAGAAAAACGAAAATTCAGAAAACTGGTCAAAATTACCAACATTCATTAAGACAGATGAAGTTTTCTGGTGGGTTCTTGAGTGAATATTAAATCAAGAAAAATATTAGATCCATTCATGATCTTCATTAGATTATGTTAATCAACTTAGAAATATTAATAATTTTTTTTTTTTAATTAATGTTTTACTTGCTTTGTTTCTTGAATATTTGCACTCAGTGGTAAAATAAATGTAATAATTACAAGTTTTTTGATTTTTTCAGATGACGAATTGTCATAGTTAATTTATGTTTACTTTTTCATCTTAGTTTTATTGATTTTTATCAAAATGTCCAAATCGAAAAAAGAATAGAAAACTTCCAACTAGATTTGAATTGACATTTGAACTTTGAGAATCCGTATTATAGGATCTTACTGGTAGATCATGAAAGTCGATCATCAGACGTCATTCAGTTTTATAATAGTTATATTATTCCATTTTTGTTTTGTAATATTAAAAGTCAAACTATGACCAGAAGAAGCTTCTTGCATTGTATTTTCTATGACGCTAATCTCACTTTTGCTAATATTGTTATTCATAATCGTTCTTATTTTTTGTCATTATTTATTAAACTTAAGATAAGGGAGTAGGAAGATTTTGATTAACCAGTTTTCTAAATTGAAAGGATCTGCTTCGCTTGAAATTTAGCAATCGAAGTCCTTATTTTTACTTTGGTTAGACTTGAACAAAAAATAGCTATGCATTGCCTTCTGATTGAACACTGCCCTCTGGCATCAGAAGGCAATGCATAGCTATTTTAGCTACAAAGCAGGCTTTTCTTGCTTGTTATGTTCATTGGTTGACAGGATAAAAAAAATGTAAGCCGCTTAAATGAAAATGTAAGGCGATTATAAGGAAAATGAAGGCGATTAATAGAAAATATTTGGCGATTAAGAGAAAATGTAAGACGAGTAAAAAAATGACTGGCAAGTAAAAGAAAATGTAAAACATGTGGGTATCAATTAAAAGAGAAAAAAAACGTAAGGCGATTAAAACAAAATGTAAGGTAATTAAAAGAAAACGTAAGGCAAGTAAAAATATAAGGCCAATAAAAGAAAATGTGACGCGATTAAAAGAAAATGTAAGGTAATTAAAAGAAAATATAAGGCAGGTAAAAATGTAAGGCGAATGAAAGAAAATGTAAGGCGATTAAAAGAAAATGTTAGGCGATTAAAAGAAAATGTAAGGCAAGTAAAAGAAAATATGAGGAGATTAAAAGAAAATGTAAGGCGAATAAAAGAAAATGTAAGCTGATTAAAAGAAAATGTAAGGCGAATAAAAGAAAACGTAAGGTAATTAAAAAAAAAGGAAAAGCAGAATGTGAAGGCAACTTTAGTTGTTCTGTTTAGTTTGTTGATGACTTTCTATAATAACGTGAATCGTTTCCAACCAACTTTGAAGTATCAAAGTACCAAAAATCATCTGGGATTTACTTACTAAATATTCGCTGAGAAACTTTTTAATAACTCAAATAGTTTCTGCAGACGAAGGTTCAAGTTTCAAGCAAAGATTGATGTGTATTCGCTTTGAATGTAATGATTACACAGTACACAAGCTCGCACAGTGGTGTTTTATTAGGTTTTTGACGTATTTTTTAACGTCAAAAAACGACATTATTTTTGCACCAACCTAATACTACTGACTTAATAACCCTGTTTTACGTCATTCAGTTTAGTTGTATTATTCCATTTTTGTTTTGCAGTATCAAAGGTTTCAAAATATGTAGTAAGGTCTCCTCTTAAAGGTTTCCAAGCTGTGTCAAGGCCGTAAAATTGGTTTAGATATTTAAAAATGGATGGATACTTTTCAGACATATTTCATATATAGACTGCAATAATCAGTTCGCCACGACGAAGTTGTTTAATTTCATGAAAATCCTCACACTAAAAAATTACTTTACGAGAAGAAAATAGTTTGAAAGAAGTGGAAGGAAAGATAATTAATATAACATTTTTAAAAGTTGCTTGATTTGAAAAAGGACTGAACTGATATTGTATGACAAATTGGTTTCATTTAAAAATAAAGAACAAATTAAGAAGTAAAAGAATCCTGAGGTTTTTTGAAAGGACAATAAGTAAAAGGGTAACAAGAAAAAACAATTACTTATTTGTGGCATAATACATGCGGCTATTAAAGTCAAGACATTGAAAAACCCATCAAGTTTACACTTCACAAAAAGCCTATCTCTTAGCACAGAAGACAGACATTATGTCGTCAAATGTAAAACTGCTTGTGACACGGTCTATTTTTAGATTTACTATTTAAGTACCATTGGGTGTTTCCATTATCAATAGGCATTCCCTTAATGATAGACACACAGTAAATAACAAAAGCTATTTACACAAACATGATAATAATCTTGACCTTAAATGTCTATGAAACTAAAATGCAAGAGGCAATACCAGCTTACCTCTTATCCAATATAAACAAAGTATATTTGTGATGTAAGGCCGGGCAAAATGTTGCCATTTTTAATTATTAGGTCAAGTGAGAATTTTCAGAATGCATTAATTATGATTCAAAATTATGTGTTTGACAAAATAATAATCAGAATTCCTGACTATTTTAAAACAGGTTCTTAAATGCGATGACAATAGGGCCCGGAATGTGTTCTTACCAAGAATATGAAAAAAAGTAAGTTTAAGATGTATTTTTGACTAACAATGAATTAAGTTATCTAAATTTCTTACATGACGCATTGTCACTATTATTACATTTTGATAAATTTTCCTTTTGTCACTATAAATATAAAAATAATATGAAAGTTGTTAGAAAGGTTTGAAAAAAAAATGAATAAAAAAATGAATAAGTTCTGGAATCCTAGTCTTGAATTTGAAAGAAATCAATGTTCTGATATTATTTTATATAATTGTTTTAATTTTATTATTCATCCTCAGCAAGGTGTCAATTTTGAAATAGCAAAACGGAATCTAAGTGAAAATATAACATTCAGTTTGCTGAACTTTTGAGTTGAATCATAAAATTAAATGAATTATGAAGTTCAAAGATAGATAAAGTCATTATGCTTATTTTATATATATATATATATCTATCTATATCTATATCTATATCTATATATATATATATATATATATATATATATATATATATATATATATATATTACTGTTCTAACATCATTTCAGTCACTATATTCCTATATTCAATTCCTTGATGACCAAAAGGAACCACTATAACCTGTAGTAGTTTTCTTTTTGCTGAGGATGATAAAGAATTCTGGGAGTGCGGAATTATGGAGTTAGACTGAACGATGTTTAATAGGAATTAATAAGATGCTAATTTTTTTCTATTCAATAAAAATTTGTTTCATTGTTACTTCACAAAGGAGGAAGTCATTTTATGTAAATTAATATAGGTACCTCCAAAGATTCGCTAAAAAATTGATTATTAAATTATATTTTTTAATGCTTTTTAGAATCTTCAAAATTTTGGTTAAAAATTTTGTTTTACTTGCATCAGCAGGTGACCATAAATTAGTATGGGTAATTTGCACATTTTTTTTTGCGGTAAAAAACACGTTGATTTGGAAATTCTTGCAAAAATCAGACAATTGTCAGATTTTAATAAAACTTTCAGAACTTATTCATAAATGAAAAACATTTTTTCAATGAACAATTGATTTTTACAAGAATTCTTTTCAGCTAAAAAAAATAATTATAATAATTTATAAAGTTTTAAATCTTTTAAAATTCTGCATTAATTTGTAACTGTTAGGTGATACTGTTATTAAATAAAAACTATATATATTAATAATAAATGGAAAAGCTTACTACAATTCAGCAACACCCAATATTTTAAAAAGAATATTGAATTTTTTCGTGTGTATGTTTAAACGTGCCAATTTTTGTAAATATGGACGTCCATACACGACATTATCAGTAAATAAAAGCGGTAACTATAGTAAATTTTAAATTTATTGGTTATATTCTAACATTTCCTCAACAAGCGTCTCCGTAAGTAAAACTGTAAAGCCAAAGTACCTAAAATTCAATAAAAAATAGATTACTTAGAATATTTCCCTAAATTTTTAAGGTTAATGCATTCACATTATTACTCAAGAAATTATTAAAGCAATTTCCTCACTTTGAAAAAAATTAATTACCACCAACTATAAAATTCCATCACCGTGTTAAAAATGCTTTTCTGCGATATTTTAAACGAAAAGTAAGTAATAGTTGTTTTAAATCAGATTAATTAAACTTTAAGTCAGCTAATCTTCTTCAAATAAAGTTTCAGAAAAGACTATTTTATTTTTGAAAGATTTTTAATAAAGAGAATTACGTTGTGTTGACAGATTTGTAAATATTTTAGTCATTTTTAGCGATTTTCAATCAATTTAAATTCCTTTTGAAATACAGCAAATTATTCTGTTTATTGGAAATATTAATCTATTAGCTTGAAATTGAGACTAAAATAAAAGCTTTATGGAAGAATTTTCATTTTTTAAAATACATTTTAAACCTTAGGTATCACTTTTCTTTGGAAGTAGCTAATATAAATGTATGATTAGAAACATTCAAATAAGCAGAAAATGTATTTAAGGACATCTCTAAGATTTTATGAAAGTTTGATGCTGAAACTTTTAAAAATATTGATTAACTTTTAATTTTGATTTGTTTGGTATTTAAATCATCCTTGCTACGAAAAGAATCTGGTGAAAGCACTCAAATCCCTGAAAATGAACCCATAAAATGCATTATTACACCATCCACGGGCTGGGTCAAAATATTAGCACATTGCGTTTGCACTCATGAAAGAAAATCATGATCATTAACATTCAATGAGACAATCCCATAAAATACGCTACTTCACTACGTGTTTATGTGTGACGCGCGTATTAGGTCATTGAAACCTGATATTAAATGTCCCAAATTACTGATGTCACTAATGTCATACATTTCGTATTTGACAATGTTGTTTATTTATAAATGATTCAGAGTTTGTCCGGGTGAGGTGAATTTGATGATATGAAATGTTTGTTTTTGTCTCAATGGAATTGAGTAAAAATAAATAAAATAAAAAGAAAATCTTCTGCATAAGAGTATAGCAACATAATTAAATTAAGGAATGGCCAGTATTTCAGTTGATGTATTTTCGACCCAAAGAAAATAAGGCGATATTAGATGCGGCTAATACAACAGTAATCTCTCTCTCTCTCTCACACACACACAGACACATATTCAATAAATGTTCAATAGACTTATCTCATTTTGAGCGACTCCAGAGTTTCGCGTAATACCGCTCATCAATGTCAGATTTAGCAAACCCTCTCAGTTAAAGGAAATAAGTTCTTTGAACATTTGTTGATTTATCAAATATTGTTGCTCTAGAAATTTGAACGTATTTTGATTGGTGTTTCACTTACATTCTTATTGCTCTCTCTCTCTGATATATATATATATATATATATATATATATATATATATATATATATAAAAGTGAACATTGAAGTCAACACTTAGAGGCGACAGTCTGTTTTATGCTAGATGCAATCGTCAGGCCAGACTATATTACTTCATATATATATATATATATATATATATATATATATATATATATGAAGAAATATAGTCTTAAGGTGTGGTATATATATATGAAGAAGTATAGTCTTATGGTGTGCTATATTTATGGGATAAAGTGCTCAATATCAGAGATAGAGCGTGTGTAAATATAAAAGTGAACATTGAAGTCAACACTTAGAGGCGACAGTCTGTGGGACAAAGCGCATTCTTTCGTATCTTTTCTTCTTGGCAAATTTCATCAATTCACGAAATATTTGATATTTGATATTTGCTGTGATTTTCTCTATCGCAGTTCATTGACTCAGCCTAGTTTTCCTGAGTCAATATTTCGTGAATTGATGAAATTTGCCACGTCCTCTGTCGAGTTTAGTTTCAACAACACCATGTACCGACAGATCGACGGAGTCGCTATCGGCTCGCCTTTGGGTCCGGCACTTGCCAACATATTTGTTGGCTTTCAGGAAGAAAAGATACGAAAGAATCCACTTTGTCCTCAAATGTACTGTCGGTACGTTTATGACACCTTTTGTTTATTTAACGGTGAAGTTGAGGCCGACCAGTTTCTTTCGTTTTGAATGGTATCCATCCAGCACTGAAGTTTACAATTGAAAAAGAATCCAATCATCAATTGGCCTTTTTGGATGTTTTAGTACATTGCACATTAACTGGTTTTCTCACTTCCGTTTATAGAAAACCTACTTTCGCAGGGTTGTACACGCGTTGGGACTCTTTTTGTCCCACTAAGCGCAAGATTAACATTATTAAAACCCTCCTACATAGAGCATTAAAGATCTGCTTTGAGCCTTTCTTGAACGACGAAATCAACTTTATTAAGGATACCCTATGTAATTTGGGTTATCCTCTTGATACTGTTAATTCAGTTATCCGTAGTAAAGTTGAAGAGTTCAGAAGTGCCGAGCTCTATACTGTCAAAATATGCCCAGTTTACCTCAAATTACCCTGGATTGATACCAAATGTGAAAAAATAGCCAAACAAATTTCATCCAATGTTCGTTGTTGTTTTTTCTCTGCCGACGTTCGGATTATTTTTCAAACTCGGCCCATGTTTCGATCTGCGTGTAAAGACGTTCTCCCTCCCCATCAAATTAATTCAATTATTTATAAATTCGTTTGTAGCTGCGGAGCCGACTACATAGGGAGAACAACTCAACGCTTAGACATGAGAATAAAACAACACATTCCTACAAAAATTAGAAATCATACCCTACCTTTGAATGGAATCGTCCCGAACACCTATAGTTCCGCCATATGTGAACACCTATTAAGTAACAAAGATTGTGCAGCCAAATTTAGTGTTGACTGGTTCAGTCTGAAGTCGGACGACCGGCTGACTGGCTGATCGGGTGATCGGCTGAACTCTCTGCCTTCGGGCGGGGAGGAACCCGAACGAGTCTACGCCGAAGGGCGGAGTCTCTTTCGGGGAGGTAAACCGACCCTGAACCCGTTTATACGGTTCAAAGGGCATATTTTTGGCCGAACCCACGGGCTCGGATATCCCACGTTGAACCGGCCTTGTGCCACATGATGCCCTCGTGGGGGTGTGACTAAATACTAGTGTTGACTGGTTCAGTCTGATGTCGGACGTCCGGCTGACCGGTTGATCGGTTGATCGGTTGAACTCTCTGCCTTCGGGCGGGGAGGAACCCGAAGGCGTCTACACAGAATGCGGAGTCCCTTTCGGGGAGGTAAACCAACCCTGAACCCGTTTATAGGGTTAAAGGGGCATATTTTTGGCCGAGCCCACGGGCTCGGAGATCCCACGTTAAACCGGCCTCGTGGTGGGGTGTGACTAAATAATAGTGTTGACTGGTTCACCGTGTTGTCTCGGTCTCACTCCTTATTTCATCTAAATGTTCTGGAGGCACTTTACATCGGGTCCCTTAAGCCTTCTTTGTGTAAACAACGTGAGTGTTTGTTGGGACTCGCTGTCATTTGTCTCTAGTTCCTTTTTCATTTTTTTTCCTCAACCTCCTTTTATTGTACATTTTTCTGTGTTCATTTTAAATCTCCCGTTGAAGCCTGAAGAGCGGTAGCGAAACCGGTTGCTTCGCCCGTTTTTAATATGTCTCGTAATATTAAGTTTTATACTTTTATTTCGATCATATATATATATATATATATATATATATATATATGAAGAAATATATTCTTAAGGTGTGCTATATTTATGGTATAAAGTGCTCAGTATCAGAGATAGAGCGTGTGTAAATAAATTTATATATATTACATATATAAAGCGTGTGTATATATATATATATATATATATATATATATATATATATATATATATATATGAAGAAAGAGAAAGAACACAATGAGTTAAAATTCACAGTTCTTACCAGTTACTTTTTAAAAGGTGCTCAATACAAACGTAGAGCAAAATATAATATTATTAAATTATTTTTATTATAATAGATTAGAATAAAAACATTTTACATCGCTACACAAAAACTTTCATGTTTCGGAACTATAATCGTTCCTCATCGGTGATGGTAGTTTACAGATAATACAAATTATTTATTTGGGAAATCTGAAAACAAATCATTACCGCTTTTTAAAATTTAAATGGGATGGGTCCAGTGGGGTGCAAACTTAAAATTAGTGACAGGGTTAGCGAACTCTGTACAAAGGAATCTTATATAACCATCAAGGACCATAAACCTGACTTTGAAACTAACCTTCCCACCAGATCATTAACCCTACGAAGCCGGAGATTAGTAAAATTAGTAAAAATATCTCCGAAAAAGTCAACAAACTAATTAAGGAGCGCCTTAGACATGTACAATGGATTAACACCACTGATGTCTTCAACTGGTTCTATAATATAAAAGATAAAACTAATTGTTCTTTGATTCAGTTTGACATCGTGGATTACTACCGATCCATTTCAAGAGAACTCTTTACATTATCGTTGGAATTCGCCACCGAGTACTCTGATCTATCAAAGGAGGAACTGGATATTATCATGAACGCTAGAAAGTCTGTCCTTATCCACAGCCACAACAAAGAACAGTGGATAAAAATAGTTCAGGTGACCAATTTGACATTGCAATGGGATCGTTAGACTCTGCTGAGTTTTCTGACCTTGTTGGTTTATTCATTTTATATCTATAGAGGATATAGGGTTATATAGGGATGATAGCCTTATGGTGGTGAAAAACTGTACAAATTTCAAAACTGACATAATCAGAAAATAATCCATAGAGAGTTTAAAAATCTAAACCTGAAAGTTAAAATCAACGCATACTTAAAAAAACTAAACTTCTTCGATGTAACAGTAGACTTAGTCAATTGCATATATCAACCATATATGAAAACTAATGCAAAACCCTTATATATACACCCAAAATCTAATCACCCTCGATCTATAATCAAGCACATACCCTCCTCCATAGAATATTGAATTAGTAATAACTCTTCCAATGAAGATGTATTTTATAAACATAGCAATTTTTACAACAATGCCTTAAAAAATAGTGTCTATAAATGCCCTGACATTAAATACAGAACACATAATAGCAGGAAAAAATAGAAATAGAAAAATCATTTGGTATACACCCCCATTTGACCAAATTGTTAGCACAAAGGCAGGGCAGAAGTTTCTCAATTTAATTGAGAAACATTTCCCCAGTAATAATTCTCTAAGCAAGATTTTTAATAAAAATACACTTAAATTAAGTTACAGTTGTACAGATAATCTAGATAAAATTATAAAGAAACATTATAATAAAATTTTAAATCTACATTTACCCCAAAGTAACAATCGTTATTCCAAAACCGAAAAGAATAACGATAAAAAAATCATGTAATTGTAGAAATTTAAATGAATGTCTATTACAAAATATGTATCTTACTGAATCTATTATTTACCAATGTACCATTTCATCTAATGAAAATCCAACAGTTAAGAAATTTTATAATCGCAGTACTAAACATCCTTTTAAACTGAGGTGGTATCAGCACATATCTTCTTTCAACAACAATGACTACTGTAGCCGAACATCCCTTTCTAAATATTTTTAGCATTTAAAAAAATTAGTAAAACTCCTAAGGTTAAATTGAAAATATTAAAAAAAAAAAACGAGAATCTGGAAATCTTTATATGACCCTTGTGTTTACAAGAAAAGCTGCATATTATAAAGTTTCCTAAAAATAAAGTTCTGCTAAACCAAAGAAATACCAAACATTTGATGACTTACCAGACTTTGTAACTAGAATCTCTGAAGATATTAAAATGTCACTTTTATATATAGCAGACTATCATACAAGAAAAAATTGTTCCACAATATGAAAAGAGAGCATGGGATTATATTGTCAAATATATTTTTAAAAAATTATTGTTTGATTCATGTAAGAAAGCTCAAGAACCAGTACTAAAAGTTTTGAAATTATCTTAAAATTTTATTTATAAGATAAAAATATTTATATAATTCTCTATAAGACCAAATAATCAGTATTTAAAATTCATATTTTTAAGTAGTAAAAATATATTCATGTAGCTGCATTAAAAAGACATACTTATCTATTTAGAGAAATATTTAGCCGATATATTTATTTTCAATTTCTCGCCTTTTTAGATATGTTTAATTGGTTAACTCCCCAAATTATCCTGTTAATTAATTTTGTGTTCTTGTTAATTTAAAGTGATTTAAATTATTAAAACAATGTATACTATTAATATCTATTATTGTATCATAGCGAGAAAAGTATTTCTTCATTTTCTGTAAAACAAATTGTACATACACCAAAAATCACGATAAATTTTGCAAAGATTATCAAAATTATTGTTTTTCTGAAATTCTCATTTTTTGTAAAGTAATTTCAGACTTTGTTGATACATGATTTTGTAAAATATTGAAATTTCTGTCTGATTGTTTTATACAATAATAACTTCTGTAATCAATTAATATAAAAATGAATTCATTATTTTTGCGATATCATCTAAAAATGTCTCTAATTTATGGTGAATGAAGTGATTTTTGTTCAGTTAGTCATTTTATGGTAGACGAGGTTATTATTGTTCTTTGTACATTTACATTTATGGAAATAAGTCAATAATTGTAAGCTGCTTCCAAATATTATGTATAGTCGCTAATTAACTAATTACTGCACATTACTGACAAATTCCTTGTTAAAAATGTTCTCAGTAATTGTTATTTGGTAGTAATTTAAGTCTCCACAGGTCACCCCCCCCCCCCACCCAGTCGTGAATTCCTCTAGCATGGTTGCCAGGCCTGGGTTAAGGATCATCTTAGTAGAATTCTAAAAAGAAGTAGGCATGATGGATGATTTGTTAGCAACTTGGAAAATCAAACTGAATGAGTAGAATCCAAATTCTACCTTGTGGTAGTTGGTTTGCTTTTGCTTATACCCTTAAGGAACAATAGACCACTCATGTCTCTCGGAAGACTGTAAAATTTACAGTGTAAATGGGATAAGACGACGAAGACATCTCCACCACCATTATTTTTATGCTCTTCCAAAAGGTGGCAATTTGAAATAATTTAAGGCAGCCCAATTTTTTTAATTAAGAGAATTATTCAATTTTAATCAAATTTTCTGTACTTATTTATTAATTAATTTTATTATAAATTGCTTCCTTTTATTAAAAACAGCTACAAAAACTCACCAGAAAGTTGAAAAACGGACAAAATCCGATAAGCAAAATACGTTAAATAGAAAAATTATTAATATTTTTGTTTGAAGTTTTAATATTACTTAAATTTTTAATAATATTATCTAATAATAATATTTTTATATTTAAATGCATATAATATATAAATAAATAATAAAAGATTACATAGTAAACATATACTGCTTTTTTAAACATTACCTCGTCAATACATGAAACTTACTTATTTATGAAGAATAACATTCTTTAATCCTAAATAAGAAAATACAGTAAAACTGATATTATCTTTTAAAAATCTATCCGCTTTAATAAAGAAAATCGTTTGTTAAGGGAAAAAAATGATTTAAAAGTAAAACCGAGAGTTTGTTGAGGTGAAGAAAATATCGGTTTTCATTTTCAATCATTGTATTATTACTTTTTTTTATTTAGGATTAAAAAGGGTTTCTTTAATGAACGTTTCTTAGTATATTAGCTTTAATAAAAATAAAATACCGGTTTCAGTGTGTTATTTTTTTTAAGATTCAGGGTTCTTTAATGATTGTTTACGACATTTTTGTGAATAAACAATACTTCGTACGTAGATATCGTATCTATTTAATATACGTTCTTTAATCCTAATTAAGAAATTAATACAGGTAAAAGTTAAAACCGATATTTCTTTTAATTTAAAAGAATATCGGTTTTAATAAAACTGATTGTCCTTTAAAGAAAGCAAGTAAAATAATACAATATTTTCTCTTAAAAAATATTAGTTTTATGCTATTTTTACTTATTTAGGATGAATGAACATTCCTTTAAGAAAGTATATCGGCTGTAATAAAAAGAAAATATCAGCTAACGCTAACGGCTGGCAGGGCACAGAAGACTAATGTCGCTTTTAACCTGTTGTAAAAAAGATATTCAAATTCATGGATTTAGATAAAAAAAAGAAAAAGGAAAAAAAAAAAAAAAAAAGAATATCCCAGAATGACGTCAAAATTTGCGAACATTTTTCATTCTTTTATAGTTAGTTGTGCTTAATTTAATTTTTAACGAATATAAATGTAGGTAGAAAAAAGTAAATGTTGATAAGATAGTGAGGGTCACAAAGCAGTGCCCGGGGCCCTCAATCAGGCTTTTCTCACCGGCCCTGTTTATTAAAACGCTTGTTGAGGAAATGTTAAAAAGTTACCAATAATTCGACATTACAACCACCTGAAGAAGGCCGGAGCATACAACGGCCGAAACGTCATGATAAATATGGCAACAAAGATGAAGACAATAGTCCGAATAATGTAAATAGTGTACATAATACCTTATCTCAGAAATATAGACAAATTACCAATAAATTTTAAATTTACTATACTTACTAGAACTAGTACCGCTCTTATTTTCTGATAACGTTGTGTATGGACATTATTAGTATTTACAAAAATCAACACGTTTATACACACATAAAATAAAATTCTTTTTAAAATATTGGCGATCGTTAATATAGTGCTCATTCCATTAAATATAGTCTTATTTTAATAACAATATCACTTGACCGCTGAAAATTAATACAGAATGTTAAAAGATTACAACTTTATAAATTATTCTAATTAAAATTTAAAAAATTAAAACGATTTTTATAAAACTCCATTATTCATCGAAATCTTTTTCTTAAGATAATAGTGTTCATAATATTATATTATGGACACTATTATTAATATATTTTATACTTAAAATTAAAAGTATTGAAGGTCGTTCTCAATGGATTCTCCTCCATTTCCTATCCCACGAACGCAGGTGTTCCTCAAGGCTCCATCCTAGGCCCCACTCTATTCCTTATCTACATAAATGACCTCCCTGACGCAATTACTTCCCAAGTTGGCATATACGCGGATGACACCACAATTTATTCCTGCCTCAAAAACAAATCTAGTCTCGCTGACAAAACTCGTCTGGCCGTGCGTCTCGAAAAGGACCACCAATCGATTGTGAACTGGGACATGAATTGGCTGGTCAACTTCAACGCTTCTAAGACAAAACTGCTCTCTATTAATCACCACAGAGGTCCTTCCCTTCCCTTCCCTCCATTAGAATGTCTGACGCTCAACTTCTCGAGAGCAACTCTCTGCGGTTTCTCGGTCTCACGTTGACTGCTGACCTGAGATGGAATAAATACATAGAGTCAATTGCCTCGTCCACTGCAAGGAAAGTTGGCTCCCTGAGTCGCGCCAGGAAGTTTTTCTCCCAGGAGTCGATCCTCCAGATCTACAAAACAACAATTCGCCCCTGCATGGAGTATTGCTGCCATATATGGTCTGGTGCCCCTTCTGTTTGCCTCGGGGTTCCAGAGGCGGATATGCAATGTAATTGGCCCTGCCCTGGCGTCTCGTCTACAGTCACTTTCTCACAGACGCGCCGTCGCCTACCTCTGTCTGTTCTACAAATACTTCCATGGAAATTGCTCCGAGGAGTTGTATTCGCTGGTTCCCAGACGTCATGAGTTCAAGCGCCATACGAGGCTGGCATCCCGCTCTCACCCCTTCACTGTCGAAACTCCTAAATGTAGCCGTCTCTTCTACTCTAATAGCTTCATGTCTCGCACCTCTCGCCTGTGGAACTCCCTTCCCGATTACTGTTTCCCAGTGAGCTATAATCTCCAGCTATTCAAGTGTAATGTCAATCGACATCTCCAGTTGCCTTGATCTATCCACTACCCTCATCCTTTCTTCTATCACTCCTATCTGACCTTGCTCTAAATTTTCTGTAACCCCTTGCGTCCTAGTGGCTTCCCGCCTTGCTTGGGGTGAAATGCTTAAAAAAAAAAAAAAAAAAAAAAAAAATTACAGGCTTTTCTAATTAAATAATGTCTTAGTTTCATTGCATTGTTTATTTTACGATTTAGAGATTTTCTGTAACTGGGGGTGTTGTCAATTTAAAGAAATTTTATAATTTGAATTCTAAAACATTTAATAATTTAATAATTTAAATTCTATAACATTAAGCGCTACAAAAGATTTTTTTTTTAATTTCATAAAATTAAATAAGTGGGGATTAACAGATGTAAAAAAAATAAATTTTCCGAAGATATTCTAAAAAAGAAACATGTAAAAATAATTTAATTCATTTGTGAAAGTTTCTTTAAAATCCGACAATTATCTGATTTTTGGAAGTGTGTTTTAGTCTCGGCAGGATGTGACGTGCATACGCGCGAGCGTGTTTTGCAACGTCACAGCACTTTTTGTCTACATCACAACACTCACCATTTGTCTCTACCTATCCTTATGAATTAGTCGTTGCTTTGAAATTTTTCACACAACAAAAACAGACTATCATTATTGTTTCGTCCGTGTATTGGTTGATATATTGAAAAGTAATTGTCATCTTTGATAATGGCTTATGTAAGCTGAAAGCATAGATTGGATTTAAACATGTATATGGTGATTTCCTTTCGTCTTTCAATGATAATGCTATTAAGCTTATCAGACAATATGAAAGGAACTTACTTAAAATAAATAGATAAAACTTGTCTATATTATTTAATGAAACATGCATTAATGAAAAATTGTTGCCTAAATATACACAATATATATATATATATATATATATATATATATATATATGTTTGAATAAAAACAGACCACGTTAAGGTTCCATGTAATAAATTATTTCACCATAACCCCTTTAACAGGGCTCTGGATCATCAGACTTTACTTCCAAAAATTGAAATGAAAAATGAAAAATGAAAAGAAATTCACATAAGTCAATGAAGAAATCCTTAAAAATCAATCTCGGTTATAATTTATTTCATGAATATATATATATATATATATATATATATATATATATATATATATATATATCGGATATAACAGCAAAATTGTCCAAACATGTAGCAGAATGGAATAATTGTCCATCCCACAAAATGTTTAATATCTAAAAAATAACACTAAACTAATCGAGTTTCTTTTTTCCAGGTTATCCATTTGTCGTAAGAATCACTAAAAACAGGTTAAAATCGTTTTGTGTCAGACCCACTATGTCTTCCCAACTGAGCAATGGTGAGAGGAAAAACATCATTCGGGCGTTCAGTGATGGTACCAACAATCATACTCTGGCTTCCATTTTCAAAGTCCATTCAAGAACTATAAAGTTTTAAAAAAAAGAGAGAGAACAGTAGAGAGGAAAACTGGATCAGGTGATCACAATAGTATGAGGGATCATCATTACAACTTAGAGCTAAATACATTCTTATTGTTCAAGGTAGAGTGCAATAGTGTTATAAAAAACGCGGAGAATTCCAGAAAGATGTATTTAATCATTTCTAAGATAAAAGTATCATCGAACCTTCATACAAATAGAAAATGAATTCAATAAGTAAACAAAAAGAAAAAGGGGCGTAAGAACTTGTAACTTCGTGCCTCTGAACAGTTTGGTTTACCAGTTTTAATTACAATATATATATATATATATATATATATATATACTGCATATATTTTTGCAGCATGTCTTCATTAAGACGCGTCTCATAATTTAGTTTGCTCTACTTATTTTTAATAGGATCCTCTCGTAATTACGGACAAGACAAAAATTTGTTATGTTCATTATTTTTGTTGTTGAAAATACATCTATTTTTTTTCATGAAAATAATAAACATAAACTAAAAATTCTTGAAGCCATCTATATTCAAAAATTTAAACCAACCCTTAATAAAATTAATTATGAAGACTGCACAAATGTTTTCAAATGTTTACAGCAGATAGTTTAAATATCTAGGTTTTAGTCAATATTTTTAAATAGTTTTTTTTTTAATTATAGACATACAATAACCTAATTATCTCCCTTGACGTTTGCACGTGAGCTTATCTGATAAATTTTAAAATTGTGCACTACATAACCTTAGTGTTTTTTCACTTCACGCATAAAAAAATAATTTTCAGATGAACACAACAATTTTGCTCATGTCGAAAGTAGTCGGAATAAAATGAATATCTATCAACATGGTAATTTTCTTTCTTTCTTTAATAAGGATACTAAGAAACTAAGTCCGTCATTACAAGAGGATCCTATTAAATTAAAAATAAATATTTAATAAATATTTAATGAGACGTGTCTTAATGAAAACATGCTGTCTTAGTGATTGAAATTGGGTAAACGAAGCTGTTCGGAGGCACGAATTTACAAGTTCTTACGCACTTTTCTGGGTTTTTTTGTTTGTTTGTTTGTGTACTTGTTGAATTTATTTTCTATCCGTATGAAGGTACGATGCTATTTTTATTTACATTTTTCTCGTGTCAGTAAGAAAAAATATATTCACTTCTGTATTTCTCACATAGTGCGAGAGTAAACTAGGTATACAAACCGTTGCTAATATGAGTTCGATTCTCGCTGGAGCCGTATTGACACAGTTCTCCACTAAAACTAAACACAAAATGTTACAAATATTTATATATTTTGATCCCATAAACAAACCAGAAGATTTTGGATTGTCTCAATAGTCTCTGGGTAAAATGTATTTTTTTTTATTCCAGTTTAACGCATAATGGCATATTATAATTATAGCATATAAAGCTGCTTTTTAACCCGCCGCCAATGGCGTAAAAACATCAACCTAATCTGGGAGTTCAGGCATGCGATAATGCTTAAACTGCCTGCTGTAGGCTACCAGTCTACATCTCTTTACTATTGTCATATTTATTCATATATCAACAACAACGTGGTTATTTTAATTAATGAGAATATTATATCTCTATATAGCTTGAATAACGAGTCTCGTAGGATATTTTCGGAAGGACACCAGATATGACCAGTTTGAACATAAGAACATTATATCTCTGTGGATCTAATAAAGATTAAAAGGAAGGACAGTGAACCTGAGAGATAGTTTTAGAATATTAACATTATAGCTCTATAGATCAAATAACGGTTTCCGTTGGACATTCCCGAAAGGACATCGGACATGACAAGTAGTTTGAATGAGAACATTATATTTCTGTTGATTAAATAAAGCGTTCCGTTAATATTCCTGAATTACCGAAAGGAAATCGGACATGACAGATTGTATTGGAATGAGACTATTTTACTTCTGTGAATTAAATAAAGTGTTCCGTCCGTTCAACATTCCCTAAAAGTTACCTCATGAGAGAGAGAGAGAGAGAGAGAGAGAGAGTGAGAGAGAGAGAGTGAGAGAGAGAGAGAGAGAGAGAGGGAGAGAGAGAGGGTTCCTCCCTTCCTTCCTTCCTTCTTTGTAGCAGGCAGAGAGATGTACTTGGATGGTTAAAAGAAAATGGAGGGGACCAACCCGTCCCGCTTTCTGGCGAACGTCTAGGTCTTATTTTTCCTATGTTTATGTCGAGGTCGGTAAATGACCGGGAAGTGTGGTCAGTGCTTCTGTGGATACTCGGAGAAGCGTAAACAAAAGATCAAAAACCCTGTGGCAAAGCGTCCTTCGCTTTAGTAGGCTGTTTGATCTTTTGTTTACGTTTATCCAACAATATGATTCCAGAAACGTTAGCTGATTGATGCCGGTCTTAATGTTTTAATGAGGTTTAATATGATGATCAGTCGATGATAGTTTGCAAGGGATTTAAGAAATATTTTTATTTTATTTTATTTAGTATATTTTGCCTACTACACCAGTATTAACGCTAAAGTAGGTACCTCGCAATATTCACTAAAAAATGAGCATATATGATGACAAATTTCACCAAACTTAATAAAACAAAGTTTTATCGTCAAAATCTTTATGTTATTATTAAAAGGAAAGGGTTTTTTTGATTATTAAATTATATTTTTAATACTTTTTAGAAAATCCAATATTTTGGTTATTTTCTTTTCTTATGTCAGAGGTTGGCTATAAATTAGTATGGGAAATTTTAGCGCCTTTTGCAGTGAAAAAACAATGATTTGGAAATAATTGTAAAAATCAGTTAATAGGCAGATTCTAATGAAAATTCCATGTCTTATTGACATATTAATGAAATTATTTTAGAAATATTTTTTTTATGAAAATCTTGTAATATTTTTTTTTATCTTTTAACCCCCTCTACCTCCCACTTAATTTTACGAAATTTCGAGAAATTCTTTTTTTTGCAGCGCTTATTGTTTATATTAATTATAAGCAGATTCGGACTGCTATCCTCATCTTCATTGCCATATTCACAACGTTTCGGTAGTTGTACGCTCCAGCCTTCTTCAGGTGACTGGAATTTATTTTGTCCACCGGGGTAGAGTGTTCTAGTTTCACGTACCATGCCTCTTCCGGATGTCTCAAGTTATTTCCCTTTAACTCAACTCTCCAAATTTTTTGGTTCACCACTGCTGTAGCCTGGTATCGAACTCCCAACTCTTTGTGTCTAGTCACTGGGTTCAACCAACGTTTTTATCAACTGGACCATGTGAATATGGCAATGAAGACGAGGACAACAGTCCGAATAATGTAAATAATGTAATACCCCAGAGAGAGACAGATATAAGCAGAAGCACTTGGAGAATTTGAATCATCAATTTCTTTTTGTAAAACAGGAAAACCAGTCGCAGAAAATCTACTTTGAATTGTAAAATAAAAAAAATGCAATAAAATTAAGACATTTTTTAATCGAGTTCACCCCAAGCAAGGCAATAAAGCCACTTAGACACAAGTGGGTTATTGGATGTGGAAGATTTAAAAACGAGAACATTGCTAAGAAGCAAGAACCAAGAAGAGTAATCAGAAGGGCAGCAGATAGCGATTGACATTGCTTTTACATTTTTGCAGATTAAATTTAGTTGGAAAGCGTGGAGTCGGTACGTAGTTCACAAACGCGAAAAAAAAAAAAACTGTTAGCATAGAATATACAATTACATCTATAAATTGGTGAAACCTCATTGCCATTCTAATACTGTGGCTAAATTCAAAGAGTCTGGGTACCATAGCTCATTCGAACAATTAGTATGAAAGTATTTATATAAAAGGCAAATGGAAGCAACCTTACAGCTGTGGGAATATGACTGAAGCCGAGACGCCAGGTCGGGCTCAATAATATTGCTGATAATTCTTTGGATTTTATCAAGGAGTAGGAGATAGATAGCAGGAGCACCAGACCATATGTGGCAGCAATATTCTAAACATGGACGAATAGTAGACGTAAAGATAGATTCTAGAGAGAAAAACCATCTAGCACGATACAGTGAACCATATTTCCTGGCAACTGACCTAGAAACTGATTGGGTCTTTCCACTTCATGTCAGCCGAGAACTTTAGCCCAAGAAGGCGCAGCGAGTGACTTAAAGGTAATCATCAACCATGCTGATGGAAGGAAGAGAGGGGTATCTCAGATAATTAATAGAGAGCAGTTTAGTTTTTAGAAGCGTTAAAATTAACAATTCACCCCAAGCAAGGCGGGAGTGCCACAAGCACGTAAAAGGTTACAGAAGATTGAGAACAAGAGTAAAGAGGCGTGTGTTCGAGGAAAAGATACAGAGAAGAACGAGAAACAAGCTCAGGGTGTCATATGTCGATTGACATTACACTTAAATATTTGAAGATTATAGTCATCGGGGAAGCAAGGGGAAGGGAGTTACATAGACGGGAAGTGCGAGAGAAGAAGCTTTTTGAGTAGAAGAGACGGTTACATTTAACCGTTTTGACAGTGAAAGGGTGGGACGGAGGTGCCAGCCTGGTAGCTCGTTTAAATTCATGTAGTCTGAGAACCAGCGAAAGTAGCTCGTCGGAACAGTTGCCGTGAAAATACTCGTAGAAAAGACAGAGGAAAGCCACGGCAGGTCTATGAGATAGCGATTGTAGACTAGATGCCAGATCAGGACCTATCATCTTTCATATTCGTCTCTGGATTTTATCGAGGACCTCGAGACGTACAGTGAGAGCACCAGACAATATATGACAGCAATATTCCATGCAAGGACGGATGGTTGATTTAATTAGAAAAGCTTTTAATTGCTTTTATAAATAAGTTATATTATGGACAGTATTGTCTTGAGAAAAAAAAAAACATTTTCAATGTATAATGAATTTTTCTTTTTTTTAAAAATTTCACTTATAATAATTTATAGTTTTAAATCTTTTAAAATTCCGTATTAATTTGTGCCGTTTAGGTTAAATTGTTATTATGTAAAACCTATATTTACTAATCATAAATTGAAAATCTTACTACAATTCAGCGATCCTCAGTATTTAAAAAATAATTTTAAATTTTGTGTATGTGTGAATAAACATGCCGATTTTTGTAAATACAGGCGTCCATACACGACATTATCAGGAAATAAGAGTGGTAACTAGAGCAAATTTAAAGCCAAAGTACTTAAAATTTAATAAAACATTAGATTACGGAGATTATTGGGTATTTAAAAAATATATAAAAATTGAGCTCACGCTATATTCGTCAAATAATTTTTACATATATGCCTCCGTAGAAAAAAATTGTTAATTTTTCGGCTGTCAACACCTTATATAAAATACCTACCTCTGTGTTAAAAATGCATTTCTGTGATATTTTAAGCTAAAAGTGAGTAATATTTATTTCAAAAGTCTATTTTATTTTTGAAAGATATTTTACTAAAGAGAATTACACTGTACTGAGAGAATTGTAAATATGGATAAAATCAGCCATTTTTAGAAATTAAAAAACTCATTCCAATAAATTTAAATTCGTTTTGAAATACAGCAAAGTATTTTGCTTATTGGAAATATTAAATTTAATCTATTAGCTTGAAATTAAAACTAAAATAAAAGAAAGATTTTTTATTTTAAAAAAATCATCTTAAACCTTAGGTAGCGCGTTTCTTTGGAGGTACCTACATTAAATTAATGTTATTTGTCGTATAATCAGTGAAATAGCGCTCACGTTATATTCGTCAGATACTTTTTTTTATGTCCCTGTAGAAAAAATAGTTAAATTTCCGACTGTCAGTAGAGCTGTCAACACCTCATAAAACACTTTAACAAGTAAATTGTTTTAGCACCGCATTTAAAAAATAACTGAGGAAGTCTCTGTATTTTTCTTTACACGTGTGGCTAAACCATTTTTCAACTCGCATTTAGTAAAGTTTTGTATTAAACGTGGATAAGGCAAAACAAAATACAAATTACTGATGTCATTTTCGTAAATGGTGGCTAAGGCAACTGACCAAGTATATTAGTCATATATTAAAGATATTTATAGATTTGCGTCCAGTGTAACGGTTACGGTTACCGGTGTTTCAAATACCGGTCGACTCTTTTTCGCTCACTTCGCACGAATGTCCTTCTCCCGACACTTTGTGACATCGCTAGATGTCTTGTCAAAATGACTACTCACTGACATTCCTCGAGAAAGAGAGTGAAGATGTGAACACTTGAGCAAAACACTCCCCCATAATTATATTACCTACCTACGCAACGGAAAGCTGCTATCTTCAGTTTTAACCCTGTTAATAAGGACATTAAGTTTAGTTCAGTTTGGTACCTAATGAGGATCGAAAACTACTGTATTGATGGCATCAAGTCGAGCGTCATAAAATAAAAATATATGTGGCGGGGTAATGGTGTCTAGATCAGATATGAAGTTTTAAAGATTCACGCTTTTATATTTTTTATGTGAGTCTCTCATAGAATGGACAGTTTTTTTTAGATATATTATTTTACTAAGATTTTTATTTTTTTGTTTTGATTATGGATGCACATTTTCAAATGTTTTCGGGAAAGAAATGAAGTTTTTCGGATGTATTTTGAAAATTAATGGTAATAATTATTTTTAGACAAATTGTCATAGATGGAGGTCAAGAAGACACATTTAGTCTTCTGAGTGATTCTCATTTTCAACAAAAAGTGTGCGGGCAGGAGTCAAGCTATGGATGTACGCATTAGGTCAGCTTACTGACCACTACTCCATGGTGGTCGAACCGGAATATTTAAAGTGTGTACGATATATGGACACAGTAATAGACCACCCGCTTATAATCGGAATTCGCTACACTAGCAAACTAAGTGAGATGTACTTACTACTAGTAAGTTCTGTTAAAACGCCTCATGGATATTTGCTATAAATAAATGAACTCAACAATGATTGAAATTTTATATATCTAGAGTTTGAACTGAAAGCTGAGGATATCTATAAATAAATCGAAAAGAAAAGTTTACACCCACTCAAGTTTGTCTTGCGGTCAAGTTTTCTTTTAGCGAAGAGTTTGGCTCTTTAAATAACATATTAATGGTGAAGAGGGAATCAATACGGATTTCATTACGAAAGTAAGAACGATATTTCGAATTTTTTCACGCTTTCCGGAAACCCAATTTTTAACGAGAGAAATTTGGGTTTCCCCGTCACGTGATTATGTTGATTATATATATATATATATATATATATATATATATATATATATATATATATAGAGAGAGAGAGAGAGAGAGAGAGATAGATATTTTTACTTTGTTGTACCGCGGGGAACAAAAACTACCACTCCCAGGTTGAGATAGATAGAGAGAAGAGGTAGGGGAGAAATGGAGAGAGAGAGAGAGAGAGAGAGAGAGAGAGAGAGAGAGAGAGAGAGAGAGAGAGAGAGAGAGGGCAATGAAAGAAAGGAAATGAGGAGAGGAGAGAAGGAGGGACGAGAGGGAAGAATAGGTGGGGAGGTGTTAACCGTTCCCAGAATGAAAAGAAAAGTGAGAGATACTCTGGAATGGGGATACTACTCCCAGATTGAAAAAAGTGTGTGTGTGTGTGTGTGAGAGAGAGAGAGAGAGAGAGAGAGAGAGAGAGAGAGAGACACACACACACACACACACACACACCGCTCCCAAAATTCAAGGGAGAGAAAGAAATTGAGCAGGAAGTGTTTAAATGTACAATACAGTAAGCAATGAAATAAACAAAGGGAATATTGACTTA
>OZ010574.1:9970528-10275528 GCA_963932145.1 Acanthosepion lycidas | reverse complement strand
TAAATATATAAAACTTTGGTTTACAAAAATTCGTATAAAAAGAAGCTTATGCCTGATAGTCTCAAAACTTACCTAAATAAAGTTTGCAAACAGACGTGGTGTAAAGAAATGCCTTTTGTGATTTTTAACTAATGAAGAAATTAAGTTACGAATCCATAGTATGAAATTTCTGATTCAAATCGGGGCCCATTTATGGCCATTTATGAAGTTTGGCTTGTCAGACAGAGAAAGGTTGCGGCATTCACAAGGAAAACGTTCGCTGGTTCTGGGAGTTGAACTTAAGTGAAAAATAAGAAAAAGAAATCAGAAGATTATCGGTATCCATAAATAAGACGTCGGATAGTTCTGGGATCTAAACATAAGAAAAACTAAAGAGCCGCTGCGGTCACCGACGACGAAAAGAAAAAAAAGCTGAAAAGAAAGAAAAGGAAGTAACAGAGGACGAAGAAAAAAAAAACATAAAGGAGAAAATTCTACAAATTTAGAGAAATATGAGATTATCTTTCTGTAGTTCTTCGTGAAAGTTTGCCATAATATTAGAGGTATTAAGTCTGACCTTGAACTTTTTATGAAAATACAAATTTGATCTCATCTCAGTTTGTAAAACTGAACTATTGTCTGAACAAACTAGAAAACCATCGACGCTTCTGAATCATCAACCTTCTTAACTACTTTTAACAATCGAATTAATCGAAGTAGGTGAACATTTTGTTGATAATAATTATAATAATTTTTATGAGCCAAACAGAATTGTATTTAGAATTGTTTATCTTCACTAATTATTTGGAAAATTTTGTACAAGATTGTTTCATAAGTTTGCATTCTGTAATATTATTATTATTATTATTATTATTATTATTATTATTATTATTATTTGTTCTCTATTATTGATGTTCTCTCTTCTCCTTTCCACAAAACATCCTGTTATGACAGCCTTTATTTTAATGTATCCTTACAAAATGCTTATTTTACAAGGAAAAAAATATCTAATTTTACTTTGTTCTTATGATTTTGAAAATAATGTTATCGATAACAATATTCTCAAAAAAATTTTTTTATATTATAATTATATGCAAAATTACGCACAATTAGGACTTATTGATCAAATTAACACACTTTTATTCATTTTAATAATTACATACATAGTGACAGTAAAAATTAAAGACGCCTGTATTTTAACGCTAACTGGTTTTGAACTGAGTTTAAAAAAGTAATGGGATCAGTCCATGGATTTATTGATTGACCCTCATAATGATATGAAATCGGCGTTATGAATCAAACATTTTACAGTTATAAACACGGTATATATTGTATTTATGTAGATTTAGTCAGTGGGTGACTTTTAGTGTGTAGCGCAAAAGTGATCGGTGCAGAAAGTAAAATCAACGAGCCGGTTTCTATTTCCGGCTGAGTCTGGGTAAACTGAACTCTCTGACTGTGAGTTGCAACCAGTCTCCGAGAAGAAAAAGTCTGGATTTAAATCGTGGAGAAGTCAACGGGAAACTATTGCATTATCTTTTCCAAAAATCCATGACAATTCACAGATAGTAAAGAAAAGCAACCTATGGAAATTCGACATCACCTACGCTCCGAAAGGCCATGGCATTAAAAACATTAATAAGCAAAACTTCATCTATCCCAAAGTCATAATTTGTATTTACTCAACTCCCACGAAGTCAGGTTATGACACAAAGTTGGTTTAACGTGGGGAGCCCGAGCGCGTACACCCGGGTTAGGAACAAAACTTCCCCGAGCCCCCGCAACCGTCGGCTGCGCTGGCCTCGGTGCGTGCACCGATCCCTCTCTCTAGTTCGGGCGCGATTTTGGGCAGCTGTTCTCCAGGGCCGGCACCTCTCAGTATAATTTTCCTCGGTTGCCACTCTGTCCTTTGAGGGAGTCGCCCCTGAGCGCACTCTTCCGAAAGACAGGAACGCAAATGAGAGATGATAAATAGAGTGTTGCAAACTACTCGAGTGAGCAATTTACACAGTCATAATTGTGGGACTTTTATTAAATTGTCATGAGGGTCCGTAAGACTAGCCGGTTCACTGTTGTTCCACAACGAGGCGTCCGATATATTCTTTTATTTACTTGGATATGTCAGGGTTTTAAATCAGCATCGAGAAATTCTTCTGCTATTGAATCCAATGTAGTTGTCTTGATATAGAGTAACAAATGTCATTTGTTTATAAACTGAGAACAAAGTATACAGGCCCTATATTTATTATCATTCCTTGTGCGTGAAAGAGATTTGCAGTTGTCCATATCCAGAACAACCGGTTCATGTAAAACGATTTGAACGCCTTTATTTACAAATCGTTACATAATTTTACTGAATACTGTCGCGGGATACGCACCTTAGGATATATTATGAATAGATGTTTGGGTGGAGGGCAATGATGTTCCAACTGACTTCACATGATGAACAGCTGAACCTGAACTCTTCAAGTTAGGAGAAAAAAAGAAAATTTTTACATAAGTGGAGTAGCAAGTAAGTCAGGACAAGACAAGTTATAACAGGAAGATATTTTCGTTTATCTTGCTACCGCTGCGCACAATTCAGTTTTATCCTACAGGACATAATTATTGTTTAAATTATCTATCATTATTATTATTAAATACACAGAAAAAATTACAGATACATGGTTAATTATGAAATTACTTGTAATCGTCTTTATGATAAATATTTTTCGGGAAAAACCTCAGGTTCTGAAGAAGGTAAAAATTAATGGGCTAACAGAAGATGAATTGATAAAGATAGTTTATAGTTATCCTGGAGGTTTTGCATCTGAGTTGATTCGTCTATATTTAAACAGACTTACGTGATATATGTCCTCCTTCACGACAGCGAATGTTGGACTGTTTCCTCAAAGATGAAAAAGAGACTCGAGGCAACGGAGTTATGGTTCTACAGAAGGATGCTAAGAATACCATGGACCGAACATGTGAGCAATGATGAGGTTTTGGAGAGGATGCAAACAAAGAGGAAGCTTATACTTAACATGAGAAAGAGGCAGCTGAAATTTCTGGGATGCGTAATGAGAAAGGGGGTCTTGGAAAATCTGATACTCACAGGGTGGATAGAGGAAAAGACAAGGGAAAGCAACACGTGACATACCTAGCGGACTTAAGCAAGCGGATGGCAGAACAGGGCACAGGAAAGGTAGCAAAAGGACAAAACATGTTGAGAACTACAAGGAATAGGGGGAAGTGGAGAGCCATGATCGCCTACGTACCAAAGGGACACAGCACATACAAGAAGAAGTGGAATTGGATGAATTGAAGGAGGGTGAGAGCGAGATGCCAGCCTAGTTGAAAGCTTAAATTCATGAAGTCTGGGAACCAGCGAAAGCAGCTCATTGTGGCAGTTACCGTGAAAGTATTTGTAAAAAAGACAGAGGGAGGCGACAGCACGTCTGTGAGAGAGCGACTGCAGACGAGATGCCAGATCAGGCCCAATTACATTGCATATCAGTCTCTGGATTTTATCAAGGACCTTGAGACAACAGAAGGGGTGCCATCCAAAGCTATAGCACCTGGTCTGTCCTGCTATTTACCCATAACTGGGGTGGGGAGAAGAAAAGGATTCATACATTTCTCAAGTGAATATAATGGATTCGACTGGAATTCGAACTCGGCACTCCGATTTCTCAATCCGGGCCGCTATCCATTATCCCACCGTTCATAAAGTAGCGCTTATATAAAATACAAATTTTATTGTAACCTAATTATGTACAATAATGGATCATATGCAATGTAGGTGAACAATTCAATTAGAAAAATTGAAAATAAATGTAATATATCTAAATAAAAATGTCGTAGTAGATAATTCCATTTAAAATAAATCAACGTTTTACAGCAGTTTTTAACATCAGCTTGAGATTTTTCTTGTTAAAAAGTTGAATAATTTAATACATTCAACGTTATGGATAAAAAAGTGAATTTAATGTAGTGTTTTTTTTTAGATTTGAGTAAAACATTTTCATGTAATTGGGCGAAAAAAAACGAAAAAAACAAAACAAAACAAAACAAAAAAACAGAATGACGTCAAAATCCGCGAAAATCTTTCATCCTTTAATAATCTGCTGTGCTTAATTTAATTTCTAACATATATAAATGTAGGTAGAAAAAAGCAAATGTTGATAAGATAGCGAGGATCACAAAGCACTGCCCCACCATTAGGCTTCCTTCATGTCGGGGTTTAGGAGGTAGTACGCGCCGGCTCTGTAAACAGTTTTGTTCGAGAAAATACGGCAAGAGCAGAGCCAATGTCACTAGCTGACGTATTTGAAGCGAGAAATATGAAATCGTGGGTACTGTATAGGAACGTGATCGCAGCTGTAGTAAGGTGAAAAAAGAGAGTGGTATGCAGGTTTGTTTTTTTATAAATGTGGAAAAAGGGACCACATTAGGATAAACTGCCCTGAAAAAGAAAAGGACTGAGAAAATTTAGCAGTAGAGAAAAGAGTGTTGGGATGTGAGAGACGGATTTTATAAATTTACGC
This sequence comes from Acanthosepion lycidas, assembly GCA_963932145.1. Lineage (NCBI taxonomy): Eukaryota > Metazoa > Mollusca > Cephalopoda > Sepiida > Sepiidae > Acanthosepion > Acanthosepion lycidas. Next base: position 10,271,023 of record OZ010574.1, on the reverse strand, counting down.
GGGATACGATGCATTGGTGGAAGTGGAGGAAACGGGGAGCAAGAAAAGGAGTGTTCTATTATACTAAAAATACTAAGTTCGGTACTGAAATTTAAGTAAAGTAAAAAAAGAAAAAGGGTTATTGTTCGTTTAAATGAAATAGGAGCTTAGAGATGACAGGAAGGACGGGGACGAGTGATGCCCTATTTCGCACGATAGTTTATAATTAGTGAACAGGCAAAACGTTATAAATGGAACTGCCCACACATGGAGTTGTAGTGAGAGGGGACATTACAAAAGAATTTGCCCCTCACGAAGAAAGTAGTAGCAAAAAAAAAAAAAAAAAAAGGAAAAAAAAAAAGGAAAAAGAAGAGATGATAAAATTTGTAAAAAGGATTGTATCTCACGAGAAGAAAGAGTGGGAGATAGAAGAAGAGAAATAGAAAGAAGTTATGGGGTAGGAAGAGAGAAGCGAATCAGACTAAGCCAAGTGGGGTGAGAAGAAGAAAAAGCGACGGTGTATGAACTCTTTATTCACGGTTCAGAAATGGTATGTAGGGTGAAGTTAAAAGAGATGTACTGTAGAAGCTTTGGTCGATAGTGGGACAACTGTGTCAATGGCGGAATCTGAAAAATCAGATTGAAAAATCATTTGAAGCCATCAGATTTAAAAATAACCCAGGCAGTGAAGGTTGTGGGAATGAAAATATGATATACCAAGGTGGAGGACATGTAATGATTGTATGTTATTCTGAAGTTGGAACCTCCCTTGACAGTATATGGCTACGAAAGAATAGAGCACAGATTGAATTCGACCCACCCTTATTCAGAATTGGAACATAAGAAGTACGGCTGAGTAGGAGATCTAACGAAGATATATGCTGTTAAACTAGGAACCGAGGGGAGATGTGAGTTCTATCAACCCAAAAAAGAGTAGTAGTGAGGCACCCAACAGTAAACCAGTAGCTACGGTGGTGCAGTGGGGCTTGGATCGTTTTTCTACAGGGTCAGGATATTTGGCCCGGAGTGCATGACCGGTTAGGGATCTGTAGAGACACTAAGACTTCTCCTGCTCCACATACTGCTAGAGTTTGACATTGAAAGGATTTAAAATAATAAAAAACGAAGAAATAATTTTAGAAAAACGTATAGAGATGTACGTGGAAAACGAAGAGTTTTTAATGAATTAAGAAATACTTGTAATGGCTGGAACACATGTTCGGAGTTGATGAGAGAAGATATAAGGTATGAAAATTTTCTGATAAGTAGTGACGTGCCTAGCAATATGTTCGAGAGAATATAGGTTGAGCAAAATTAGTTATCCAGTTCAGCTGTACAGGTTAGTGCAATAGTCTCCGCTTCCCCGCTCTATGACACGCCCCGCCATTCTACAACATTTCAATTTTCATAAGGACGTATTCATATAAAATAAAAATATTATTGTAACCTAACTGTGTACAATAATGGATCATATGCAATATAGGTGAACAATTCAACTAGAAAAATCGAAAATAAATACAATGTATCTATTAGGTTGGTGCAAAAATAATATCGTTTTTTTGACGTATTTTTTAACCTCAAAAAACGATATTATTTTTGCACCAACCTAATAAATACAAATTAGAGACATGCCACAATGGATAATTCCATCGAAACAATTAAACGGTAAATTCTGTCTGTCCGACCGTGTGTCTGAAACCCCTTTAACTCGGCCCCCACATGCTCTAAACAGACATATTATACATTTTTAGAATCAAGGTGATCTCGGGATTGTCTGTCCTTCATCTGGTATTTGAATATCCAGCATTGGGATTTGTATCCGGATGAGGAGGGAACAATTAAAAATTCAAATTTTAAAATAACTGAAAAAATTAGTGATTTAATTTAAAAAAATTTACATTGGGTTCAAAGTAACACAAAAACTTTGTGAATTTAATTTTTGTTTTGTTTTGAATTCAGTTTAAAATATCTCCAAAATTTTGTGAATTGAGGAAATCAATTTTATTTCTTCAAAAATGCCAAGGAATCACAGTTAAATTGAGAGGTTTCGTGATGTGAGGTTATGAAGTTCCTCAGAGTTTGAGATTTGAAGAACTCAACTCAAGTAAAGTTCCAAGGAGTTTGTGATTTGAAGAACTCAATTCTCAACCCGAATTGGAATTTCGGTTCAAATCAGACTTCCGGCACAAATCGGTCGTATAGCCGAATCAGAGTTAAAGTGAGGTTTTGAATTTTCATGGAGTGAAATGAGGAATTCAAAGGGGCCCCCAATCAGGTTTGTACCCGTCCGGCTCTGGGGTTCGGCGGTAGTACGCATCGGCCCTGCAGCTGTATATTGGCTAACGCGAAAAAATAAAAGCTTTTGAAGGTACCAAGAAAGGATACTTGTACTAAATTAAAAGACGGAAATCCGTTATCAGATGATGGGAGCAAATACCAAGTGTCATCTGAATGGTAATGTGGGTGGGAATTTTTCACTTTTTAAAATAAGTAGAAGAAGTTTTGAATCCTGAAACATAATAATTGTATCGAGGAGAAAATGATTTCAAAAATAATAAACGTGCCGTACATAATAAACCCTTACACGGAGGTGGTAGGTGAAAATTGCAGGAAATTATTTAATCGTGCCGGTACTTGAAATTTGATATACAATAGTAGAGATAAACGAGAGTGACCCTGACAAAAAAGTGCGTCTGTGAGAAGTCAGTAGACGAGTAGTCAGAGTGCAATAAAGCTTTGGTACTGTTTTTACTACATGAGTATGATTCATAAGAAAAGTGAACTTTAATTGTGTGACATTGTAACTATTGAATATAAAGAGTTAGTGAAAAGATATAGAAGTGACAACGGAATTTTTATTACACTACCAGTTTACACTATTTAGACTATTGTCCTCATCATTTGTTGCCATATTTATCACAACGCTTCGGCCGTACTACGCATCCGGCCTACTTCGGTGATTGGAATGTCGAACTTAACCCTTTATTTCGCTCGCTGGGTAGATTGTTCTAGTTCCATGTGCCAGGCCTAATGAATGTCAGTTATCAGTTATCTCCTGTTAATTCCCCTCTCCAAGTTCTCCACTGCCTTAACCCGGTATTGAACTCACAGTCTTTGGGTCCTGTCACTGGATCTAACTAACGCCTTTATCCACTGTGCCATGTGTCCTTGAGGGCAATAGTTCCAATAATGTAAATAGTGTGCATAACACCTCATCTCAGAAATATAGACAGACACTACCAGTTTGTTACTATTAGGTTGGTGCAAAAATAATGACGTAATAATGTCGTTTTTTGACGTTAAAAATACGTTAAAAAAACGACATTATTACGTCATTATTTTTGCACCAACCTAATACTTTTTTTATGCTATAGTAGTAACAGCTTGTTTCAGATTGAATATGACAACGTGTACAAGTTTGCCACGAGTTCGTGTGAAATTTTACATATATGTCAAGGCGCCATTGATGAAAAGGGTTAGATCACAAATGACAGAATTTAGATTCCTTGGGCCAAGACATACGTTTTCTTATTTTAGATAGTATTTATCTATAGTATTTATCTCTAGTTTCTATAGTTCAGTATCTGTCTATAGTTCTGAGATGAGGTATTATGTACACTATTTACATTATTGGGACTATTGTCCTCATCATTGTCGCCATATTTATTACAACGTTTCGGCCATTGTACGCTCCGGCCTTCTCCAGGTGGTTGGAATGTCGAACTGAACCCTTTATTTCGCCCATTGAGGTAGACTGTTCTATCCACTGTGCCATGCGTCGACACATGGCACAGTGGATAAAGGCGTTAGTTAGATCCAGTAATTGGACCCAAAGAGTGTGAGTTCAATACCTAGTTAAGGCAGTGGAGAACTTGGAGAGGGAATTAAGCAGGTGATAACTGATAACTGACATCCATTAGACATGACACGTGGGACTGGAACAGTCTACTCCAGTGAACGAAATAAAGGGTTCAGGTCGATATTCCAACCACCTGAAGAAGGCCGGAGCGTACAACGGCCGAAACATTGTAATAAATATGGCGACAAAGATGAGGACAATAGTCCCAATAATGTAAATAGCAGACAGATCCTTACCAATAAAAAATAAAGATGCTATATCACATAAAGTATAAAATCGACTACAAATAAAAGAAGAGTTGAGTATAAAAATCAAAAAACCCAACATTAATAAAATATTATAAACTTTAGGAAAAATATACTAAATATATCCCATAAAAAAGAAAAAGAAACAAAAACACGAACTGCCATGTGAAGATGCGATATTTGAAAATGATGAAACCGATATAGCACACACACATACAAAAAGCCTTTTTGATAATGGCTTATGAAAGTGGAAAGTACTCAGATATTGAGTAACTTATATTTAAATATGTACCACAAACTAGGAAAATGGACCCGTGTATAAAAAAAAACTTCGTTGTTTTGTAACCAAACTTGTATAAATCAAAAGTTGGTGTGTAAATAAACCTAATGCTAAATGTGACGTTTGACATATGAGTTACGTCCCTTGCATTGGTGCCACTTAGTACAAGAGATAACTTCAAGATGTTTACAAAGTCGGTGGGTAAAAAGGCTGACACCATGAAAAAACAGAGTAAGACAATGAAAGCAGGAAAATATATTTAAAATAACTTTATTTTTCGACAGTATAGGTAGACGAACACACACAGACTCATACACACAAATACGCACACAGTGTAGCAGATTATTGAAATCAACAACAGTCCTATAACAACAAGATATATGTAAGGTAGCCGATGTTGAAAAGAAAGCAAAGTTGTAAAATAGAGATATGACATTTGTCCTCAGTTTTTATCAGCGAGAAACCTTGAGGAAATATTTTCATCATTTTTATGAATTCTTATTAAAAAAAAAAAAAAAAGAAAGTTTGTTCCAGTTTTCTTCAGACAGGACTGCACTGATGTCTAAACTGTCCGTTTTTCGCACATTAAATAGGCCTTTTTGTTTGCTCGCTAACTGCATAAGCGAGCCGCAGTCAGAACGCCGGCTTAACAGACGCATCTACCAGGAGAGACGCATCTACCGAAAGAGAGATGTAAAACACCAGCAAGTATTGTTTTCATATTTCCTCTAAAGTTTCTGCTCAACTATTTTGATATGTTCTCTGTGAAAGTTTCCTAACTCATTGTTATTTTATTTTTCGACACGATTCTTTCTTGCGCCTCGTGTATCAGTTGATATAATCATTCTTTTTTATTTGCAGTTGAGCTGGCTAGATGTAGCTATAGGATCTATGCTAACAGTTTCTTTTCTCGCACTTCTCTCTTGTAGAACTCCCTTCCGGCTCCATGTTTTGTAGCAACTTTAATCTGCAAAAATTTAAATGCAATGTCAATCGCTAACTGCTGTTCTCTTGATTACTTTTTTTTCTCTTTCCGCGCATTATTATTGATTCTCTTCCTAATTCTTCCACACCCAGGAACCCCTTACGTCTTAGTGGCTGCACTGATTTACATGGGGGGGGGGACACCGATTAAAAAACAATTATTTCTGATTTGGTTTTAAACACTAGACAAAACATGACTTATCTCACAATGTAGTAAAGCTATGATTTCCCCAAGGCATTATTATTTTAGGATTAGGGAAGAAATGAAGAAAAAAAAAATGAACAGATATCAATATGAAGATAACCTTGGAGGTCACACGTTACCCTCGACGACTCTTTGAGGAAGCCAGGAAAATAATATTTATCAACCTAACCACAAAGGAAGTGCCCCCAAAATTCTGATATGTGGCCACTTGGTTGGATTTGGGACAGAGAACTTTTTAAGCATCACTTTGTACAAGTATTCAGAGCATCAGCTGCGTATGTTGTTTTTTCTTAGTCTTAGGCGAAGAATGGAAAGCGATAATAGGAAAAGAGAAAGAAATTTAAATAAACAAAATGGATATACGAAATTAATTTTCAAAGAGAAAACTGAAAAGTTTCGCTCCTTTTAAAATCAGAAAACAAACGCAAGCTGGGTATTAAATTTAGAGGATGAAATTCCTCGTTTATTGAAGAAAAAGTCAATTTAATTATTGAACTTCCCTTGAGAAAAAAAGACGTCACTCGTGGGATGAACGTTATTCTGTGCTGATTGCTAGATAATTGAGAATAGAATAGAATATTAAGAAGAAAGATATTCAAAAGAAAAATCAGTATATTTGTATATATTTTCCCCTTAGAAAAACTGGAAGAGGTTATTCAATAAAACCGCTGTCAGTATCGAGAATGGTCCCGGTGCTCTCTGATTGTATGCTTGGATCAAGTTCTTCTTGTACATTTAATTTTCAGGTTCACGATGGCGGTCTTCAACGAGTTCTGATTGGTCTCCTTCTCAACGACGCACTAGACAGTATTCCAGGGAATTCAAACGAAGAGAGCTACGAAGCTATATGTTGGGGGGTGACATGATCGTGAAAGTTTTCGGGCAGTCTCTCCTGGATGACGTAGGCTATGTTGAATGGAGTAGGGTCCCGTCGGAACAAGCATATCCACCTACATTTTATTGCAGCGTCTAGCACCTCAATGTAGGCGGTTAATATTGGCATTAAAGCCCTGCAACGACATGACGTGACATTGACTCTCGTTGTGGGGCAACATGATATTCAAAACCTCCTGGGCCATCGTAGACAGCAGGTATTGCCGTGAATATCGCTTTGGGGACCATGATAAGTCACCTGTTGTTCCTCCGCTTCACCTGGCCACTTTTAAAAAGCTGGCTATGTTCGACACGCTGAGATTTGCGAATAGTACTACGAGCATGGCCGACATTTTTTATTTGCGTTATTAGATTGGAAGCTGCTATATTAATGTTCTCAATATATCTGAAAAGGAAGCAGTGGGTCCAGAAATGTCCGTTACGGTCCCCGATGGCCTCAGTGAGTAGAAAGAGGTCAGCAAGAAGGGATCCAAGGATGCAAACCCTCCTTTCCGGTAGGATGTCCCATGTTATCAACAGCAACAACAACAGCATCAGCAGCAACAAAAACGTTATTGTATTCACCCCGCCCATCATTTTTTTTATATATATTTTTGCAGACAAAAAGGAAACGGTTTTAAAAAATGAAGACAATTTGCATATTATCACAATTTTACGTCATGTGTTTTTTGTTTAGGATCCTGGTGAATAAGTAACATTTTGGTAAATGTCGGATGGAGTGAAAAAGGATGTGATCTTGTGGTGAATGAGTCAAATGTAAGAATGAATCGAACGAGAATCAGATTAACTAGGTGCAGGTTAGTCAGTGAAAACAGGCTTTCCCCACTTCCCCTTCGGCCTTGTGCCACAAATTAATGTATGACATTAATCAAATAATCATTCTCACTTGAAATTAGAACCAGCACGCGCGCGCGCACACACACACACACACACACACACACACAGAGACACGTACATATATATATATATATATATATATATATATATATATATATATATATATATATATATATATATATATAAAGAAATATAGTTTTAAGATGTGCTATATTTATGTAGGTACCTCCACGAGATCGCTAAAAAAGAGCATAGCATGATGAAAAAGACGCCAAACTTGATGAAAACAAAATTTTATCGTCTAAATGTTTATGTTATTATTAAGAGGAAAGATCAAAGTATTTTTCGGGTATTTTTTTTTACATTTTTTAATCGTTCCTAGCACGTCCGAAATTTTCGTTAAAAATCTTGGTTTTTTTTTGAGTCAGCAAAATTGACTATTTTTTTTCCATTTTATAAAAAAACTGAAAATCTCCCTTTTTTCAAAACTTATTTTAAGAAAATCAGAAATTATGATGTTTATTTAAAATATTTTGAACCAAGCTTAATTTAGCTTCTGCGCCGAAAACATGTAATTTGAAAATAAAACAAAGCAGGTCATAAACTTTCGCGTCACTTGACAGGTGATGAATGACATATTGACGGATTCCGTGAGGATAATTTGTTCTACGGAAGGAGAAAAGTGAAATAATTTACATTTAAGTGAACAAATTATTTACCTCGTTATTTTAAAGGAAAACTTTCAGCCCTCTAATTTTTTTTTGTACTTAGCTTTCACCTTTACGTTTACGATGCTTTATGGAAAACATATTATAAAGAAATTAAAATAAGACTGTTAAGAGTGAGATTAAATTTCATATTTCATAAGAAAAGTATCTAATTCATTTATAGGTACCTTTCTTATGAAATTTTATCAGAAGTGTACATAAAATACTGTAACTTTATGTACATTTATTACATTTTACTGTTATTTGTATTTGCATTCATTTTATTATTAATTTTGATATTTCATTTATGGAAAAATGTCATAACTGAGATTAATATAAAAATAAGTCATATAAATTTCATAAGATGATACTGATGGGGAGGTAATAAATATAAAAAAAAAATATTTCTGCCATGACTTTAATAAATAAAAAACATATTTATAATAATTTCGATCATCTGTGAATAGTTCCTGAAAGTTTCATTAACATCTAGTAATATGCTTAAATTCAAGACACCAAGAAGGAGAGTTCATCAGATCAATTGCCAGGAAAATCTTTATAAAAAATACAGAGCCATGTCCGACGGTGGGAAAATGACTGAAGTCGAGATGCCAAGTCAGAATAGATTATATCACAATGCTTCTTTAAAGTAGGTTCCTCCATTAGGTCACGTAAAAAAGCAGCATATCACGATTAAAAAACGCTCGATTGTGACGAGGTGATGACAGATTACCATGGATGATCAAAATTGACAATTTTTGCAAAGTAAGCGAACGCGGTTTTTCGTTTTTAACTAGTACTTTTTAAATATTAACATTTTTATTCAGCAATTATGTAATATCTGTTTTTTTATTTCATACTTTCTTAATTAGGTAATTATTTAAAGTTTTTTTATTAATTAGGTAATTATTTAAAGTTTTTTTATTAATTAGGTAATTATTTAAAGTTTTTTTTATTAATTAGGTAATTATTTAAAGTTTTTTTATTAATTAGGTAATTGTTTAAAATTTTTTAAGGATTATGTCATGTTATTTCCATACGTAGAAATTATGAACGTTTTTTTCAATAAAGTTTTTTTTTTAATTATTTGAAAAATATTTAGGGTCAAACGACTGATATGTGCTTTTCAAATTTCGATTCGTAAATTTACTTTTTCATTAACGTTATCATTGCATTACGTGCTTGAAAGCAATAAAGAATTTTAAATGATTTTTGAAGTATTAAGAAGTTAATGAAAAAAATTTTAAAAATTTGTAAAAAATACATTATTCATCGAAAAAATTTTATTTCTTCACAAAATAATGTCCTTAGTATAACGTATTTATAAAAGTAGGTGAAAGCTTTTCTAATTAATTAATGTCATAGTTTTTTACATTTTTTTTTTATAATTCAGAGCAGATTTTCTATGATATGGGGTACTGTTTTACAAAAAAAACTGGTGATTTACTTTCTACAAAGAGTCCTGTTTATAACTAATAAAACAAATCCCGCGCTTGAAGATTTAATTTCTCGAAATTTCATGAAAATATGTAAGTGGGTGGAAACATGTTAAAAAAAAATCTCTTTTAACAAGATTTTCTAAAAAAAAAATTTCAAAAATAATTTAATTCATTTCTGAATAAGTCTTGAAAGATTCATTAAAATCCGACAATTATTTGATTTTTGCAAGCATTTTAAGTTATCGAAAATTTATGCCAAAAGTGGAGGTCCCTAACTGGAGTGTACGGCCACACATTCCTATTTTTGGTTTTGATTACACCCAAGTCCAGTAATTCCTTGTATATAAATATAAATCACATCAGTATAGGAGACTGAACCAATCAGATTAGTTCCTTTTAAGAGAGAATTCTTCGTTTGATTCACCTTCTGCCGATTAAAAAAAGTCAAGCGTCGGTTGGAATGTTTCGAGATTAATGTTAGAGAAAGTTCTCCTGTAATGTTTCTCAATCAGTTCGAGGGTAAATTAAAACTGACACAAGAAAGATAATGGAACTCTATTTATAGAGACCAACCCTGTTGTAATGTTGTCTTTAAAATAACCGAGAATTAGGAGGGCTGTAGTTAGAAAGAGTGTCGAAGGAACAGAAGACTATGTAGGGAAAACAAAGAATAATAGGTTTATTAAATATTCATACATACAATGAATAAACTTGAGTAAATCAGACCCTACTCAAATCCCACTCTAATGTGGCTACTTGCCATATTTATAAGTAGGAGCAGTCGATTTTCACAATAGTAGTTCTACTCTACAATAAACGCAAAGAAAACAGATAGAATCACTCAAAACTAAGCTCCATATTGTTTGACCCAACATCGGTATATTTTTTATTATTAAATAAAGAGTTTTTTTTAGTCGACTAAAAACCAAACAAAATATACTTTTTCTGTACCTTGTGTTTCTCCTGTTATTTCACCGGGATAACAAGATGTGTTACATCCGCGGTTTCACAACTTGCATTTTTGTCCGCGACCCTTTTTCTCAGTTGTACTCGTAGTTGTAGAAATTGTCTTTCAAATACGAGGTTTGTTTATCTTTTCTCCACTGGTATTTTCCCTCTTTTCTCTGAAGGATCTCGCTCGGTAGCTTATATATATATATATATATATATATATGGGAGAACGTATACACATTTCTATATATCAGAACAATATTAGGCAAATGAATGAAAAAGTGTTTCGTCATCTAGAAGGACTTCATCGTACAAAAGGAATGTTTTTTGTTGATGGAATTATATATAGGAAGAGGAGGACGAGATGTAAAAACGTAACTGTCGGTTATAATTAGGCACTGTCTAGAAACACTGAAGATGTTGGGATGCTGAAGTTTTAATTTTTTTTTTTTTTTGACGCGTCTAGGCATGTAGTCTAGCTGATTTCATTCATTTTCCATATGCTTTTGTTTCTATCATATTAAGTATTCCCACATTGTGACAACGGAAGATCTGCCAAGAAAGGTGAAATGTAAAAACGTGGACACAAATTTACCGTGGATGATCTAGCGATCAAAGTACAAAGACAAATATTTGTATATTTAAAGTTTTGCTTATCTAGTCGTCGTTTACTTATTGCTAACAAAATAAACTATTTTAATTAAGGTTCTATAGATGACCTATACACAAATTCATTAGTAATATAAAGGGAGAAGTGGGGCACCTCGAGGCGGTGTAATGGTTAGCAAGCTTGTCTCGCCGGAACAATTACAACTGAGTCGTGAGTTCGATCCTCACTGGGTTCCCCATACTTTCGGTCTTGTGCCACGTCTAAGCTACGCTTGGAAAATCGCTATAAAGAGTCATAATTATTAATGGAGATTCAATAGATTTAATAATAGAAAAAAGTAAAGAGAAGAATACATTAGAAAATATCATAAATAGATATAAAAGGCAATATAATGCGCAAGAAGCCAATAGTTGCATACAAAAGTCAATATAATGTCTAAACAAGACAATAATGAAATTCAATTTAACACTATACACATTTTCCCCAAACAACATTATCATTTTAAGATTTTAAAAAGAACAAAAATAGAGATAAACAGTGCAAAATCCCCAAAGATGCTTATTATTTTGATTTCGACGATAGTTCGAATAAATTAAAGTATACTGACATTTCTTCAACGTTAAAATAAAATACGAAATTTTTTTATGTTTATTAACAAAAATTATTCTACTATTTTCGGCGAATTCACCTGCAGGTCCTATAATGCAACACATATACGTGTGTGTATGTGCCCGCGCGCTTTAATATGTGGCTAAAAGTAATAGCAATATGAACGATTTTTTACAGTAATTCCCGACTATAGAGCAGGGACTGTAATAGTTGCATTATTTGCCATGAGAGATTAATGGTGTTGATTTTTTTTTAGGTCGGCATCAGTTGCGACAAACATAAATACCAAAGCGTTTCTTATTATTCCCTTTTCTGCTAATGGTAAATTGCAGCTGGCCTCATGTTTTACAAGTGTGGGTATTAACTCACTGGCAAGGCGACATATGCAAATGTTTTGCCCTTTAATTTCCGGAAATGGTCCACTTATTTTCTTCTTCAAATGTAAGGAGACTTATTATTGTCAAGGAACCAGACAGTTTGGGGAAAAGCCGCTTCTGTTACAATATAAGGATTTTAATGCATCCGGTTGGGAGATGCACATAGTAGAGTCCTTTATCATTCAATTTCTTATGCACAGTAAATAAACATGTTATTGAATACGACAGACAAGGAATATTTTGTAATTTTTTTTATGTAGTTTCTCTTTTCTTTTGTACAAACGTAGGATTTGTCCATACTACAGAGGATTTGTCCAGATTACGCAGTATTTTTCCATAGTTCTTATCGTTGGATATAGCGTTTTCGACCATTCTCTGGTTATCCACAAGAACATAAAATAGTTGTTGTTGGGAAAAGAGGAGATTTTAGTAACCCTCATTCCAAGTTTCTTGAATTTCATTGGTTGTTAAATAAAAATAAGCTTCGAGAAATTTCAATAACAAAACAATCAAAATTTGTGCAAAAATAGGCTCAACTGATATAAAAAAATCTTTCTCAAATTCATCCCTAACTTAAATGTTTCAAGAAATCCTATTGGCTAAAAAATACAACATTCGCCCACGCATTTCTCAGAAAAATTCGCAACAAGCTACCAAGCCGCTAGAGCCGATTTTGTTGTTAAAAACTATAAATAGAAACAGCAAACGAATTTTCGTCGCATTTTGAGACTCACACGCAAAGATACACACGTGAATTATGTGTCAAAATTGCCGCCTAAGAAACAAACTTTCTTTATGAGAGATTGAAAAAATTCATACAACAAACTTTTTCACTTAATATCTTTCATAGAAAAATCTTTTGACTAAGTTAAATTCAACCTTTTAATCAAAGGCAGACAACTTTTTAAACATTGAACATTTCTGAAACAGCAAAGAACTTTTTCTCTATACCTTTGCACACATCATTACAAAGAAATTGTAAATTGTGTATATAAAATTTAATTCGTTGTTTCAGACATGTATTTTTTTTTGTCATGATTGAATATCGTTACCATTTGGCCATTTCTTATAATTTATGTTTGTGGATATTGCATATTTTATTTGCAACATAATCTTAAATATTCACGCATCTTTCTTAGATCCACTACAAGATGATTAACTCAAACTGTTGTTATATCAACGTTTCTGCCAAAGAACGTTAGGGTTTAAGAATTTTACATCAGAAGATATCATTTGAAATATCATTGAAATATCAATACCATTTAGTTAGTGTCGATATCCTTAGCCTTATCACATGAATTCGAAATATTCTTTTGTTAGGATTTTTTTAATTATTGAAAATATTCACAACTTCATTTCTTAGACAAAAATATATGTTATCTAATTTATTTAAAAATATTTATATTATAAATATTTCAAGAATTAGTTTCTATTTACAATTAGTGATTTTCCATGTGGAGCTCAGATGTGGCACAAGGCCGACAGTCGTAACTGTTCTAGCGAGACAAGGTTGCTAACCATTAAACTGCCTTGGGGTGCTTAATTTTCTCAGTGTATCTTAGATGTGACACAAAGCCGAAGTTATGGGGCACCCAGTGAAGATCGAACTCACGTAATTGTTCTAGCAAGAAAAGCTTGCTAACCACTAAATCACGTCGAGGTGCCCAAATTAGTGATGTATAAGGTGAGATTATTAATTGACCATGATATGATCTTATTTTACTTTGATCGGATAACTGATTAATTGAAGTTAATGTACGAGAAAGTATTGTAGTGGTGTGACCAATATAAACAGAATTTAAGTGGCAATATATATATATATATATATATATATATATATATATATATATATATATATATATATATATATATATATATAATATAATATAATATAAAAGGCTCAAACACTAATATTCCATGGTTATAATTTATTACATTGGAATCGTAATCACGATCCAATTCATCAGACCTACAAATTCAAAAAGAAATCGGAAAATATAACTCTGTGTATAAAAACAAAATTATAGTGAGAGTGTATGTGCGGGAGTGGGAAACAAGTGTGAGAGGGAAATGTGTGTGTGTATATATATATATATATATATATATATATATATATATATATAGGTTTCAGTGAAGACGATTGAGAAAGCGCTACGATTAACTTTTTTATTATATATTTCTTGCATTCGTACAAGTAATATTTTTGAGACATAGAGTGTGCAGGAACTGTTCAAATCAACTGTGAATTCAAGCGCTTTCGGCTAATTAACCAGTATCAATGTTTTTTGTTTGTTTGAATATGTAGATTGTAATTGTATGTCCGATGAACTTGTTTTCGTCAGGAAAGCAGTTTCATCAGTTGTATGCATATTCGTAAATAATTTTGGTCCTAAGTAGTTTGGCAAGAGAGACCAACAAAACTTGTAACACCAAAGATGAACTGAAGGTAAGGATTATGGCAGTATTTATCAACTTAAACAAGGAGACCGTCCAGAAGAGTTGCAGGAGATTCTTTAGTCGTCTGGAGGCCGTGGTTGAAGCCAATGGCGATTTTATTAAATAAATTTACTCTTTAGTATTTCAAGATATTTTTGTGTAATTTTGGTAAATATACCCTGCATATACTATAAATGTTATTTTTAGTGCATACACATTTTTGAGTTACTATCCATTTATCTTATTATTTACACTTTTTTAGAAAAAATAGGAAACAGGGATAGTAACTGAAAACACGTCTGTCGTAATATGAAACAATGTCAAATTAAAAAAAAAGTTTAAAAATAACACACACACATATCAAAGAGATATTTTAAGTAATTTTACATTTGTATTATATTTATAAAATACTGAAAATTTTATGTTGACCTCCATGTTTGTTTGTTTGTGTTTAATAATGCTTTCTGGATATTACAGATACTTTGAGAATTTTTTATTTGCAAAATTTTAGAATATTAAAATTTGAAGACATTTCAATCATTTCAGTGAAGAAATATTTAATGTATTGAAATTTGGAACGATATGTCTCTGATATCAAAGTAGACGATGTTTTTTTATTGACGCCTTTTTATAGGGTTGGAGGCGGGACACGGCACCTCCCTATTGAATTCTATCCACTGTGCCAGTGTGCCATGTGTCCTCAAAGCGTTAGTTAGATCCAGTGACAGGACCCAAAGTGTGAGTTCAATATCCGGTTAAGGCAGTGGAGAACTTGGAGAGGGGAATTAACAGGAGATAACTGACAATTGACATTCATTAATCATGGCACGTGGAACGAGAACAGTCTACCCCAGTGAGCGAAATAAAGGGTTTAGTTCGACATTCCAACCACCAAGAATGTCAGAGCGTACAATGGCCGAAACGTTGTAACAAATATGGCGACAAAGATGAGGACAATAGTCCGAATAATATAAATAGTGTAAAAAATAGATCTATTCCTAGAACTAATATAGATTGAAATAGAATTCAAAATGCTCTACACAAGACGTACAAGTTGAAATTTGAGAGATTTAAGTCGCGCAAGCTAGACGAACTACGACCATTAAACGATTACAGTATGAATTACAACAATGTCCGCCATAAGTGAAAGTCATTATTGCGGATAATTTAAAAAATTTCAAATTTCATTTACTGTAATTTCTCGAAAATAATACGCATTTTTTACTGTAAATTACAGGTGTAGTAGTGGTGCGTATTATAAATAGGTTTAAACAAAAATATTTTTCGTTATTGATTTCTAGTAATAAAAACGTACTTGTTCTAAAATAATAAAGATGATATCCTAATTTTCATTTTAAATCTAACAATAATAATTGTAACATTTTTTGTTAATAAATTTATGTTTATAAGTAACCGCATTTTTTATTTGGTGAAAAAATAAAAAATCTATAAAAAGGCCAATTTCGAAGAAAAGAGGATATCAAGTTAACAATTTACAGAAATTTTAATTTTCATCGTCATCACCATTTTCTATTATAGAATCAATAAATTGTCATTAAACAATTTATCG
Source organism: Acanthosepion lycidas (assembly GCA_963932145.1). Taxonomy (NCBI): domain Eukaryota; kingdom Metazoa; phylum Mollusca; class Cephalopoda; order Sepiida; family Sepiidae; genus Acanthosepion; species Acanthosepion lycidas. The sequence goes on along the minus strand of OZ010574.1, from coordinate 10,255,041 downwards.
TTCACAATATTATTTTCGTCCTGTTCAAAATTATTTTCAGCCTCTTCATTCAGCAAGCAAGAGCTAAAGGATGTCATTTTCAGAGTCATCCTTGGATGCCGTGAGACAACACCCTTTGAAACCTCTCTTTATAACATCCTCACTAACATTTATCGGGAAAACCACATGGTAATTTTCAACATTATTTTAGCCGCTTAGTTTCGGTTTTATTCGTAATTTCAAGATCGACAAAATGTCTTCGTAAATATTTTTTGACAAAATTTATAGATGCATATTATAGATAGGGATAGATATATTTCTTAATTTTTGGATCATTTGTTAGGGTGCGTATTATATATGGGTGCGTATTATTTTCGAGAAATTGCGGTAAGTGCTTCTGAGAAAATACGACTGAACAAGTTTCAAACTCGTGTCAACCAAGTTAAGCCCAGAACAGAAATAATAAGGTATATAAGAATCTTAATCTAAAAATGTCCAACATGAGTTTTACTGAGTAAAGGAAGCTGTGGAGAGCTTCTATTTCGAATATTTTCTTCCTTTTCATGACAAGCAACTTGTAGTTCATTTACACAAATGTTCTCCTCTCACGTCATAAGGATTATTTTTTAATTGTTTCCTTCTACTTTTAACTGCATCTACAAAATCTGAGGTAGTCATCTCCACTTTTTCTGCTCTTTCTTCTCGTTGAGGATTTGTTTGTCTCTCTTTCCTCAGGCTCAAAATTGTCACTGCCGCTACGAAAACATTCATCTGCCACGCGTTCAACAATGACTCGTTACTCTTAACCATGACCGGTAACTCCCAATTTGTGATACAGTCCTCCCACGAATCTATGAATCTATGATAAGCCCACCCAACTCCACTAAATCTCAATTTTCATTAGGTAGTATTCATATGAAATCTAAATTTTATTTTAACCTAATAATGGATCATATGCAATAAGGGTGAACAAGTCAACGAGAAAAATTGAAATGTATCTAAATACAAGTTAGAGACATGTCATAATAACAATTACATCTTAAATAAATCAATGTTTTGCGGCCATTTTTAACATCAACTTGAAATTTTTCGTATTAAAACGTTATTCAACATTACAGACAAAAGATTCATTATTCATTGAAAAAACAATTTTCTTATGACATTAGTGTCCATAATATATCTTATTCATGGAAGTAATTAAAAACTTTTCTAATTAAATAATGCCTCAGTTTTATTGTATTTTTTAATTTTACGATTAAGAGAAGATTTTTAGTAACGTGGGGGGAGTCATGTTTTACAAGAAAATTCTAGCAAAAATCAAATGATTGACGGATTTTAATGAGACTCAGGACATTCACAAATTAATAAAAATATTTTAGAAATGCTCCTTTCTTTTTTAGAAAATCTTGGTTGAGAAAATCTCAATCTTTTTGTCAAGCAGAACCAACAGATACCGAAAATATGTTCTGAATCGTAAAATAAAAAATGCAGTAAAACTAAGGTATATAATTTAAAAAAAGATTTTACTTGCTTTTATGAGTAAGATATATTATGGACATTATTGTCTTAAGAAAAAAAAATTGATGAATAATGAATTTTTACAAGAACTGTTTTCATTAAAAAAAAAATTTAATTAGAATAATTTATAAACTTTTAAATCTTTTAAAATTCTCTGTTAATTTGTACTGTTTAGGTAATGTTGTTAAGATAAACTCTATATTTTTGCTTATCATAAATGGAAAAGCTTACTATAATTCAGCGACCACCAATATTTTAAAAATAATTTTCAATTTTTGTGTATCAACGTTCCGATTATTTTAATACGGACGTCCACACACGATATTATCAGAAAAAAGAGTGATAACTATAGTAAATTTAAAGCCAAAGTACTTAAAATTTAGTAAAACATTAGATTAATAATAATTAATAATATTTCCTAAATTTTAAAGATTACTGGGTAGTTAAAATTGATATAAGAAAAGACGCTCATGTTATATTCGCCAATTAATTTTTTCAGATATTTCTCCCGTAGAAAACATTAGTAGTATAATTTCTGGTTGTCAATCAAGCTGTCAAAACCTGAAATAAACACTACCCCTATGTCAAAATATAATTTCTGTGATATTTTAAACTAAATGTAATTAATATTTGTTTCAAATTTAGATTAATTAAACTAGTAAACTAGTATATTTTATTTTTTGGAAGATTTTTGATAAAAAGAATTACATTGGGCTGACAGCAATTTTTAGCGATTTAAAAAGCAAAAAAAAAACCTCCTTTCAGTCAATTTAAATTAGATTTTGAAATTAAAACTAAAATAAAAGCTTTTTACAGTTTTACAAATTCACTTTAAACATTAGGCACCGCGTTTCTTTCGGGGGTACTTAATCTAATATCATGACTACACTATTCCACCATATGATCGATGTGTTTTTGTCCACTGTTTCCACATACCTGGTGTGTCCTCTGCAGCTCTCCTTGTGATGTTCATACTTCTGACTCTTGAAACACTTCTAGGGGTTGGTGATGTATTGTTCAACCATCTCAATCGTAAATGCAATTTTAATTTCTTTCGGGATTGAGGGTTTATTAAATGTTACGCTATATGTGTGTTTGAATTTGTTGATCGCGCCTTCTATAGTTGGTGACACCCCCCCAAGGCTGCATTTATTTCCACTGGTATAGCTAAGGACAGCTCCCTATTTCTAATAACTCCCATTGCGGTGTTAAGTCTTTCGTGTGGGCAAACTTTATATTTTAAAATGTGGAAAAACTTCATTTTTAGTATATTATGGGCGTGTTTCTTATTGTTCACGTTTACAAGTAGATTAACACTTTTTTCTCAGTTTTTGGATTTGTCCTGTTGGCAATTACGTTTTTGATCAAGAATAGTGACAGATTGGTCAGAAGAATTTCCTCTAGAGATCCAATCATCATAAACCGCGGGTATTTTGTTCCGGCTTCTATTTCTGAACCAGAGTGATCACGTTTAGATTTTTATTTATATTTGCCATGTGATTTGTATTTTTTTGTGTTTTTTTCTTCGTTGCATTGGTTCTTTGCTACGGAGTTCAATTACTATTGGGAATTTACCAAGGGGGTTAAACCCATTCGCCTTGGTTGAGACAGGGATACATCGGCCTATATACTCTCGTCGTGAGAGGATTTTGAGCCTATTAATTTTGAGCTTCAGCACCCCAAAACTGATGCTTAATATGAAACAGTAGTGAAAGTTTCTTTCTCTTCGACATGATTGACTCAGCCATCGCCCTCTAGCGCTTTTAAAATAATGTTGCATAGCCCCTTGGTGGGGGTTGCCTCATCTCGTCTTCTCTTGGTCGGCGATCGCTAGTTGTTTTAGTTAGCAAGGAATGATATCAGACACGGAGAATTTTGACTTATCCAGTTTTATTATTGACATCGATGTGTACATTTTCTAACTATCCAGTGAAGTCGCCCTCTTCACGCTGGGGAGCCGTTCCAGACACGAAAGTGAACATGTCCACATTGCTTGACGTATAAGAACCAACTCCCTGAAAAAACTTTATTTCGCTATCATTTCCACGCTAGCTCAGCCAATCAAAATCGACTCCCTTCTTATAGCTTCCATCTGACCTCGAAGGTCAACCTCCGGAAATCGGAGTGAAGATACTCTTCCACTAAAAATAATAGTTTGCTAAACTATTATTTAACAGTAATAAAGGATTGGGCATTAGATCGTTATGGGATCAGTTTACGAGACAATATCGGGTTTAATAATATAGGTGCTCGTGTTTGATATGATCAGCCAAATTATCGGATCAGGCCTCCCTGACCGCACGTCTAGCCAAAGTAAGGATCAAATAAGAATGTTGCTTTTCATATGACCATTTACACACTCGAGTCATGGACTATTCAGCCTCCAGGCTTCCGTCCTCATGCATTACAGGTCACCACCTTCGGCAAACAGGTGGCCTCATTGTAATAGGATGAAACAGAAATGTTGTTCTATAGAAGGATGCTAACAATACTATGGACGGAACATGTAGGCAACGAGGATGTTTGAAGGAAAATAATAGCAAAAATGACACATGTACTTTGAATTAGATAGAGACAGTTCAAATTTTAGGACACATAATGGCCTTTAACAGTCACAGGACATATTGAAGCTAAGAGCGGCAGAAGGAAAAACAACTTACCTAACGAACTTGTGTAAATTGATGTCAGAAGAAAGACTTGAGGGAATAGTAAGGATAGAAATATTACTTAGAGCTACGAAGATTAGGAAGTTGTGGAGCGCCGAGATCTCCCACTCTCTGACGGGACACGGCACATAAAAGATGATGACCTTGTGCTAAACTAAGCTTAAAAATAGAATATTCAGTGTCTCGCCATGGAACAATGGTCTGCCAGTAAGTTACAGCAAACATTACTATTAGATTGGTGCAAAAATAATGACGTAATAATGTCGTTTTTTGACGTATTTTTTAAGGTCAAAAAACGACATTATTACGTCATTATTTTTGCACCAACCTAATACTTTAATGAGCTCGATTAAAATAAGCTTAATAATCAGGGGTTTCGTTGTGTTACGATCCTTATTGCGTTCCTTCCTCTTTTGTGATCTTGCGTCAGATTAAACTAAGCTCAAATAAATATCGACAATAGAAAAAAGATCAGAGACAAAGGTAGACTTGGTGAGGATTTAAGCGCCATGCTGAATTACTCCAGAACTTCTTATGCAAGAAGGATTTTTATGAATTCTCTGCGGATTGTGAGGTCTAGTGTCGGACAGGGTGTCAGCTTGCTCAATGGCAATTGTGGTCCTTTGGAGTGCCCCCCCCTATCTGAAATACAAATGGAATAAAGAAACAAACATAGATGTTTTAGTAATAAAAAGGAATAAGAACTTTATTAAGTCATGTGTACAATATAAGTTACTAAAGTCTAATGTGAGAAGACATTTTCAAAGTTAAAGACCATAAAGACAAGGTTAAGAAATTCGTTGTCTGGTGAGAGTTTGGAATCAGACATGTTGCTATCCATTGAAAAAGAATTGTTACATGAATTGGATACAGAAACAATTCTTGGCAAGTACTCATAATAACCTAGTGAACACAAACAAGTGTTCATACTATAATGGACTGCATGCAATGCTCTATTGACGCTTTGAATTATCTGTTAACGTGTAAATTGTATAGTAAACTATTTAAAAATATCAACCAATTACTTAAAATTTAAAAAAATTAAAGTATAACGTTCTTTATTTTCATTTGGTATCTATCATTAATAACAGGAATACATGTACACTAATTACTAAGAAAAATATAATTTTTTTCAACAAAAAACTTTAATTCTACTCTGTTTCCATATGTAATTCTTGAAAATGTTTTTTATTTATTGTGAAAATTAAATGATAGAATTGTGTGTGGGTCGCGCTTTAGCTTGTGGCAACGAGTACGTTTATACCCAGCCCACCACTGGTGAGACCCTAAGTTGTATCTTAGTTAATACCTAAATCCGACACAGATTTTATGTCAGACTAAAATTATCCAATACCGATAGGGACTCTACCATAGTGCAATGATTAAGAAGCTTGTCTATCTCTCTACTGGGGTAGAATGTGATATACAATAAATTTAAAGTGATGACCCAGATACATACGTTTGTGAGAGAAGAAAAATTGCCCAATCCCTGTGACCAGTGTCATGAAGGCTTCCGAATACTCCAACCCTTTCCTTTTTGGAATGGGGAGGTGTTTTATTGGGGGATGAATCTCAAGACCTGCATTGACTCTTTATTGTTGCGTTTTTACTGAGAACATAGCCGAGGATAAGAATAAAGAACACCAGTTGTTATAACGAGCATTTGGTTGTAAAGTAAAGGAACAAAGAAAGATTAAGACTTCAATAACGTATATTGATCAAAATATGTACATAGATCTGTGAAGGTGGCAAAAAATGTTCATATGTGTTTCCTTAGGTGTAAGGATGTTGTCGGTAGGTCCAGGAGTTGGCCGATTTCTTGGGTTGGTTGGCCAAGGTCACAGTTGATATCAGGAGAGATGCATGTAGTGATGTGTTTGATGTTCTGGCGGTCGTGTGACAAAGCCGAAATGCTGAAGCCGAACTGCCTGTCGTTGGCAATGAGTGTCGTTTTTATATTTTTGTTTTAACAGGTATAGTTTCCCAGGGACATCTTTTTTTTTTTTCGGGAATGTATGTGAATGGCTTTTGCACTTTTGGATTTTTTGTGGGGATCCTCGGTGTCCATGCGCGGAAGACGACTTTTTTATTTTGTGTTTTGCTTTCTTAGGGTTCACATCCGACTGACCGAGCTTCAGTAATTTCTGGACCTACGTCCCTATATATGGGGGGATCCACCTAAAAAAGAGACCGTGTGTTGCGTCTGTCCTTGTTGAGAGGTCCACAAAACCTAACTTACTACTACTACTACTGCTACTGCTACTACTACTGCAGTTCTGTGGTATTAGATGAAAACAGTTATACCTTCATTGATATCAAAAATTCCTTTCAAAAACTAATTTATTCTATGATTAACAGACTTTCTTTTAATACTGTTTTGTTAGCATTTACTCGGAAATTTATTTGAAAAAATGTTTTTGCTATAGCTTCCATTATAATTTTAAAATGTCTGAGAAAACTGAATTAAATTCACTGCCTCTTCGTGTTTTTTTGTAAATTAAACAAAGATTATGCAAAAAAGAAAAAAGAAAATCGCTAAAAAAGAAAATGTATCATATTTATGTATTTTTAAAATTTGCAAGTTAAAATAAGAAGACTAATAAACGACTAACTACTGCACACTAAACTGTTTACTTCTTGGACTGAGAGTTCCTGTTCGTTGTTCACACTTGTTTAGGTACTTCCACTAATTCGGTATACATAAGGTTTAAAATGAATTTAAAAAAATGTAAAAGCTTTCTTGAAGCTTTCATTTTAGCTTTAATTGAAAGCTAAAGGATTTCAAATTTACTATTTCCAGTAAGCAAAATACTTTGGTGTATTTCAAACAGAAATTATATTGATTGGAATCGATTTTTTCGCTAAAATCAATGAAAACGGCTATTTTGACACATTTGTAAACAAAAGTTAATTCTCAGTTTTAAAAATCTCGCAAAAATAAAATATATATTTCTGAAACATTATTTGAGAAAAATTAGCAAATGTAAAGTTAAATTAATCTGATTTGAGACAAATATTATTTGTAGCATAAAATGTTGTATACAAACATTTCTTAACTACGGGGTCTTGTTTATCTGACATGTTAATCGATTTATTGACAGGCATGTTCATAGTTAAGTATGGTCGAGGAGATGATAACATTTGTAAGGGGGGACAACCCTTAAAACACGTGACCTTTTAAAGATAAATTTATCGGTTTCTACATCCATACTTCAGAAATTCTGCACATGCAAAAACTAATTGAAATTCTTCTAAAAATATTCGAAGTCGTTACATTACAATAAGCTTTACAATATATGATTAGTAAATATAGTTTTACTTAATAACACTATTTTCTAATAATTATCACATTGAAAATGAATTTTAAAAGATTTTTGTAAAAATTAATTTTCGTCGAATTATTTTCTTTCGTCTGAGAATATTGTCATTAATATATATTATTCATAAAAACAACCAAAAGCTTCTCTAAATAAAGTCTTAGTTTTATTGCGTTTTTTTTAATTTTTCGATTCAGAACAGATTTTCGGTAAGACGGGGTCCGATTTTGCAAAAAAAAAAAAAAAAAATTCGGTGATTTAAATTCTTCCAATAATTCTGATTTTAATTAATATAATCACTAAAAATAGAATTTCTCACGTTTTCATAAAATTAATTAAGGGTCTGAAACAAGTTAAAAATATTTTTCGAAAATTTTCTAATAAAAAAAAAATCATTCAAAAATAATTTCATTCATTTGTGAATGTCCTGAAAATTTAATTAAAATCCGACAATTATTTGATTTTTGCAAGAATTTTCAAATTAATGTGTCTGTCATCGCAAAAAAGTGGCTAAAATTTGCTATGCTAAGAGTTAGTACAACCACTGGCACAAGAAAAACAAGTTTTTTAATCAAAATTTCGAATGTTCTAAAAAGGAGTAAAAAATTTAATTAGACAATCAAAAAATACTTTGCGCCTTCCTCTTAATAATAACGTAACATTTTTTTTGAAAATAAAACTATGTTTTCATTACGTTTGGAGCGTTTTTCATCACAGTATGCTGATTTTTTTTTTTTTTTTTTTTTTGTGGAGGTACCTACTTGTTGCTTGCCCAGATGAGAATATTCCCCCTTTCCCCTCACCCGATTATAGCAAAACCTAACAACAAAGAGAATGAAAGTCACAGTCGACAGAAGCATTATTATTGACCAATTACTTCTTTCTCGAGACAAACGTTTATTTTCTCACGCCCAAACTCCTTCTCTTTTAGAAAGAGAGAAAGAAAAACAAAAGTCGAAGGCTGCCAACCTCCAGCAATAAAAATACACAGTATTTTAATTTCCTATTAGTAGATATTAATTAAAAGCAAGCGTTAAAAAGTCACAAAGAGACAAAAATAAATAACGTATTGACATAAAACTTCGTTTTCTTAGCACAGTGCAGGCATTCATTCATCTGTTAATAAAAGCACCGTGTCGGTGTATTTCCAGTTAAAAACTATCGTACTTGTTAACTTTAAATTATATAACTACAGTCGGATTTTGTTGGAACCGCGACAGTGGCAGTTTAAAAGGTAGGAATGTTTTATAATTTTTTTTTTTTTACATTGTTTCATGCAAAAAATAAAGTATTTTATTTTGCATTATTTATTTGCTAAATTCCGTTTTTGAGGCCGTTATTGCAAATTTACAATTTTACATGTACGCATTTAATTTTTTTTTTTTTTTTATGAGTTTTAAATCAAAAGACAAACAAACAAAACAACCGTTATAAACTTATGGCTATGAGTGCATTTTCAAAATATAAACTTTATTTTTCAGTATTTCATATGTGTGCATATTCTCTGTATGCGTAACCTATTTTAACACGAAGCTCTTTTTGACCCGTAATTGTAGTAAGCAGGAAAATAGTAGCACAGTTAATTATGCCTACGATTCTTGACGGGAATTATGTGTGTATGGAAGCTTAACTGTGTAAATAAAACGTGTTAACAAATTAATCAGATGTATGCAATATGTTTCAGTCACATACCGAAAAATGCGTGTGTTTATATTTTAGTAAAGAAAAATGAATATTTTATTTAAAAAAAACAAAACACCAAACAAAGCACTAATGATTCGATCGAATAACATTAGCAAAATAAAAATGTTCGCATATGAATACGTCTTTTTAAAACACTTTGTTCAATTTGATATCCGATTTTACGCCGACAAAATAATCCTTAAGCTCCCCACTCCTTCAAAGGTGTTGTCGTAATTTTTTGGAATCGATAAACTACTTTTAAATGACTTTGTAATAAACGACCATGTTGGATTTTTTTATATCGGGGAGGCGGGGAATAATTGTTTCAGTTTCATCAACATCGGTTTGTAAGGAGGTTAATATTAATATTGGTCTTTCAAATTTAAATTCCAGGTATGTATGTAATTCCTCGTATGACTTGAAATTGACAGAAGTGCTGATTCTGATTCATTAAAGATAACTAAATTTTAACGTTCAAGCTTAAAAAAAGGATATTTGACCAAATTTGTGTTCCATATATTTTGATGATGCCGAGTTCAAGGTCCCGTCGTCTGTGTCCGGTTAGTTGGTGACAGAGCCTGATTGTGTGAATAGGTCAAGTTTGAACTCATCTTTTGACCCCACCTCCAGTTGTCTTATATTCTAGGTAGAATGTCGCATCTCGTTTTTTAATGGATACCGCAAAGCTTACGATAGGCTATTTTCTGCTTAATTTTTTTTAAGAAGGTGGGTGTATTTTATTATTTTTATTTTTATGTCGTAATGTTTTTTGGTATGCCATAAAAATGTTCAGTTTCTGTTTCAAATTGATCAGCAAATCATATGGATTTATTTATTTAATAAACGTACTCCAGATGGTCAGGTAGTTGGTGTCCATCGTAGATGACATGGTAGAATAATTATTTTTCGAGAGCAAACAACTGTCGACTCCATTACGGTAGGATATATTTATAAGAAAGTTATAGAAAAGATATGATTATATAGTGATTTACTAAGCCTAGCTTAGATATGACACAAGGGTGCAAGTATGGAGCACCTAATGAGGATTGAACTCGCTACCCAGTAGTAATTAATACAAGCCTACTAATCATTATACCATGTCGAAGTGCCCAATATATATATAATTATTTATTTAAAAATATGATTCCAACTCGCTACATAAGAGGTCTCATGTTTCAAAACAAGAGCCGAAAACTTCAAAATAATATTTGAATTAACTTGAGTTAAAGTAGGCTCTGTTACATCTTCAAGCGAAATTTTTTGGGAATGACTAATTTCTGAAATTTACGAGTTTTAATAGTATGGTCAGAATTGAAATCAAAAATTTCCATGGTAACATCAAGGGCGGATTGTTTGGAATCGGCAGGGTTGGGGTGTTAATAATTTGTATCAGTATAGAGTTACTTTCATAGATGTCGGGTCAGGGTAAGGTGGGGGTGGCTAAATTTAAGACGGGGGAAGTTTTCGCATAGTCTGGCTTGAGCGTCTACGGAGATTTATTTATTTATTTTTATTTTATTCTTTATTTATATATCTTTATGAAAGGGATTTGTGTATATAAAAAAGCCGTAACGTTTGTTATTTGACGACTTCATAAAGGGTTATCAGTTTTTGTAGGGTATTAAAACTATGTATATGGGCTATGGATTTTAAAACTTGTTTTGAAACATGAGACCTCTTATGTAGCGAGTTGGAATCATATTTTTAAATAAATAATTATATTTATGCTCTACTTTCGTATCGAGCACTATTTTTTAAAAATAATAACAAAAATACTAAGGAACTTTGGATTATTTACCAAACCAGTTTCTTTCCTATTTTCTACAATATTTTCACACACACACACACACACACACACACACACACACACACACACATATATATATATATATATATATATATAGCGTATATTTTGACAGCATGTTTTCATTAAGACATTTTGTCTACGAACAAGTTTCTTAGTATCCTTATTGATGCATATTCATTTTATTCAATTGCTTTCGATATTAACACATCAGAATGTCGAAATTACTCGGAATAAAATGCATATACATCAACATGATAATTTTTTTTCTTCCATTAATAAGGATACTAAGAAACTTGTTCGTGATTAAGAGAGGTTACTATTAAAAATAAATAGACAAAACTTGTCTAAATTATTTAATAAGACATGTCTTATATATATATATATATATATATATATATATATATATATATATATATATATATATATATATATATATATATATATATATATAAGAGCGGATTTATTTTTAATCTGACGTTTTTATTACTTCAAACATCATTTTTTTAGTAGATACTAAAAAACACCCTGTTTTTTAAAATGTTTATTTCGTCTCAAGAAAACTCAAGAAAATGTGCTTTCCGGCATGGTTCGAACCTGCATCCCTGTTTGTAGGAGAAACCACTGTCTGATCCGGTGTGTTTTAGACCGCTCAGCCATGGAGAGCATTACAATCCAGTCAGGTTCTATTTACTATTTTAAGGAGTGTATATTCGGATACGGATAAGAAACCTAGCAGATATGGGCCATCGAGAAAATAGTTATTACTTTGGGAGAACACCAGAAAAAAAATCAAAAGCGTGCTAAGAAATAGCTCGATAGCAAAGAAAACAGAATAGCAAGCGACGATCAGTACATTTTTTTTTAATAAAGAGCATTCACGTCTCCAGAAAGTCTAAGTCGGTTCTTCATTGTTTCGTCTTGGTTTGTGAGCTCGGACCCGGTAGGTAGACGGTGTCCTAGATTTTACCACAAACAGAAGATTTATTTCACTTTGCCAGGATTGTGATGTATTCAGTGCTGAGAAGGGACAATCTATTCTTTCGTGGCACTACTGAAACGGGTTGTCTTTAATCGGAGTTGGGGTGGGTGAGGGAATTCAAACAAATTTGTCTGGTTGCAGTGGGTCGCGTAGATGAGCTGACTCCTCTCTGGCTCCTTTCGTTGGATGGAGACGCGTAAGATACTCGGCGTTTTATTCACTTATGGCATTCAAGTGGAAAAATGATTCCAAGGGGAGAACAGAGGAATAGTTTTGAGTATTTACCCCACGTCCTTTACCGACTCTCAGTACTTCCATTCTCGTGCACTGAATTAGATAATTTAGAAAAAAAAGCTGTTTCAACTTCATTGTCGTCAGAGATCTCCCGTTATGCATCGCAGGATTTGTTACCTCCATTATTCTGAAGGAGGTATAGCAATACTGGAAATTCTTTTTATTTAAAGAAAATTATCAATATTGGTTAGAAAACGCTAAAAGACTCTTTGAAAAGCGTACATAAGGATGTGGGAACCCGGTTTTTGTTGCGAAACTAGTCTTTCTTCAATCAATGTCAACGATCATACATTGATGTTTTTTTCATAGGTAAAAGCAGATCTTTCTAGTGATTTTCCAAGCGTAGTTTAGATGTGGCACAAGGCCGAATGTATGGAGCACACAGTGAGGTTCGAACTCGCTATTCAGTCGAAATTGATCTAGCGAGACAAGCTTGCTAACAATTACACCACGTTGAAGTGTCCAAGGAGGGTCAGTCAGTTATGTGCCATGCGTGATACACGCTTAGGCGATTATGTATCTTTCGATACATAACTGATGAGGCAGATTCTTTTCTCGCAGTAGGTTGCATTTCTTTCTTCGGTAGACCAGCTGCCATCTAAGGCTACAGAACCCGATCTGTCCTGCTATTTACCCATACCTGGGGGGAGAAGAAGAGGATTCATACCTTTCCCAAGAGTATTAGCACGTAAGTGAATGTAATGGATTCGACTGGAATTCGAACTCGGCTCTCCGATTCCTCAATCCGAGCCCTATCCATTACTCCACCAGGGAGGGTAAGTTTCTAGTATCCTGTTATTGTCGAGGAAACTATTATATGAACTGTTAGAGGTGGGGACCATGGCGTTTGTGGTCGTCAACGTTCGTGTTGAAATTTCTCTGTAACGTGATGATTTGAAACGCTTTCTGAATGAGCAAAATATTTCGCAACAAGGTTTGTTATTAGGTTGGTGCAAAAATAATGTCGTTTTCTCACATATGTTACTATGTGAGAAAACGACATTATTTTTGCACCAACGTAATAATTCAACAGAATGTGTTTATTGGTGTGGTTTGGAAGAAACTGACTGTTACCGCAAAATCACACGCCCATTGTGCAAAGATATCGATGGTTAATCGGTTCGCATGATTCAGGGACATGTTTTTCACCTCTGAAGCTAGCGCCGTATTTGGCTATATGTTCCCACCGTTTGGTGAGAGGGTATATTTTTTTGTTAGACTAAACGATGATTTGCATATAACTGATTGCCGATTTAAAATAAAGATCGGGGTAATAAGGAAAATATCTTTGAAATTTGGTAATGACATTGAAGTGTGAAGGATGCTAATTTGGAATGACCCTTAAAAATAACTGATAAATTAAACATTTTGCATGTTGGAAAATTCTATGTTTTGAAATTGCGTAATTTAGCGAGAGAATGTAAAATCGTTGGCCACTTTTGTGATATCAATCTTATTTTTGTTTTCCACACGCCAGACCCCAACTCTCACCCGATAGCTGACAGAAAGTAAAGTCCTTCAGCGATGTGGGAATACATCTCAAATATATTATTATTTTTCTCACATTAGGCCTGTGAACTAATCTTTATATATTTTCAGTTGGTAAAAAAACGCCAGTGCTATTTATGTCATTAAATGACAGCATTTCGTTTGAACTCAAAATGATCGCTTTTCAGTGATATTAGCTTTATTTTTTTATTGGGAAAACAGACCTTCTGTTAATTGATTCTAATACTGAAGACTAAAATATAATCGACATTTAAAAAACATTAAGGAAAGTCAAAATGAGATTGAAACATAAAAATTCAGTTTAAGGAGAAGGTATTGTGGATGATCGAACGTGTCAAAAGTGATTTGCAGAAATTCTTGCTAGAGATTTCTTGAACGACACTACATGATTAAGTGAATCAATTGAAATTGATAACGATCAAATCAGTTTCTATTGGGGGAAAGAAAAATGTCTGGAATAAAGGCACTGACAGTTTGCTTCATTATAGTTTTAATGCAATCGTCTTTAGACAGATCCTTACATCTCTCGGAATTCAAATTTTTCATAGATGGTTAGGTGAATGCAATTGTAATATTGTGTAATACTACTTTTAGTTTATTTCTGTTTGGATTAATGAATATGCTGCTTTCACTGGAGGTGAAGAAATCTGATCCCGTCTTGATGGATAAACATAACTGAACAATAAATAAAACATTAAGGATCGGCTATTCGATAAATGAGATGCAAATCTGTCCGACTATCAATCGCTCTACAGCAAGAGGACGCTCTTCTTTTATGCATGTGTAAAAATATAAAATAATATAATATAAATATAATATATAATTCTGAATTTGGAAGTTGTGTAATTAACATTAGGTTAAGTCATAAATAATTTGTTTTGGGGAATCAATTGCAATGGCAAATTTATCACCCTAAATCCTCATCATCCCTGGTAGTTAAGAATAAATTTGGACTACACTGACATACCTTGCTTTATGTACAGTACTGGCAAAATATACAGTGGATTAAAGAAAAAATGTTCTTCTTTGTTACAACACAAGACTGCATACAGCAAGAATAACATGTGTCCATAAAAAACATAAATTATAATGTCAAAAATAATTATAATAAAATAATTATAATAAGTTATCATTAATTCACTTGTTGTAAACCAATAAAAATCGACCCCAGTTTTCTCTACATACACAAACACGTGACATGCTCACTATTGAACAGGCAGTCAACGCAAACATGTCGTCAAAACGTGTGTCAACGAAATAAGGTGTGTAATAAGTTAATTATTAATAAGGATGGTAAATAGATTAATTTCCAAGATTATAACTTCTTAACTTATTTATAGTAAGTAGTTTGAAAATTAATCTATTTACCATCATTAAGTTTATGTAATTGATGCTTTTTGTTTGTATTAAAATCAGGCGAATATCAATTTCTATCTATGGTCCGATTTCTGAGCCAACACACGAAACTTCTTAAACATTTACAATAATTTCGGTTTGTTTAATGTTTGATAAATCGAAGTTAGCCTTTACTACAGTCATTACTATAAGATTATTATTTTATTCTGTAAATTTGTTTCTTGCAACTGTTAAGTGTTCGTAATGTTCATGACTGATTGGTAAAATAGTATTTAAAAGAAAAAAAAATATATATATATATATTTGAACTCCAGTTCCCTTAGAGCCATTGCTTTAACTTGTAAGCATTATTGCCTCCTTTCAGAGGTAAGGGTGCAAAGTAGCAAAACTAAAATTAAATTGAAAGAAATTAATCAAAACGGGAAAATGAAGTGAAAAAAAAAGTAATTTAATTTTTTTAAAGTATTGTCTTGCATATTTACAAGGCTAAATCTAGAACGATGTCATTTGAGCATAGGACGATTATATTGTATCACTCTTCAAAATGGGGTAGACCTGTTTACCTCCCTTGAAAATGAACATCGACCATTTAACTGCAATAGAACACTGACCAATAACATGCACAATTCTCTCACGCATCAACTGCACCTATATCTATTTATATTTAAGCCAAAACAAGGATTTTTTAAAGCTCAGAACACACTACCAAATAGTTTCTAATGTAAGCAGACTTAGCACGGCAATGTGTGTATCTTGCTGTCAAGAAAGTCTCAAATTGTAGGCACCTCCGCTTTTTCGCGGGAAAACAGCATAGCGTAATGAAAAAGGCCACAAACTTAACGAAAATAAAGTTTTATCGTCAAAATGTTTGTTATTATTAAGATTAAAGACCAAAGTATTTTTTAATTATTTTTTGAAATTTTTTAATCCTTTCTCTCAAACCTATTGAAAAGTTTAAACTTTAGCCAGCTCTGCCGAAAAAAGTGATAATACATGTTACATTATGATATCCTTACTTTGTTTTGACGACATGCCACTAACCTTTGTAACGAAAAAGTTTAGTTATTATTCTGGATCTACTACTAATTTTACATTTTTTTAAAATTTATATATTGTATTACATTGGGTGGACGAGCTGTAGATTAATAGTGAATAGTAATAATGGTATAAGTGAAAACAGACTCTTTAAACCGCTTACAATTAAACACTAGTAGCTGTTTAATTTTAAGCTATTTAAAGTTAAATTTCTAATCAGAGGACAATTGCTGTCTGTTTATTTAATTCTGGTTCAGCTGTCCGGGAACCGTCAAATATACACCATTGATCTCAGTGGGTCTTCCACAACCCCATCATAGAAGTCATATTAAGTAATAATGGAAAAGAAATTTGTTTCCAAGGTTACATGTATGCAAAACAGATTATAAGATTAACTACTATCAGATGGAGATTTTTTTCCTATTTTCCACTTGTGCCATTTTTACCGGTGCCATAATTACCTAAATTCATAGATTATAGCGGGCTTCGTCGAGTTGTTGTTACCGTCAGACAGTTATGGGGGCGACGACGATGACGATGATGATAGTAGGGGAAACAGACACACGTATGGCAGCAAGACACCAAGGACTTATTGGCGAGAAGATATTAAGACGAAATTTGAAATTAAAATGAATTATATTGCCGAAACAGTGTGTTAGAGTACACCGTTTGACAGACAAGGAAGAAAGGGTTTACCGGAGTCTAGGTGGAACGTTTGACCTGTGAGAAAGAGACGCAGACATGCAATAGAATAGATAACTATTCGGGTGTGTTGCTAGCTACGCCTTTATTTTTTTGTTTTAATTTTCCGGAAGATCTGCTCTTAGGGCTTTTTACCCCAAGGGAGTTAATTATATAAACATTGTTTATGAAGTTAAAGGAGGCTGAATATGCAAACAGTGACTGCTTAATATATGGATACAATATCCATATACAGCATCCCCCCGCTCCCCGAGTTTTTGTGTTTTTTATTTATTTTTTTTAAATTTTTAGCAGTGTTTTGGTCTGAACCTAAGATACGTATTCGGACATCCAATGAAATGGGTGAACTGTTCTTCCAACTCTAGTTCAGACTGTTTTCTTAGTTACGACGGGTTGGTGTTCTGGGATCTCTGTGGGTGATCTGTTTGCTTTTTCTGGGAGTGGGGAAATTCTGATCTCCTGTGATTGCAGGAAGGCTAACAAAATGTCGTCTGTTGCGACGGAGTTTTCGGCCATTCTCTGTTTAGATAATATACGACCCAGGTTGATCACATCGCTTGATAACCCCTTCTTGACCAAGCTTTACCACCATAGAAGCAGACGTGGTCGCCGATATTCAAGGAGGAGAGTTCACAATGCTTTGGACTTGTTAATTTTCGAACCTTGTCCCAGTATGTGGGTTCCATGGCCCTGGGTAGCAATTCCCGTAGCTCACGTCTCATCAATTTGGATGCTGGTAAGGGAGTGTTTTCTTTGTCTGGCGTCGTGCGTACACTTAGAAATCCTAGGTATTTGTCATCCCCTGTTTTTATGCATTTTAAACATGGTCCTTTATACGGTTTGTATGGTTCGTTCTACCAAGCCATTGGATTGTGCAAATGCTGGGCTACTGGTGTCATGTTTGAAATCCCAGTTTGCTGAGAATTTTATGAATTCTAGCGAGGTGAATTCTGGACCATTGTCAGAATGTTGGAATTCCATGTCTTGCAAATATTTTTTTTATCTGTTTTATCACATGAGGTGTTGTCGAGGAGTTTGCTGATCTCAAACTTTTTGAAGTAGTAATCCATAACAATGAGGTAGGTTCTCCCCTGGACCTTGAACAGTTCCTTACCAACTTTTGTCCAACGTTTGTCAGCGATCTCATGGTTCATGATTGGCTCGGCACCTTCACGTTTTTTGTATTGCAGATTGATATCTTATCTGCTATATTTGCATTCTTGTTTGGCCAGAAGAGTGATTGTCTGGCTTGGGATTTTGCTTTTTTCAATTCCTAGGTGGCCTTCGGACAGGATTTTGCACATTTCTAGCTGCAGTGTTGTTCTTATGATAATCTGTTGAGAGTAAATTGAGTAGCCATGTTGTCTCTCGTACAATCGTACAACTACTTACTAGAATAATGACTGAGTGATAAGTTGACGTTCAAAGAATAGTTAGAATTCTGCTGACACCATGTTATACTGTTTGACAAACAAGAAGGAGAAAGGGCTTACCGGAGTCTGGGTGAGACGTTTGACCTGTGAGAAAGAGACTAAGATATGCAATAGAATAGATAACAACTACTCGTGTGTGTTTCTAGCTACATATTTCCTTTTCCGGAAGTCCCGCGCGTGGTGTCATGTGCAGAAGACGAAATTTTTATTTATAATTTTGCCGACGTAGTGTTCATATTTAGTTGGTGATGAGTTTAACATAGCTGGAATCAGAGGGAAATTTTTTGCATGTGAAGTAGAGTATAACAAAAGTTTTGCTAAGAAAATTAAACATTCAAATTAACCTCTATCTTCGCATATACGAATGAATTCTATTTTTTTAAAGTCAATAAAACGATGAATATACGAAGAACGATAACACGACTCGTACCTTCAAAAATGAAAACATCATTCCCAATAAATATAGTGATTTTCCAAGCGTAGCTCAGATGTGGCACAAGGTTGAAAGTATGGGACACCGAGTCAGGATCGAACTCACTAATCAATCGTAATTGTTCTAGAGAGTCAAGCTTGTTAATTATTAAACCACCTCGAAGTGCCCATAGGGATTTTCCAAGCGTAGCTCAGATGTGGCACAAGGCCGAAAGTATGGGGCACCCAGTCAGAATCGAACTCACTAATCAATCGTAATTGTTCCAGGGAAACAAGCTAACCATTACACCACCTCGAGGTGCCCACATTCCCAATAAATATAGCATACTTTAAAACTATATATATTTTTTATCACATATAGAATTCAATTAAAAATCAAACCGTCAAATAAACTTTTTGTCAAACAATTATATGAATAAAAAGCGCTCAATACAAATTGAAATAACGAAAAATGCAGCGCAATTTATAAAATGTTACACGAAAAGCAACCTTTCCGTTACCGCGGTTTCGCCACCTAAAATACCCCTGGTGATGATGGGGAGATATATAGAGAAAATGCTTTAGGAATATAATCATTTGTTGCAGGCCGGTGCATACGTTGAGAGATAAATACCTATGTCCCATAAAATGCCTACAACAAACATAGTAGACTCGAGTCCACGTAAAGAAATGTGAAGAAACGACAGGAAGCAATATATATGTACAAACAAATGATAATGTATTAACAAGAACGGTTACAAGTGACAATGATGTGCATAACAAAAGACTGAAAACCATTTGGGTTCAAATTATGTAACGAAAACTAATAACACGTGATGTAATGAATATGCATACACCTGGGTTCCCCCCTCACAGTAATATGATTGGCTGGTGTCAGCCATAAATATAGACTGATGTGGATGTAAAGGACTACGCCTATTGTCTTCGACTATTGCCTACCACTACGACGAGGACCAATCTATTACGGTTACCTGCTAGATTGTCCTACCCAGTTACAGTAGTCAACAACCACTTTGCTACTTCGAACAAATATATCCCTTTCCGGGACATATAAACACGAAACAAAATAAATGCAACCAGATTTCCCAGACTTATTAATGAGATATTCTGTTGTTATGAAATAGGTTCTTGGCTTTAACACCTCTTGTTAGCATGACAACGTATCTTCTGGTTATTAAGAACAGGAGATTAATCTAAATGAAAATATATTAAAATATTTATTGCAGTAAGTAATCTTTTGTGTAGTGTCCCTTCATGACATGGACGATCACGGTTTTCCACAACTTCCTCTCCTTTGTTGCTTTAAATAACGATACTGTCTGCTAAAGTTTATCTGGTGGTAAATGACGGGAGTAGATTTAATGTTACTGAAAATGCTTACGGACTGTTGCCATTCGATTTTTTAAGCTGAGAAATACAAATGTCCTTTAGTCGCATGTTCTGTAATGCTTCTAGTTTATATGTAAACAAATCTAGCACATTCTATCATTTTATAATTGCATTTAATTTTGCAACAAAAGCATTTGCAAGGCACTAATGGAGTGTTTTTATTTTTTTCCTAAAAAAAACAATTACGTGATTTCAACAAGAGCAAAAGAAAAAATAATTCTCTATTTTAAAAAGTTTATAAAGGAATTGTGATAAAAGGTTCCACTTTTTGCGATGCAAACGCCATCTAGGGTTATATTGTGTGACATTTTGTTCAGTTTCTCTTTCTTTCCCACACTTCGTTTCTTGTCTCGCTACCCCTCTTACTTCGTCTCTCGTCTCACTCACCTCGCTCCGTCTTCGTCTCACTTTCCCTCCTTTCATCTCATGTCTTTCTTCTCTTCCACTCTCATCTCATTAATCAAGTTGCAATATTCAGTGGACCACAACGGACGATCTATTTATAACGCAATCTGTTTTAAGGTGTGCGTAATCATTTCTTTCCTTACATGTAAAAATGCTAGATTTATAAACAATTGGTAAGCAACATTTAAATTTGTAACCTGAATATCGCATATTGGACTGAGCAGATGTTTTACGCCGCTTTATTTTCAACTCGAAAGTAGGTACTGCCAAAGAAACACGATACGCAAGGTTTAAAATTATTTATTTTAAGTGAAAAATCCTTCTGGGAGCTTTTATTTTAGTTTTAATTTCAAGCTAATAGATTAAATTTAATATTTCCAATAATCAAAATACCTTACTCAACTGTATTTCAAAAGTAATTTAAATTAACTCGAAATGGTTTTCGTTTTGAAATTGCTGATTTTAGCGCAATTTTCAATCATCTTTCAGCAGAATGTAATTATCTTTATTAAAAAAATCTTCCAAAAATAAAATATACTATTTTGAAAATTTATTTGAAGAATATTAGCTGATTTAAAAAATTTGATTTGATACATATATTATTTTAAAATATCGTAGAGGTGGATTTCTTTAAAAAAGGCGGTAGCTGCTTATTTCATGTGTGGACATGTTAAGGCTCGAACGATAGATGGGAGTTTATCTGTTTTCCTACGGTGGATGTAACTGTAAAAAATAATTAAGGAATATAACGTGAGCGCCCTTTTATGTAATTTTTAATTACTCGGTAGCCTTAAAACTTAGGAAAGTATTTTCCTTAATCGAATGTTTTATTGAATGTTAGATAGTTTGGCTTTAAATTTACTGTAGTTATCGCTTTTATTTTCTGATAATGTCGTGTATGGGCATCCGTATCTGCAAAAATCAGCACATATACATATAAAAAAAATTCAAAATTCTTTTTAAAATAGTGTTTGATAAATTGTACTAAGCTTTTTCATTTATGATTAGTAAATATAGTTTTTAGTTAATAACAATATCACCTAACCTGGAAAAAGTAATACAGGAATTTAGAAGATGTAAAACTTAATAAATTATTCTAATTTAAAAAAAATGAAAACAATTCTTGTAAAAATACACTATTCACCGAAATTTTTTTTTTTTTTAAGGCAATAATGTCCATAATATATCTTATTCATAAAAGCACTTAAAAGCTTTTCTAATTAAATAATGCATTATTAGTATTTATAGTATAGTATTATTTATTATAATGCCTTAGTATTAATTATTATTTTACGTTTCAGAACAGATTTTCGGTAAATGGAGTTTCCGTTTTACAAAAAGAAAAGCAAAAAAAAAAACATGATTTAAATTCTCCAAAGAATTCTGCTTTTAACTAATATAAAAATTAAGTGGCAAAAAATGAATTTCTAGAAATTTCTTACAATTAAATAAGTGATGACTGGGATAACAGACGTAAAAAATAATATTTTTACCAAGATTTTCTTAAAAAAATAATTTGTTCATTTGTGATTCATTAAAATCCGAAGATTATTTGATTTTTGTAAGAATTTCCAAATCCATGTGTTTTTCATCACAAAAAAGATGCTAAAATGTCCTATGCTAATCATTGGTTCTCCCGCTGGCACAAAAAAAAAACCAAAAAAAAAAAAAAGACCCCCTCCCCCCCAAAAGATTTTTTGGCCAACATTTCGTACATTTTAAAAAAGGTCAAAAATATAATTTAATAATAATAATAAAAAAATCCCTTATTTTTTCCCCTCTTAATAATAACAAAGATTTTGAACAAAGATTTAAGTTTGAGTTATTTTTCATCACTGTATGATAATTTCTTTTAGCGAATCAGTTGTACCTACTTAAAAAAAAGAAAACGCTAATAAAAATAACTGCAGCTTAGGGACCAAACAAGACCTCAGCATTGTATCAAATGAGACACGCTCATAGGAGGTCAATTTCGAGGTACCTAGGTAATTTTTTTTAAAAAGACGATTCTAGAAACTTTTTTTTCTTAATCGGAATGCAAACTAAAAATTCCGATTTAATTTCCCAAAAGTTCGTAAAAATTAAGTTCTTTATTTAATTAAGATATTGACTATTATGAACAGATCCCTCCCCCCCCCAAAAAATATTGTGTCATTTATTGCTTGTATTATTACGTAACATCCTTACGTTTTTAAATCAGAAGGAAATTTGGAACGTGTGTTTTTATTATCTGTTTGCTCAAAGCAACCGAGTCCCATTTTCTTTTTAACTTTTAACGCAAAAATGATTTTTTTTCACTGTTAAATTTATATTTTCTTTTAATTAATACCAAAATTAAAGATATTTAAATGATTGAAATACATGTTAATTTTTTCTTTAAGTAAGTCTGCGGTCGTACCTAAACTCATGATGGATTTTGGGAGCCAATCCCTGTCGACAAATAACATTCCGAATATTATCACAAATACCTTTTTCATAAATTGATCAAATTTCTGTCGTAAATACAACACCCAGACTTTGGTGATGAGTAGACAGGCATCAAATGACAAGACTGATTTTGACCGGAAGCATCGTCAGCGGAAGTAACGAAAATCTGGCGCGAAATTTTTTCTCCAATCAACGTCGAATTCAAATGCTATTTCAAGTCATCTGCATGTTATGCAAGTCAAAAATTAGTCACAGATAGGACGACGTACGGTTAAACGTATATGAACTACTCATCATACACATTGTTTAACAATGTGTCGCATTTACAAACGTGCTTTATTATACAATGCAAATATTTATTTCTTCCACTATAACACTAAAGGACTGACACTACCCAAAACGTGTAGTGGACATCATAACAGTATCTTTAATTTGAACTTAAACAATATGAATCTCATCATTCATATTTCTAAGCATTAGGGAACAATAAATCATCCTTATAAATGATATACTGAGTCCCTCCCCCTTTTTTTTCTTTTTTTTTTCCCTTTTTTTTTATTTAGAACTGGCTCTTTTAGTAAACAGTCGGAACTTAGTTTCATTTATCAGCGATCGGTTTGTTTTCTTTCAAAGTTACCCTGCAAACTGATTAAACCGATTTATTTATTTTTTAATACTTTCATAGTGTTTTGATCCCCGTTTAGGGGTTAACTTTTTGACCACATTTGGGACGTTAACATGTGCTACCACTCTGGGTTAGGGCGGACGTGGGAACAACAGCAACTAAGAGGTGGTTCCATGCTCCTTAAAACCTCTCAATTAGAGACCATGCTGCTGGGTGTAGTTTATCGTCATACCGAGGGCGGCCGATTTATTCACTTTCGCATCTTGTAAATTTCTGCTAAAATAAATTATTCAATTCAACATTGTTAATAAGCAGTAATATTATATTAAATTTCCTATATGATCAAAAAGTTTAATAATTTGAACATTTTATTGTAATTGTAGAGAAACAATCACGGATTTGAAATTGGAAAATACCTAATCAATAATGCTTTCCTCTACATATCTTTAATGTGGTCTTATTTACAAATGAGATAGACTATTAATAAAAACGTAATAATAAAATAGAATTGCAGCAATATACTGTAATAAAAAATATATAACGGTTAGAAGATTTCTTCTTATAAACTTGATCAATCTCATCATATTGGTTTTTCTTTAGTAATTCAAGAGGTTTTATTTTCCTTATTTAAGGAAGTACTTTGCAGATCATCTATGGAATATACGAAAGGTCAGCCTCCCTATTCTTGAGCTTTAAGACAATTATCAAGTGAAACTTATGAATTGTTTTTCCGTGGCTGACTGCGAAAAACATGGAAAGAGAAAGCTGTCATAAAAATTCATGCTCAATACTCGGAGAATTATTTCCTCTTGATCGATTATTGTTTTGAGCAAGGAACATCATCTCAATCCTATTGATGATGTTTCCGGCCCTTGTCATTCAGGTCAAAAGATATAAATAAAATGAGAAGGAAATTAAGTCATAGTCATATATTACCTGTAAGCTTTTAATGTGACATTACTGTCACCATACATAAATTAAATGCTGATTCATTCTATGAAAGGATGAAAAAAATATGTCGTCTTGATTTCATTCACAATTTAGTATCGCATTTATTCTAACGAGGTTACGAACATTTAAACCGAAAAAGATATTCAACTTGGTTA
The DNA here is from genome assembly GCA_963932145.1 of Acanthosepion lycidas. Taxonomy (NCBI): domain Eukaryota; kingdom Metazoa; phylum Mollusca; class Cephalopoda; order Sepiida; family Sepiidae; genus Acanthosepion; species Acanthosepion lycidas. The sequence continues at coordinate 10,230,379 of OZ010574.1, read as the reverse complement.
TAGCATTAAGAAGCTAAAAAAAAAAAAATTCTTTGTGCGTTTTAACATTTAGACCGATTCATTCACCAGCCTTCGGGGGTAGATTTTTGTTTTAAGTACCGATTATATTGCTGATCTGTTAAGATTTGCTTTGAAGCAAATTATAGACAGGTTGTCTCCTCTTTCTGGCTGTCTTGTTTTTATTTTTATTTTTCAGCTTGTAGTTTTCGTATTATATTTCCAACTTTAGCCTGCTAATGTAATTTCTTGATCACATTCATTTAATTTTACATTGTCCCAATAGACGTTTTCAAAATTGTTGCGGTATCTTTTGAATTAAGAACGCAGTCTCCAACGCCCCCATATGTGATCTGCTATAATTGATTATCTGTTTTGGGTACGAAATAATAACTTCCTTCAAATTCGTGTTGATGAAAACGGCGGAAAGAAATTCGCGAGCTTATGTGAAATGGAAACCTTGACTTCACAGGAATTAGCCGTTGAACCTAGAAAGAAAAGAAAATGGCGAGCCTAAGCAAAATCCTTTTTGATATAAAATAAGGAAAAAATTAATTTAACAGAAGAGTGTCTGAAGTCATGTGAAAAATTTCGTTTCTGTTCACGCGTACAGCGTTCAGATTTTCACTAGTGTCAAATTATTCACGCTAATATTATAATATTATATTACCAACCTTTATTTTAGCATTATATGATCGACCTTAACTTAGCACTTCAAAAACTTTTATTTCAATTCAAGAAAGCTAAGCATTTCAAACTATCTCTCTTCGTCTACTTTTGAAGGTATGCAATCCTTATATCCCTTCTGTGAACAACGAAATCTCTTACCTTTGTTTTAATATTATTTTGTGTCAGATCAGTTAATCTGTTGTATGAACATTTTTTCTTCATGAAAATTCGTTGAAACTATGGACTTTAAAAATTTGATTTATTTTCCTGAAATGAGCTACTGACACAACTTTAGCGTGTAAATTCGTAAATAAATCCCTTATCTTGTTTTGTTAAAAATAAGCCGTGTGTTTCCTCGTCATTATCATTTTCCATTAACCTTCTTGGCTTGGGTAAACCAACTGTTCATTTTAACCCCGAAGCCCCACGCCACTATAATCTAGACAAAATATGGCTTTCCTCTGTTTTTCAAGTTTTATTTTGTGTCGGTGTATATTCTTTGAGCGCAATATATCGGCTACCGATAGTCTTCATTTCTTCCGTTCTGGGAAAAAGCACCGAAGAAATTTCTGTAGTTTGATCAATGTTATATTCAATCGTGAAAAAGCAGAGTAAATATTGAACAGTTTCTTTTAGGAAAATGGAGTCTTCGACGACAGGAAATATAGTGTGTAGAAATGCAAAAAATTAATGTTAGCGTATCTCTTAAATATTTAAAAGTATTCACGAAATGGAAATCAGGTAATATATCAAATAAAATGAGAAACTTGACAATAAAAATCCTGAGTTCATTCATTTTGGCTTGTTTCCTGTGATCCCATACAGATTAGCACTAAAAGTCTGTACATCATTAGGATTATCAACATGGAAAATGGAATTTGCAGGTCAAGTTCAAATTCTGATCGTGGCTGTTGTGTTCACCACGTTAATCATTTGTGGAAAGGCACGAATCAGTTCAACCCCCCCACACACACTAACCACTATGGACTCTTTAACGTTGGTCGGCAACTAGTTTCAAAGGACAACTCTGTATACAAAAGCGTGGAGAAAGTAACTGGATCTCGCCCATTATCTGTCCATTGGACAAGTATGACTATATAGAAAGGACAGTGGGAGAAGTATGGATGACATTTGGTTCGTGCACACTGTTTAAATTCTCCCGAATTTGGGTCAACCTCTGCACACACATGAATATAACAAAAGTTTATTCATGTGTGTGCAGAGGTTGACCCAAATTCGGGAGAATTTAAACAGTGTGCACGAACCAAATCTTTTCTTGCCGACTTTAATATCTATTGGTAATATTAGTTTGTGGTGAAATTTTAACTGCAATTTAATCATGGAGAAACAAACATTTCAATTTTCCCCCTAAACAGTCTTATATACCTTTAGAGTTGTGTTCCAGGTCAGTCAAGTGATATTTTTTGGCTCGAAGAGATTATTGCACTCAAGTCTGAAATGAAAAGAATTAGTAATATGTAGTAAACAATTGTATGAGTTCGTTTTTAGTCCCTACCAAACTAAAAATTTTAATAACCAGCGGAAATTGATACGTTATGTTAGTTCCAATATCCCAGATTTAGAGTGTTCGTGTTATTTTTTGGTTTCTTTTACTTTAAAAGAATGATCTATTGATGGAAGACTTAACCCCAAAGTATCTAAATATTTCATTTGACGCATGAAATCACCAGTTATTACTTTGTAATCGACGACGCTGCAGATGATGTCCAATTTTTAGCTCAATTTATTGCTTAAAAATATTTTGGAAATAATTTGTAGGCGGAGAGACAGTTCTTTTTTTGTCTACTGTCTTTTATCTTTCTCCTTACATCTCTAAACTTCTTAGATGCAAAAACATATGTTTGCTTAGATAGAAACCTGCGTCAGTTGCTGTTCCTGAAAACAAGTGGTGGGCGAGCCGGACATTTATTAATGGAAAAGAAAATGTGGCGGGGAGCAGGGTGTTTTTGAATTATGCAAGAATCACAACTAGTTTAGTTAAATTCTCGACTTCACATAGCATTGTTTACTTAACTTTACCCGGCAGAAAGCTAAATGTATGGAGAGACTAATGAAAATTTAACTACAGTAGCATTAGTTTCTTTAGGTAAAAAGGATACCGTTACTCCCATGACCGCTTATTGAAATCCGAAAAGACAGCGATGCACAATGGCTCGGTAGGTAACAAATATTGAACTAGGTGGAGATTGAACTCATTCAAGCACAAAGTTTGATAAAAATTAGATTAGCTTGCTTACCATTACCCTATAAGCGTATATCTCGTTCGGCGTCAGTGATAAATTTTCGCTCTCTCTTTGTACTAAGAATGTCTGATTATTGTTTGACTTTCTCAATGTGTAATCAAATGTTGTAGTTTTACTTAAATACTTGTTTGTTTTTTCAGAATCCATATTTACCCCAGAGTTAATTAATAAGGTTCCAGTTACCTATCCTAAAATCGAAAATTCAACAACTGTTGCTACTACAACGAAACAACATGGTTAAAGAAAGAAATACGAAACATTTGATGTAACCATGAGAAGTTATGACAAAGACTGGGAACGGAATATATGACTTACACACACCGACAAATAATATAATAAATGAATTATTTGAAATAAAAAAAATAAGCAAACTAATACTAATCTAAAAACATTCTCCAAACAACGAACTACGTTCATAATTCCTCAATGGTCTCTATATTGAGAGTCCATGCAGTGACTAATGAAATATGTTGAATTTTCCCGCCAGTATCCCATAATTTTTTACTTTGTTGCAGATAGAAATTTACCAAAATACCTTCCGATATGAAAGAGGGGCCATTGAATTCTCTATGTAGAAAATGTGCACCTTTTGCTATTGACGGTAAAGAGGTGGACGGTGCATTTTAACAGAGGCGACAACCGATTTGTACAAGACACGTTCCATGCTATCAACCTACAAAAGGAAGACAACTTAAAAAATGTGTAGCCAATATTAATGATTGTACAAAGTACTTTTTTCTCTGAAAACTTGCTTTATCCACGTTATTGTGTCCCCTGTATCTGTTGTGCATAGAAATAAATAGGGGGCGTTCCTTTTTTAACGTTCCTCATGTATGGATAAAACATGCTAATGTGAGCTTCCGTCTTCAGCAAGCTGGTCACGCAGGCTGATAACTTCTCCAGTTGTAAAGCTGTTTTATCCGGTTCTTTCGACTGACTTGGGTGAATGAGACTCATCTATATCGCTAAACGATTGTATTTGATCATTTTGTTCGACCGGTCTGTTCAACCACGCGTCGAAGCCGATGGTAAGCAAAAAAAAAGTATGTAAGTAAGTGAACCAATATTAAATGGTATTTCCAGGTATTTATTCTGCTTGACACAAAAGAGATTATTATTTATTTTTGTCCCGAGATCCACACTGGTCGAAAAGACGACTGAACGAAGCGTGGTGCATATATATATATATATATATATATATATATATATATATATATATATATATATATATATATATATACATATGTGTGTATGTGTGAAAATATACAGAAAATAGGAAAGAACTCGTTAGGTAAACAATCCGAAGTTCTTTAGTATTTTTATTTTTAAAAAACAGTGCTCGATACAAAAGTAGAGCCTTTAAATAAATAATTATATATATATATATATATATATATATAAAGTGAACACTGAAGTCAACACTCAGAGGCGACAGGTTGTTTCATGCTAGACGCAATCGTCAGTCCGCCCTGACGATTGAGTCTAGCATGATACAGCCTGTCGCCTTTGGGTGTTGATTTCAATGTTCACTTTATATTTATATACGCTCTGTCACTGATTTTGAGTACTTTATCCCGTAAATATAGCACAGCTTAAAACTATATTTCTTATATATATATATATATATATATATATATATATATATATATATATATATATATATACTTCCCAACATTCGAGATAATTGAAACGGCAGAACTAAGCAACATATGTTACCTTGGCACGCTTAAGTCCCCAGGCTAGGCTCATTATATTAGATTTTTTATACAGATACACTTTTGCGTATTCATTCGGTTATGATTTTATTTTTAATTCTGCAATTTCAGTATTTGTTCGAATCCCTGCTGACCCAATTTCCGAATCTCAATCAGCTCCTTTTATTTACACATGTTTCAAGCGGTCCTTATTCCCAAATATGGTAATTTCGGATTCTGCTCTGCGGCCACTTCTATATTTAGGTATAGGTTTATGGGAAGGGTCGTTCACGAACCCTATGACGAATTCCATATTTTTATTTGTTTATATCTCTTTCGATCTTTTATCTATTTTCCTAACTAAATTCCTCCGAAATGAAAAATGAAAAGAAAAATGAAAAGAAAAATTGGACTGTTAATATTTTTCATCATTCATTATTTATTCAGTGAGCACAATTTGTACTGATGTAGTCCCCACTCCCACTCATCTCTCTCTCTGATGCTGCCCTTACAGCCTAGGTCAGCGTCATTCCACTCCACCCATTAATAGCATCAATGGTCGTCCCTGGCGCCGCTTACCCTCCACTGGGCCCAGAAGAATGCCATTGTCGAAGACTCCTCGTCGAATAATATGCCCAAACTAACGGAGCTTCCTTGGTGCCATCAGCTCTCTCAATATACGTATTTTGTTCTGATGGTAACTAGCACCTGCTTATTAGTGCATCTCGCTGATTACTGTGAACATTCTGCGATATGCCCACATCTCGAATAAAACATCTATTCGGTGTCTTTCCCTCTTGGTCAGTGCTCATGAGTAAAAAAAACTCCTACTATAGATTTTTATCTTGCCACATTAAGTTCAGTTTTAGTACCGATCTCATACTAATTCGGCGATACACTTTTTACATGATAGTTATGCGTAATTAAAAAAAATAGAGAGAATAAGTTTTAACAAAACATGTAACTGTTGCTCTGCAGGATAATAAACATTCGGTGTAGCATTTTTTCGTCTCTTTAAATAAAACTAAAAGTAATGGATCAATTTATGAGTAGAATGTCACTCACTGATTATCGCCCTTGCCGTTCTGTGTCATTTAATGTCTGTGAAGCTTAGTGGCGAATTGTGTTAATCTTCTCAGCAATCTTATTGAACAAATCTATTTTCTGTAATCTCTAAGTCTAAACATTTGTCTTGTTTTAGGTCAAGTTATACTTGACCCTGTTCAGAACTAGAAAAAGATCGTTACTTATCACTGGCTTATGGATGGCTTGATCTTTTCTTATTGTTCAATTATTGTATTAAATTTCAAATGCTGAAGAATTGAAAGAGCTATTATTCATATATTTATAATTTTCGAAACAATGTTATCTTTTTATGATTTTTTTTTTATACATAAGGCATCGATCTTTATAGGGCTGACACATGCGCACCCGCGTACATGTATGAAGTGTTGAAAAAAAAGAAAATCTGATGTTGGTTATTATTTTGGGAAGTAGGTGGGACTGGAAAATTTTCAGTTTGACCTCGTATCTATCTATCTATCTCTATCTATCTCTATCTATCTATCTATCTATCTATCTATCTATCTATCTATCTATCTATCTATCTATCTATCTATCTATCTAAGAATGAAAAATTTTGCGTGAAGCTTTTATTTTAGTCTTAATTTCAAGTTAATAGGTTAAATTTTAATAGGTAAATTTGCTTTTTAAGCCCTGCGCTAAATATCTATCTAATTTTCCCCAAATCGTCATATTTCCATGTAAATGAACATGCTGAACTCGAATTAACAATTAAATTATGATAAAATCTACCGTTTTGGAGTTATCGACAACAAAAAATCGGACTATTCGTCCGCCATTACGGGTATTGTTTTTACTAATTCAGCGGGGAGCACTTCTGGGTATTTTCCTTCGCGCGCAAACGTAAATTTTGGCCTATTTACTTCTTTTATAGAATTTCGTCGCAGAAATGACTACGTACTGCCGTAAAGAAATGTATTTCTTTTTTTTTGAAAAGTGTAGTTTTATTTATAACATAAAGCTTTAAACAAAAACAAATTAAATAATACAATGGAACCTTTTTTCCGAGTAGAATAGCAATGACAAGTTAAAAGAAATTTAAATAATATAAAGCATTTTTTAAATTAAAATTAAAACAAACAAAAATAAAACGAATAATGCGCAAACTTTGCATGAAGTTTAAAAAGAGCATGATTATTTACAAAATAAAACAAAATACTCCTTCCTAGAATTTTTTTATTTTGTAAATAATCATGCTCTTTTCGCCCATTAATTAATATTATTATTTAGTTTCGTTTCGTTTCTAGCATTATTTTTATTTTGTAAATTTAATTTTATAGATAATCATGCTCTTTACAAAGTTCGCTATTGTATTATTTAATTTGTTTTTGTTTATGTTATTAATAAAAATACACTTATCAAAAAAAAAAAAAAAATACAAAAAAAATACATTGCCTTACGGTAGTGCGTAGTGATTTCTGCGACGAAATTTTGGGAAAAATTTGATAGATGTTTAGCGCGGGGCTTTAAAAGCAAATATACATTTTAATATTATGGATAAGCAAACTACTTTGCCGTATTTCAAAATTAATTTAAATTGATTTTTTTTTTTTAAATCGGGGAAATAGCCATTCATCACAATGTTGTAATTATTTTTATTAGAAAAACTTTCAAAAATAAAATATATTTTTCTGAAATTTAATTTGACGAATATGAACTGATATAAAGTTTAATTAATCTGGTTTGAAACAAATATTACTTACTTTTACTTTAACATATCGCAGAAATGTATTTTTTAACACGGGGGTAGATGTTTTTATTAGGTTGGTGCAAAAATAATCTGTTTTCTCACATAGTAACATATGTGAGAAAACGACATTATTTTTGCACCAACCTAATATAAGGTATTGAAAGCTTTGTTGAGAATCGGAATTTTAACTTTTTTTTCCTATGGGAGACATACCTGTAAGAATTAATTTTTAATTATAATTTGTAACTACCCAGTAATCTTTAAAAAATAGTAAAATATTCTTCGTAATCTAATATTTGATTGAATTTTAGGTGCTTTGGCTTTAAATTTACCATATACCATTCTTATTTTCTGATAATGTCGTGTATGGACGTCCGTATTTACAAAAATCGGCACGTTCATATATATATATATATATATATATATATATATATATATATATATATATTAAGCGTTTCACCCCAAGCAAGGCGGGAAGCCACTAGCACGCAAGGGGTTACAGAGAGTTGGAGCGAGAGCAAATAGGAGTGATAGAGGAAAGGATGAAGATAAGGATAGGGGATAGATCAGGGCATCTGGAGACGTCGATTGACATTACATTTGAATAGTTGGAGATTATAGCTATCAGGGAAAGGGGAGAGGTGCGAAACAGGAAGCTATTGGAGTAGAAGAGACGGCTACAATTAACAGTTTCGACAGTTTAATGAAATTTTTAGAACTTTTTCACAAGTGAATGAAATTATTTTAGACATATTTTATTTTTAGAAAATCATAGTAAAAATATTTTTTTTACATCTGTTACCCCCAACCTCCTTACTTAATTTTATGAAAACTCGAGAAATTCAACGGCGTAACTTTTATTGATTATACCAGTTAAAAGCAGAAGACTTTGACCTATGCATATCCAACCGACTTTGAATACAGAGTTGTCATTCGTTCGTTACAAAAGGTCAAATCAGGGCGAGTGAAGAGTAAAAAAAAGTGTAGCACGCTGAATCCCTTACGCATGTCTATGGGGGAAGGAAGGATTTTGCCTCGAAATCAACATCTACATTTCTGGCTTTTTGCCGAGGTTCGAACTGCGATTCCTGATAACGCTAAGAAATTTAGAAATATTTCAGTTACAATGTAAACTATAAAGGATTGATTATCGATTCATGCATGTGGTTTGAGATTTTAGTACTGGCAAGTTTCAAAAAAGATGTCCCAAACCATATCTCAAGCCCTGTTTAGGACAAATTTCTACTCCTACCATTCAATGGATTGTGATTAATTTTTTTTTATTTCTATCGAACTAGTCTTATTCGTTGTACGAATTTCTTTTCAACTGATTTATGTTTAACAGCTGAAAGAAAAAAAAAAATCAAGTATGGTTAATATTTTTAAGGTAAGTTATATTAACCTGTTGAAACCCGAAAACCGAATAGTATGTAACGAACAGGGGCAACGATGAGGTTTTGGAGAGTATACAAACAAGGAGGAAGCTTATACTTAACATCAGGAAGATGCAGATGAAATTTCTGAGACACATAATGAGAAAGGGGGGCTTGGAGAGTCTGATACTCACAGGGCGGATAGAGGGTAAGAGAGAAAGCAACGCGTGACATACCTAACGGGCTTAAGTAAGTGGATGATAGAACAGGATCTGGGAGAAGTAGCAAAAACACAAAACATATTGAGAGCTACAAGGGATAGGAGGAAGTGGAGAGCCATGATCGCCTACATCCTCAAGGGACGCGGCACATAAAAGAATAACAGCATGAATGATATGAGGTATAATAACAACATGAAATATTTCTAACAGCATGAACGATTAAATCGTCATATGCTTTTAGCTTCTATATTTTATTACATAGATCTAACCGCATATAGAGTTCAGGGAATTATGTCCTTACATAAGGGATTCTTCGAGGTCATGTTTTGTGATCTCATTCTTTTCAGTAACAGGTTTAGTAATCATATTGTTTTCATTTTTGAAGGACGCACGATTGACAGTCTGTATTGTGGATATCTGCTATTGGTGGTATGTCCGGGGGATTTTAAAAAATGACAAAAATGTCAGCCACATTGCTTATTATTATGTACTTATCAGCAGTACCGCATTAAATACCTACAAACCATACCACATTCATAACCGCATACCATTAAACCACTATTTATTTTACATGACGCAACAGACTATTTCCTGTTACCTGGGCATTTCTACTTGAATGTTGTCTTTATTGTGTCGGATCTAGTTTGATAGGATTCCAAGGATTATGTAGAATTTTTTTTTCCTTTCTCTTCGCCCACTCTGAAACTTCCTTTATCCAAACTTACATTTAATTTCGAGACATAGATTATACTCTGGTCTTTCAAACCAATATATGTTCTATCACAGTCAATCCTCACTGGACACTTTATTAAGCTGGTTCCGTTCCTTTGGTGTTATAATTAATCCCCTCTATTTGAATTGTAGAAGGGTTACTATTTAAACATATTCATATTAGTGGCTGTGCTTATAATGTATTGGTCGTTGCATTCTCCGAATGTCTTCAGGTATCTGTCGTCGTTGTACCCACTAACGTTCTAATTTTAAACTGAACCCTTTATTAAATCTTCTCATTCAGCTTTCTATGTTTAAGGGAGATTTCATATTGTTTAATATTCACGCCAATCTTATTTGCCTTTGTGTCGCGTGCTCGTTTGAACCAAAGTATATGATTTTTTTTTACCAGAGTATAAGACTTTTCAGCATTAGACAGAGGTGTTCAACTTATAACCACCAGTGAATTAAATGCGTCTTAACCAACACTTCAATCCCCCTAGATCAGGGATCGGTAACCTTTTGCTAACTATGTACCGACTTAGGGTTTTAAAATCATTTAGTGTGCCAACAGCATATGTATTTTTATACAAGTCAAGATCAATATACCTCTTCTACAATATATTAGGTTGGTGCAAAAATAATGCCGTTTTCTCACATATGTTACTATGTGAGAAAACGACATTATTTTTGCACCAACCTAATAGTTTATATAGTAATATATAGCAGTGCTACTCAAATTGGTGGTCCACGGACTGGTGCCAGTACGCGAAACATCAGCTACCGGTACGCGGCCAAGTGTCCAGGCCATACTAAGGAATCATTTGTAAAGATTAAGGTTTTTGCGTTAATAAACTGTTTATTCTTTATTACTTTTTATATGTTTTGATATTGAATTATTTTTTGCAAAATAAATGAAAGATAAAAAAAGCCAACTTTTATTATATTTATTATAAAATAAATATAATAAACGTTGACTATTTTTTTATCTTCCATTTATTTTATGGTTTCCGGTATAAATTAATATTACCACGAAATATTACAGGTACGTGACACACAGAGAAAAAATACCGGTCCGCCGAATCAGGTAGTTTGAGAAACACTGATATATAGTATATAAATACTTTAGTATATATTAAAATTGAAACAGTTAAATATCTTCTTTACGTTGTAGTAGTTATTGGTTCGGACTTTGTGATGTCATTTGCGGCTGCGTGCCATTGGAAATTGCTTGGTGTGCCATGTGTCGCATGCGTGCCGTATGTTGCCGACCCCCTGTCCTAGATTATCTGTCTGTTGAAGAATCCAGTGATATAATTTTGAAGCTTAAAATTAATGTCTGAATTCAGGTGTGTATGTTTTTTTTTATTTCTTAATCCATCGTTAATCCCTATGCTACGAAGGTAGTTTGATAAGTTCATAGGCTGATTATAAACCGATGAAAGTACTTTGAAATCTTGCCCACATTAATTCCAACCCTTTTTAATAACTGCATTTTTTCGTTCCAGGTAAACTGACATTTGACTGTTTAAAAAAGACTTCAAAAGTAACAAGTACCGAACTCTCTTGAAATTGTACAAAATTTAGCCTCGTGGTGTTATCAGGCACCCGCAGGAAAAGGGTTTATTCCCCAAGGAGATTCCTGCTGATACAATTGTTACATTAGGGATGACACTCCAGCTTTATCAACAGAGGCAAAAGTGGGCAGCTGAATTTAGAACTTGAAAATGACCCAATGTCTGGACGTCCACCACCGAAGGTCGTGTTATCGTGTTCATCACATTGTGATGGATGACAGTCGATCGACTATAACCATCATCAATTATGTGCCATGCGTGATACAGCTTAGGCCATCATGTATCTTTCGATGCATGACTGACGAGGCAAATTTTTTCTTGCAGTAGGTTGCCATTTCTTTCAGCGATAGACCAATTGCCATCCAAGGCTATAGAACTCGGCCTGTCCTGCTATTTACCCATAGATTGGGTCGGGGAGAAGAGGATTCATACCTTTCCCAAGGGTAGTAAGTGAATGTAATCGATTCGATTGGAATTCGAACTCGGCTCTCCGATTCCTTAATTCGAGCCCCTATCCATTACGCCACCAAATAGTCAATGTTATTATCATATCTCGTGAGAGAGTTGAGAATATTCTGAACAATATGTCGAAGATTATTTTTATTGTTGTCCTCTATTCTTTTGTTCCTGCTTATGGAATCTGTTGTTAGGTTTATAGTTTTTAGCTGTAACCGGAAACTGAATTTAAGGTATTATCCGGTGAATGTCGTGAGAGTTATTAATACATTCACGAAAGTTCGTTCATCTATTTCTTTTATTTTTTTTTTCTCTTGTTAATTTTTTGAACCATAAAAAATAAAAATAAAATTTTATTCAACTTCATACACACAATTTCCATGAAATTAAAAAGGGCATATATATATATATATGTGTCGCGAGGGGGGCTAATTTCCCCCCCCTTTCTGTCTGGTGACAGAAAAAAGATACAAGCAGAAACGTGCAGCCTTTTTGAAGCCATTTATTTTTATGACTTCTTCAAATATGGTATTTTAAATGGATAAACAATTTAGGTTTTAAATTCTTCATTTTGTTCTCAACAAAGCGACAGGTCCAAATATGTAACAGATCCATTTCGACTTTTCATCGACCGGACATATCACCCCAACGTTGTGTCTTGATTTTCAGTGTAAAAAAAGTAAATAAATATTAATAATAATAAAACAAATTTAGAGTCTGTCTCTATTTCTGAGATGAAATAATCCGAGTAATGTAAATACTGTACAAACAAAATTATTATTAATAATAATAAAAATCAATAATAATAAAAAGTATTATTATTATTAATAATAATAATAGATAAATAATACCAAAAAATAATAATAAAAACAAATAAAATTAATTTTACGTTCACAAGAAAACAAAATTAACTCCACGTTGAGAAATGAAAATGCGAACTCTGTTTCCAACTATGCTTGGTTTTGTATGCAGTGGTTCACTTGCACGATCTAAGGTAGTTGGCATTTGGGACAACCGTTGTATTTCTATCATGATAGATGTCGCAGAATGGTTCAGTTTTTCCCTTCATCTAGCGAAACCTCTGACTCCCTCCGGCCACAACTCTGACTATTCCTTGCAACTCATACACCCGTGGCTTTAAACTAGTTCATAACTAGTGTGATACAGTGTGATTCCAACGGGCAGCCCGGTACTAAGTCTGCTGAAGCTGCATTGAGATTTAGGTGTCAGATATGAAAACCAAATAATTTGACCAAATGGTTAGCAATTTTATATGTTGCATAGCTTCTCTCTCTTCTTCTCCCAGTCGGGGTCGTGAAATGTTTTGGTTCCAGAGATGCAAGACATCAACAAAGATAATTTGAACTTATCTAATTTTACTGTGATTATGTAAGCCTACAAATAGAGCCAAATGGTACGTGTTCCTAATTGTTTTTATTTAGTTACCTATCATTTTCTTCCGTTTTGGTCAAAAGTGTGGCTGCTTTGAAGATTATACACCGTAGGCCTTATTGCTGGTCATAAAAGCACAACACACTTCAGACTGGGCTAAAATCATGTAGGACCCACTCAGTTTTTGTGTGTGTTCTAATGACTGTCAGGTTTGACTAGAGCTGAGATATTTCATTTTTTGATAAATCACAAGACTTCATGGGACGATTTCGTCTCAGTCTCCAAATTGAATCCACCAGTACGAAACTTTTCAGTGTTAGCGACCAAGATAGTTGGCTGAAAGAAATATTACAATGACCGCCGATGACCAGGAAAACAAATAGAAAGTTGCTAGAAGGATTACATTTTCATTCGTATTTAAACGCTTTCATTTTCTCTGACCGGTTTTGAAGAAAATCTTTCCGTCCACGTAATTTTCAATTTGTATTAAAATGCATCGATAATGAATTTCTAAGAAAATCTTTTATGCCACACGATATTCTATTCTATTCTACCGTCAGTCGCCATGAAAAATGAAATTTCACTGTTATCGAAATTACATAAACTAAGTTGTATACAAAGATTGTATTGTCGTATATAGTTTTATAGAATTGGGTGGGTTTTCTTAGTTTCTATACATGAATGCTTTGAAATACTTTTTACATTTAAGCATTTCTTTTCCGTTTTAGCTACAGGTCACTGTAAATGAACGAACGACAGTTTGTATTGTATAGCGTTTAATATTTAAAAAAAATAATTCCCTGAAATTCAAAATGTATAAAAAAATTATCTTCGCAAGTTGAATTACTACCATTTGACTTTTATCACTGCTGATGACATTGTCTTCCTACGACTATGCTCTTACACTGTCAAAAGTATATAAGAATGATTCAAAGCGACCTGGATTCACGAATATAAGAATTGTTGACGAAAATCATAGCGGTATAAACTTTTATTTACTGGCGGATATTTTTGTGATAATAAATTAAGTACATCCCATCTCCCCTCACGCTTGTAACCATTCATCACAATAAAATAAAAAAATTTCAGCGTTAAAGTTGAATTAGTAAAATAAAGATTCATAAGCTTCTGAGAGTTTTTACTGTATTACAATTTTTAACATTGATTTCAGTAATTAGTGACATTACGGAATATTATTAGGTTGGTGCAAAAATAATGACGTTTTTGACGTTAAAAAATACGTCAAAAACGTCATTATTTTTGCACCAACCTAATACTTAGTTTCCCGCTAACCAAATCGCATACGTATCTTTTGGCGGTCTGTTTCTATCAATGGTGAATTACGCAAGCGACCTTTTGCACAATTTGAATATATGAATATTCAGTTATTTGTTTTACTTTTACTTGGTGGTTTCATAGGATTGCTCGCACGCATTAAGATGATATTTTATTTTTAATGCCACCATTGTGAGTTGTTCGTTTTCTAAAAGATTAACAGTTTCGCTTATATAAGGCGTGTGAATTCCAAGTGTGATTGTATGATTGTGAATTGAAATTGTTAAATCAAAACGATCTTCAAAACTGACTTTAGCAACAGCCACGTAAAAAAGGTCTGCTGAAGCTGCATTGAGATTTACGTGTCAGATATGAAAACCAAATAATTTGACTAGCAATTTTATATGTTGCATAGCTTCTCTCTCTTCTTCTTTCAGTTGGGGTCGTGAAATGTTTTGGTTCCAGAGATGCAAGACATGAACAAAGATAATTTGAACTTATCTAGTTTTATTAATGTTGTCGACGCTTACATTTTCTATCTAACCAGTGAGGTCGCTCTCCCATCATTGGGGTGCTGTTTCAGACACGAAAGGAAACACCTCTACATTGTTGTTTGACGGTTAAGACTCGACTCACTGAAAACGCTTTCTGTCTCTCTCGTTCCCATGCTGGCTCAGTCAATCAAAATCGACTTTCTTGTTTTGTCTTCCATCTAACCTCGAAGGTCAACCCCAGGAAGTCTGAGCAGAGATACCATTCCCCCGAAAAATAATAGTCTTTATAGAATGCAAAGTCGTAATAGTGGATTAATCAACATTTCTCTATAAACCGTATCTATTGTAATATTCAAATTCCTTGCCCATTTATATTACAGTATAATAGAGATGGGCTACGTACAAGCATTGGTAGTATCGTCTGAGTAAACGTTAGTCAATCTGATACCCCAACTTTACATTATAAAACCCGGGAGATATTTTAAGCCATTTGTTTAGGGTGGTAGACATCATAATTGTCTACCATTTGAACTATTCGACTATAAAAGAAATGGTCGAACCTCGTCAGTAGTCATATTGCTACAAGCTCAAACGCTCGTCTGTTTTTCTTTACTAGGAGAAAGTCTTATGTCATCAAATATAATAATTCAAATGATGTTTTTGTACCTTTTGATGACTTTCAACTCGAAAATGTTTTAAGAATTTAAAAAATAAAAGCGTTTATAGTTCCATTTGTGTTTTACTCATGTTTATAACATGAATTTATATTGTGTTGCTGATTTGAATCAACCCAAAACAAAGAAAAAGACAAGAAAGATTTTTAAATATAAAAATATAAAATGTTTTTATTTTCGTTTTTTAACAACTAAATTTTTTCTCAGCCTGTACGAGTATTAAAGTTCTTGTGCTAAAGTTCCTAGTTTGTTAAGATGAAAAGAAATATGCTTTCTTCGTGTGCACGTGTGAGAAAAAAAGAGTCAAGAGAGAAAGCGAGGTGGAAGGGTGCAAGTGTCACGTAGCTTGGTGAGGAAGAATGTAAATGTCACGTATCTTGGTGAGGAAGAGTGGAAATGTCACGTGGCTCGATGAGAAAGACGGTTGAATGTGTAAAGGAAACTCTTTGAAGCCGTGCGCGTCATAAACTGCTGCTGTCTGTATCCGTCTCTTCTCCTTATTTGCGTGTCTCGTCCGGTAACTTTGATTTTATACTCTATTGGGGGGGGGGGGTCGCGAAGCATGTTTTTATTTATTTATTTTTTTTTTTTATCGTTGGCGGGAACGCGACACATTGGTTGAAAAATGTTAAATATTTATTTTCAATGGATTAATTTATTAACCGGAAATATCCTCGAATCCCTCGACTCAAAAACCATTTTTTCACTTGTTGTTTGACCGCCTTGCTCCACAGATGAACACCTGTTAGTGAAACGTAGTAAATTCTATCATTGAGTGCTACAATACCGTAGTGTCATCTCGAGCTAAGCCGAGTAAATATTTGTATCATGAAGTATGACTGAACACTCTGCTCGGTGTGGTAGATATATATTTTCCATCGGCACTTGTGGTTAGTCTTCCACTACGAGTTAATTTTGAAGGTAGGCAGGTTGTCCTCACTTAATTCAAGTTTAAATGATTTCTAAATTGCATATACAAATGTGAGATAAAACAACAGAACAATATATGAAAGACTTCTATAGGAAAAAAATACCATAAATCATTTGAATATAAATTTGAACACGGTGTTTTGTATTTGTCAAATCTTGCAAAACTGATACGAAATGCGTCGGCCGCCCCGTATCGGGGTTATGATTAGCGAGCGACTGAATTCGATCCTTACCTGGCACTCGATACTTGTGAGCGTGTACCAAACTAAGCTAACCTTAGTAAGCAACAATCCTACCGTCCTGGGTATGAAGATAAACTACATCCGCATCCTAGGTAAGACAATAAACTACACCCGTGTCCTGGGTATGAAGATAAACTATATCCGCGTCCTGGGTAAGACAATAAACTACATCCAACAGCAAGGTCTCTAATCAGGAGTTTTGATGATCGAAGAATCACCTCATATTTGTATTTGCTGGTGTTCCCAGGCCATCCTGGTCCAGGGGTGGTAGCACCTGTTAGGATATCAGCTATGGGCAATAGTTATCTCACACAAAATAGGTATCAAAACACTATGAAAGTATAAAAATAGGTTTAATACCAGTAATACTTTTTTGGAAAATTTTTTACTAGCAATACATTTTTTGAAAAAAAAAATATTACCAGCAATATATTTTTGAAAAAAAAAAAAAGAAAACCAGCAATACATTTTTGATAAAAAAATATTACCAACAATATATCAAATTAAATAACCCATTGAGGTTGATATGCCGTAGAACAAAACAAATCAAACCAAACAATTCTAATAATATGTTAAAAAATGCATACACAAACAGAATTTGACATTATAAGTTAATAAAAACGGAACAATTTTGTCGGCAATCTCTTTGCTTTAGGTGTTTTCTTAATTTTTTCTCTTTTTCTTATTTTATTTTCGATTTTAATTTCTAATTTCTGGTGAGTTGCTTACAAATTTCTGTGTACCGGATATGCGTTATTTCCGGTTTATTAGATCCGGCTTCTGCTAGTGCAATACATATTAAACTTCCTTTTGTTCTTTAAGTAATTTTTAAAGTACGGTCATCTTGTTAGATTTTTCGTTTCAAGAGAACTGATTCATTAGAATGGGTTTCCTAAATTTCTCTTTATCCCGATATAGAATAAGAAATAGACATTTGAGAAACAGGTTAACTTATCAAAGTGTTGGTGGGACTTTTTCATTCTTGCGCGTTAATAACTAACGTTCCTAATTTAAAATTACGGAAGCTTAGCATAATCTCGAAGAGCTGCCTCAAGTGATTGGATTATTATGAATCTCAGGAATTCTGTTATGGCTTCTATTTTTGAATCATAGATTCCTTTTGCGCTTTTTTATTTATATTTGCCATGTGATTTTTTTCATTGATCCTGTTCTCCACTACACACCACGAAGTCCAATTACTATTGGGGGGGGGGTTAAACACATTCACCTTTGTTGAGATGGGGATACACCTACCAGCATACTCTCGTTGTGAGAAGGACCTGTTCATATTGTGCTTCAGCGTTCCTAAAATCTGATGCCTTAATTTGAAACCGTGATCAAAGTTTCTTTTCCCACGATTCGATAGACCCTCAGCTAGCGCCTTTTAGCACTTTAAAAATAATAAAGGATTGGCTGTCAGATCGTTATGTAATCAATTTGTCGGGATTAATTACATATGTGACCAGCCAAATTGATCAGATTGGGCCTCACCGACCGCTAGCCTAAGTAAAGACCAAAGAGGGGTGTTGTCTGTCACATGACCACTTATAGACCGGTATCATGGACTGCTTAGCCTCCAGGATTCCGTCCTCGAGCATTATGAGTCGCCACCAACGGCAAACCGGTGGCCTTATTGGTGGGGGTTCGCTTCTCTATAGTCGGCATATTCTAAAGATCCAGCCGAAAGGACGGTTGGAGTGTGACGGAAATATATACATAAACTTACAAAAAATGTATACATTACTCACGTCCTCACCTACACGAATGTATTGAAAATACTTTCGCCTTTAGAAGAGGTCATTCCAGGCCAAATTAAACGTTTAGGAAATAATTTAATCGATTGGGTTATTTTGATGGTGGGAGTTACTTCCTGTTTATTCCATAGTTTTTTTCGTGTATATTTCATATAATTATGTATTATTTTATCCAGCGAATGTTCCACGTTCTCTCTCTCTCTCTCTCTCTCTCTCTCTCTATATATATATATATATATATATATATATATATATATATATATATATATATATATATATATAAACCTTTGTTCGTGTATTTAATATTGAAATTAGTAATTGTTTATAATCAATATATTTGTCTAGAGGCGTTGACTTGTTTTAGGGATAAATAAATATTGGTCGTTTGAGCCTGTAGATGCTTGGTAGATGGTTACTTTGGGGCTGGGGATCTAACCCTTCTGTGGACAGTCTTCGTTTTTGTGTCCAAAGATCTAATTTAAAATTTTGTACCTAAACTGTCACCTTTCGTTTCTGATTTGTCGGTAATTTTCTGATTTTAAAATGTGATTCTCTTTCATTCTCTTGTTTTTTTTTTAATTTTAATTTTTAATTTTTTTATTTATTTTTTTTAATGCCATGTCCATTCAGAACGTAGGCGACAATCCTGTATCTCCAGATTTCTTTCTTTTGTTATCTCTGAATTGTCATAACTTCTTAAGAAAGATAGTGGAGTAGTTACGCGCTGCATTCTTCGCGTTTTGGAATTCAGTTTTGTTTTTTTTCTTTTAGATTTGTTGACCCTCAAGTCTGGAGATTCTAGTCTACCGTGCTATTTTACCCAAAGCTTGGGATTTATTTGTTACGGCTCTTTTCCCGTCCTACAACATATTCAACAAGTTAAATATAAAGAATGGCACCTTCTTAAGCAAGTGAAGATGGCTTGCGTGCTTTTATTGACCTTCAGCGTTCGAAACACTAGTTTTTATGTCAATTCGAAAATCGAACACCAGCTTAGCACACGACAAATATAAAGGAAGCACTTAATAAGGATCGAACTCATTACAATATTAATGATCAGCGAGAGAAGCTTGCTAGTCCATATTTCACGATGAGGAATATTGAAGAATGAGTTTTGATTTTTTTTTCATGTACGCAAATCTGATTCGATTTGATAAAACATTAATTTCCGTTTATATAGAAAATGGTGATTCATAATGTAATTTTACATCTTGAATAGAGCAAATAAAATGAACAGTCGATTTGTTACCTGATAAATTCTATTAAAGATCGAACTAAATAACTTGAATTTTGTGATTTTGTGCTTCTTGAAGCTTAGTATTTACTTTGTCCCCTCACTTGGACGAGATGTGACACAAGGTCTATATTTACGTGGGGACCCGAGCGCGTTCGCCCGGGACAGGAACAAAAATTCCTTTAGCCCCCGCAACCGTCAGTTGCGCTGGCCTCGATGAGAGCACCGATCCCTCCCTCTGGTGCAATGGGAGAGCGCGGCGTCAGGCAGCTGTTCCCCAGGGCTGGGCACCTCTCGGTATAATTTTCTCAGTATCCTCTCTGTCCTTTGACAGAGAATCCCCTGAGCAAGGACAGAGATGCAACTGAGAGGTGATAAGTAAACGTGACCTTACTCAAAAAGAGTAAGGTACACGCTTAGTAAATGTAGGACGAATGTTCTGCTTAGCTTTATCTTTCCTACGTGCTGTAGTTGTCAGCAAACTGGATAAGGGACAAATTTCACAAACTCATTTTCATAGCAGGCAATTTCTTATTTCTTAGAAGATCAGTAGGGTTGTGTGAAACTCGAATCTTCATTTTTCTACGGTCTGGTTCCCGTTGGGATTATCTGTGAATGAGGACGTTTGCCTGAAATCCAAATATTATATTGCACTGCCGAGGATGAATGTATTAGCTGAAGTGAGTGTGAAAAGAGTTATAAGTGGATGTACATATCTCACTCTATATGTTTGAATGGCTTATTTAAATATATATATGTGTGTGTATTTTGTATGCATGTATATATATATATATATATATATATATATATATATATATATATATATATATATATATATATATATGTGTGTGTGTGTGTATGTGCATAGAGAGAGACAAAGAGGGGCGTATATATAATATATATATGTGTATATACATATATATGTGTGTGTGTGTATAAATATATATATATGCGTGTGTGTGTAAAGATGTGTGCATATACATATGTCTGTGTATATACATGTGGGTGTATATAAATATATATATGTGTCTGTGCGTATAGATGTGTGCATATACATATGTTTGCGTACATAGATGTGTGCATATACATATGTGTGTGTATAGATGTGTGCATATTCAAATGTGTGCGTATACATGTGACCGTGTATAGATATTTGCATATACATATATGTGTGTAGATGTATACATATGCATATGTGTGTGTATAGATGTATGCATATACATATGTGTGTGTGCATAGATGTGTGCATATACATGTGGGTGCGTATATATAGTGTGCGTGTATAGCTGTGTGCATATACATATCTGTGTGTATAGGTGTGTGCATAAACATGTGTTTGCATAGATTTGCGCGTATACATATGTGTGTGCATAGATGTATATATATATATATATATATGTATGTGTATAGAAGTGTGCATATACATACATGTGTGCTCATAGATGTCTGCATATACATAGGTGTATATAGATGAGCGTATATGCATACATATGTGTGTATAGATATATGAGTATATGTGTGTGTATATACATATATATGTGTGTACAGATATGTGTGTATATACATATATATGAGTGTGTATATATGCGTCTGCATATACATATATATGAGTGTGTATATATATGTGTGTGTATATACATATATACATATATGTAGATATGAGTATGTATATACATATAAATATATATGTGTATGTATGTGTGTATAAACATATATATGTGTATATATGCATATGTCTATATATACATATATATGTGTATATATATGCGTATATATATATGTGTTTATGTGTGTATATATGTATATATATGTGTATACATGTGTGTATATATATATGCGTGTATATATCTAAGAATATGTATGTGCGTATAAATGTGTATATATGTGTATGTATATATATGTATATATGTGTGTATATACACACACGCATATATATATATATGCATATATGTCTGTGTATATAAACATATTTGTGCGTCTATGTGTACTTATATATGTATATATATGTGTTTATAGATATGTGTATATATATACATATATATGTATGTATATATGTGTTTGTATCTATAATGTATGTGTGTATATACATATATATATATGTGCATATATCTGCGTGTATATACATATTTATATGCGTGTGTATATACATATATTCGTATAAATGTATATATATATTAGTCTGTGCATATATATGTGTATATATACATGTATGTGTGTGTATATGTTTGCATATATACATGCATACATATATATATGTGTATATATGTCTCTATATATATACATATATCTATGTGTACATATATATGTGTGTGTAGATGTGTGAATATGTATACATATACAAATATATGAGCATATATACGTGTGTATATACATATATATGTGTATATGTGTGTATATACTTATATATACATATGTATAATAACACGGATATTTAAACATATATGTACGTGTGTATATACATATATATAGATATATACACGCAAACATATATATAGATGTATGTGTGTATATATACATATATATATGTGTAGATACATATATGTGTGTGTATATATATGTGTGTTTACACATATATATGTATACATAGATGTGTGTGTTTATGTGAGTATATACAAATACATGTGTGTTTATATATAAATGTGTGTATGTGTATATATATATGTGGGTGTATATAAATATATAGGTGTGTATATAATTACATATGTATGTATGTGTGTGTGTATATATATATATATATATATATATATATATGTATACATACTTATGTGCATATATATCTATGTGTGTATGCATTATATATGTGTGTGTACATATGTTTGTAAATACATATATATGTACATACATACATACATATATATATATGTGTGTGTGTATACATATATAAGTCTGTGCACATATATATAATGATTTTCCAAGCATAGCTTCGATGTGGCACAAGGGCGAAATTAGGGGGCACCCAGTGAGTATCGAACTCACTACTCAGCCGTAATTGTTCTAGCGAGACAAGCTTGCTAACCATTACACTATATATATATATATATATATATATATATATATATATATATATATATATATATATATATATATATATATATATATATATATATATATATATATATATATATATATATATATATATATATATATATATATATATATATATATATATATATATATATAAGAGAGAGAGGCAGTGTAATGGTTAGGAAGCTTGTCTCGCTGGAACAATTGCTAATGAGTAGTGAGTTCGATCCTCACTGCCCCCTACATTCGTCCTTGTGCCACATCTAAGCTACGCTTGGAAAATCTCTCTCTCTCTCTCTATATATATATATATATATATATACACACGTATATACCGTGTAGGCCTGCCAGTTTGACTGGAAGTCTCACGTGGCCGAACCTTCATGTAGATCAGATGTAATGATAGGGATGCATGTCCGAATTCTGCTGGAGGACGCATATTTTTCTGACAAGATTTCTCGAACATTCCGGTCGGTAAATACTGCATGATGGAAAAAAAAAACCAAAACTGCTCCTACTCGAATATGAGTATGCACCAAATATCACGTTTATACAAAATAAATTCAAGCCATTTCATAAAAATATATATGTATACACACACACACACACACACATATGTGTGTGTGCGTGTATACATATACACATACATACCTATATGTGTGTGTATATATATATATATATATATATATATATATGTATGTATAAAAATGAAGAAATATGAATTTCAAGGTGTGCTATATTTAGGCCGTCCTGACGAATGCGTCTAGCATGAAACTGTGTTTGTGTGTATATTTATATAATCATGCAAATAAGTCAAACTGATGTTATATGATTCGTTCTAAAAAGAACATTTTCTTACTACGGTTTTATTGAAAGAATAGCTAAAATTTTGGGTAATACTCTGAGGAAATAGATCATATTGATGCGAGTAACCTGATAGATGTCTTCGAGTAAATGAATAGCATAACAAAGATGGCTGATGGAGGGGCAAACATTTAGTGCTATATAAGACAGGAAGTCGCGGAGAATTATGACTGCCCATTTCCTGAAATGAAATGGAACCTAAAACACGTCTCCAGAGTCCTAAGTGATTTCTTTAATTATTTGTCGTCTTGATTTAACATAGATAATTGTGTAATCTTTTGTTTGCGTTTTAATTCATTGAGTAGTATTATAGCGTTAGTGAAAAGGACCTGCCTTATTGTCATTTTTGATTTTCTACATGTGTTGCCATATAGCACCCCATTTTTTTTACTACTGTTCACCAAATACAAATCCCAAGAGCCACTCAAAGTAGAGGGTTACTGTGATATAAGTATAAGTAATGACAAGCTTTAATATTATAGAGTTAAAATAGACTTCAGAATGAACCGAAAAGCCAATAGCAAACAAGAAATAAAAGATAAACCACTACCTGCGAGGAGAGTGAATCGTACCGAGAGAGGCGAACCTATTTACTCTTATTGTTGGAAGAGAGAGAGAGAAAAAAAAAAGGTAAAATAAACAATTAGTGAATAAAATTTCAGAATCCAGTCGCAGACGTTAAGAATAGAGAGTTGAAGCTGATTTCAGAATTTGGGCCGGAATTACGACAAATGAGTCGACGAGAAAGCGTCTTTGTATATAGAAGTTTACAGTTTCCAATAAGTTTGTGAAAAAATAATTTTTTTTTATATCGGATATATGATTTTTACGATGTTAAATATATATGTATGTATGTGTGCACCAATGCCTACTGACATTATGGAATGATTTTTCTTTTAATATCATTTTTCGTTCTTTGTCCAACCATAAACTATTTAATCTTATGCTTTGATGCACTAAGTTAGATGAAGGAAAAAATAATACTCCCCACCCACTTAAAACTATTTATACTTTTTAATTTCTCTTTTTGGACATAAACATGCATTGGTATTTAGCTTGAGAATTTAATATACACATTTCTTTCTCTTTTTTATGTGTGTGTGTGCATATATATATATATATATATATATATATATATATATATAAGCAAAATGTGCCCGGATACATCTATTTGCTAATGAAATATTAGCAAGAGCATTACTCAACGCTACCAAGAAAACCGGACTAGTAATACATAGCTTTTGATTTAGTTTCATGTTAACTTTGGATATTTTAATTTTTAGTTATTATTAAAATTAAAATTTTGTTTTTTGAATAACGTTCCTATGTGAGACAATTAGTTAATTGTATAGCAGTTACTTGTAGGGGTGAAAGATATATTACGTTATACATACAGTAAACGTAATCATGGCTATTGTCAAATCATATTTTATTCAATCTGAAGGATTTTACTGTAATTTTTGAAACAATATTCTATAACTCCTATAGATTCGATTTGAACGGTTGAGAGAAAAGGTAAATCACTTTTTTTTGTGTGAGTTTTTACACATGAATATTTCACTATTTTGACTGATTAACTTGCTTTCTGCCATATTGCATGTATGGAAATATCTGTTGCTATATGTTGCGCATGTCCGTGGCTTTCCACAGCTTCTTATCGTTTGTAGCTCTAAATAATTTTTGTCGCTTTACAATCTCTCCTTGTTCAGCCATTTATTCACACAAGCTCCGTAGGTAGGTTACTCATTGTTTCCCTATACCCCTTCCGCGAGTGTCAAATTCTCCAAGCCCCCTTTCCACATTATTGTATCCCAGAAATTTCAACTGTCTCCTGATTCTAAATATAAGTGTCCTCTTTGTTTTCATTTTTCTTAAAACTTCCAGTGTTGCTCCACCGTCAATATTCTCAGCATCCTTCTGTTGAACTGCATCTCCGTTACTTCAATTCTCCTCTTCCTCTGTGAGGAAATTGTCCAACATTCACCCCATCTTGTATATGGATAAACTACATCCGCATCCTGGATAAGACGATAAACACCTCTGTTGAGGAGGTTTTGATGAACGTGGAACTACCTCTAAATTTCTGGTGTTCCTTGGTCCACCCTGACCTGGGGTGGTAGCACCTGTTAGGGTCCCAGCTATGGGCAAATAATTAACCCCAAACTGGAATCAAGACACTATGAAAGTGTAAAAAGAGGTTTTAATACAAGCAATAAATTTTTGGGGAAAATTATTACCAACAATACATTTTTTAAATAATTATTACCAGCAATACATTATTACCAACAATACATTTTTGAAAGAATATTATCAGCAATAAAAAATCTTGTCGGCATTAAATAACCCATTGAGGTTGATATGCCGTAAAACAAATCAAAACCAAACCAAATCAACATTCATAGCCATTTTGGAGGTACATTTTTTTTTTAATCTCCTACTATCAATTTATATTTATATCATTAGGATTTTTATATATACGATTTTCATCGAAGAACACTGAGATTAATGTGATTGTTGCGTGAGGTCATAATTTATCACTGATGTGGTAAAAGAAAGATTATTGCCTGCCTACGTGACTTAATATAATTAGATAGTTTAGAAAGATCCATTACTCGCCCTCTTCCTAAACATGTCCGATTTGTAATACTTTCTTCATTAAAAATCAGCTTTGTTCTGGTTGAAAATCCTAAGAAGAAAAATATTGAATTATTATTATTTTTATTATTTCCTTGGATTATCAGTTATAGTTATTTTCTAAGCGCGGCTTAGATGTGGCACAAGGCCGAAAGTATGGGACACCCAGTGAGGATCGAACTCAATACTCAGTCGTAACTGATCTAGCAAGACAATCTTTCTAACCATTACATCATGTCGAGGTGTCCCACGCGTATCAGTCATATATTGAGTCGGGTGTATGTTTTATAAACTGATCCCATTCAGTCATAAAAAAACAGTTCTGTTTAAATAAGGTAGGCTGCCTTGATTTAATAGATTCAAGGATTTTAAAATGATTAATTTAAATTTTAAATGATTAATTTTATGCATTTTTTTCTTTTTAAATTATGAAATTCTAAGAGATGGTGTGCTTAATTTTTTTTTTTCTATAGGAATCTGTAGATCTCATTGTTTTACTCCTCTAAGAACAACGGAGTTACTATCTAGAGAAGAGCCTTAGGCTGAAATTTGAACTTTTCTCGATGATTCTACTTCCTGTACAGACACTCTTTACGCCATCCTAAATCTCCAGCTTTCAGATTAAAATTGTCCGTTTCCGCGCCCGAAGTGAACGAGGAACTCTGTCATCATTGCCCTACCTGCACAGCATACAGAGCACTATTAAAAAAAATTAGGCTGTTCGGATAGACTTCATTGTGGCTTTTGCGGTTGCTAGTTATTGACGTCATGTGCCGAATCCGTAATCTCACTGAGATTCTGATAAAATCTTGTACTGTTTACTGGATCGAGACCACTCTTACTTTTTAGCTAATGTAACATCCAAAAATATATATACACTCCACTTTTACAGCTTTCTTTAATTCCAATATTTCTCGCTTCGATAGTGTATATACTAAACGATACAGAGATGATTAACATGGCCCCTGCGCAAGGATGACACGCAAATTCGTGAAGCGTTCCATATTTTTTTAGGGTACTTCGACGTGTTGTAATGGTTAGCAAGTTTGTCTCGCTAGATCAGTTACTACTGAATCATGAGTTCGATCCTGATGAGGTGCTTGCTACTTACGTCCTTGTGCCTCATCTAAGCTACGCTTAGAAAATCATTTTTATTCTAAGTCGAATCTGGAAGCTTCGACATGGTGTAATAGTCAGCAAGCTTGTCTCGCTAGATCAATTACGGCTGAATAGTGAATTCATTCCTCACCGGATACCCATTAGTTCGGCCGTGTGCCACATCTAAACCAAGCTTAGAAAATCATTCTAATATTTCTCAACACCGAAAACTATTTTTCTCTCCGAAATAGATTAAAAAAATACCATGCTTCCAACAAGTCGAAAGTTACTAGTTTTAATTATTTTTCTATTTTAATTTATTTTTTTTTCAATATTTTACAAGTTAAATTTGAGGCAATGTCTTTGACGCTAGGAAATATGACAACTAACAGTGATTAACTAAACATAGCTTAGATGTGGCAGAAGATATGGGGCACCCCGTGAGGATCGAATTCGCTATTCAGTTGTAACTGATCTAGCGAGACAAGATTGTTAACCATTACACCAAGTCGAAATGCCAAACTACGACAACTAGTAGTGACTGTTAAAGATGCTTTTTGAAACGCTTCCGGAAATAGTGGTTTGGCTCATCCTGTTGTTATCATCAAACAATTGAGCGCTTTTGTAGCCTAAGGATATTGAAACTCAAACATTTTCCAGCTTTTAAATTTAGTTTGCGAAATCTGTTTCGAACCAGCTGGTTTTGCAAAATAGACCCTGATCAGTCGATTATTCATATGTCGGGATTTTTAATAAACCAATTCCATAGCGCATCAAAGGCAAAAATACCACCCCAACTTGTTCACATCGATAGGTGAGAAAATTTATGGATATTTTTACAGATACTACGTGAACATTCTAGATTTGACTTCTGCATAACTGATAGCTATAGAGAAATACTTTTTCTTGTGATTATCACTTAGGAAAGTCGGCTCCCTGTGCCGCGCCAGGAAATTTTTCTCGCCGGAGTCGATCCTTCAAATCTAAAAATCAACCATTCGCCCTTGCATAGAGTATTGCTGCCATATATGGTTTGGAGCCCCTTCTATTTGTCTCAAGGTCCTTGATAAAATCCAAAGACGGATATGCAATGTAATTGGCCCTGATCTGGCATCTCGTCTGCAGCCGCTCTCTCACAGACGTGCCGTTACCTCCCTATGTCTTTTTTACAAATACTTTCATGGTAACTGCTCCGATGAGCTGCTTTCGCTAGTTCCCAGACTTCATGAATTTAAGCATTCAACTAGACTGGCATCTCGCTCTCACCCTTTCACTGTCGAAACTATTAAATGTAGCCGTCTCTTCTACTCCAATAGCTTCATGCTTCGTACTTCTCGCCTGTGGAACTCCCTCCCCATTTCTTGTTTTCCTGATAACTATAATCTCCAACTATTCGAATGTAACGTCAATCGACGTCTCCAGACGCCCTGATCTATCCCCTAACCTTCTCTTCATCCTTTCCTCGCTCACTCCTCTTTGCTCTCGCTCCAACTCTCTGTAACCACTTGCGTGCTAGTGGCTTCCCGCCTTGCTTGAGGGTGAAACGCTAAAAAAAAAAAAAAAAAAGAAGAAGAAAAAAAAAAAGATAAAATTTCAGAACTCTCAAGATTTACTTAATAGAAAGTAAACAATTGCGTGAAGGACATTTCTCTAACCCGCGATGTAACTGTTAAGATTTAATTCACTCGAATGATTACATATATCGTGACAGAAAATTTCAGTAGTAGGAGGAGTAGGTGTAGGAGTAGGAAAAAATGAAATAATAATGATATTACCTTTTCACTGGCTGCAATTGAACCTTGTCTACGAGGTTATATCAGAAAGTTGCCGGACTGTACATGTTATTTTATTGTTTAGCAGAAATACACGCGCAACTAACGCTCTTTGGTACTCAACCTACAGAACCAGTTTGTTAGTGCTTCGTACCGTCTACTAATGTTCAGTTATTACGTGAGGTTTTGTTGGAACGGCTTTGCGATGGCTGATTAATCCGGGCAACGTGCTTGCACCAAAGTTTAGGGAAATGCTCGGAAAATCTACTACCAATATTTTTTAGGCGTTCTTTAGGTTGGAGGCAAGGTTTTGAATGACTTGCGTGTTTCATGGACGACCGAGTGACGGTTCAAAAATGATGAGCTTTCAGAGGCGATTAATGGCCAGCAAAATGATGAGCTTTCAGGGGCGATTAATGGCCAGCAAAATACCAAAAATGTGGAATATATTAATGGCGGATGAGGACCGCCACTGAAAAATCTATCAGTTTTTTAACAAGATTGAAATCAGTTTTGAAATTTTGGAGTCAGTTATGAACCCCTTATTAAAAACCTAAATATGTACCCCATTGCCACGAAAATTGTCCCCGGACTGGAATTGAAATGAACGTTCCCAATGTAACTGTAAAGATTACGGTGGCCAAATTTAATTTCTTTCTATCGTTTTACCCCATGCAAGACAATAATACCACTCGAACGCATGGGAAGACTGATATTACATAAAAGTTCAGTACTCTTTTATTTTTTTTTCTAACGAAAATTTTCTGTTTCTTAATACTTTGCTTAGCTTTTTCATGCCTCTTTCGCTATGTCAATAACCCTTCGGGTTTCAGTGTCGCACTTTTCGTCTTCTGTTAAAACACTTTCCAGATATTTAAATTGTGTTTGTTTGATTTCGGTATCTTCTCCAATAGGTACGGTGCCACAAAATAAAAGACTAGAATAAATCAGATGTTAAAAGTGTGTGTGGGGGGGATAAAAGTCTTTTGGCCGTCCTTCGATATTACAAACTTCACTCAATTGTAGCCAACAATAAGTTGATTGTTTAAAAGTCATTTAACTTGATAATTGAGTTCACCCAAATGGTTTCTTTCTTATTTTTGATTGATCTTTCAACCAATTTTCATCAAACAACAATTGCTTTATAAATGTATCCTGTTTTCCATCCCTGGTAGCACACTGACAAATTGAATTTCAAAAACTCCAAAATAATTGTGGTCTGAAGTGGGTCTGCACGTTGCCTGTTTTTACCCCTTCATGTCCTCGGCTAACTTCGACTGAATAAATACAGACTACTTCTGTTATATCAGTAACTGCATTAATTCAATGTTTTTTTTCAATGAAAGTAGTTTAAAGTAACTGAAGAAGATAGACTCTGTTACAATTAAACATGATGCTGTTTTTGCTCCATTGTAATTGAACGCTTTTTATGATCAACCAGCTGAGTATGGCTGCTAGTAAAAAAACAAGCATGTACATTTGGATAGTACGCACGAAAATGCTCTGGACAGGCAAAGGGTTAAGTTTGAAAGATTCCTGAAACTATTTCTTTTAAACTGATCTTTTCATAAAATATTTTTTCATCAATTATCCTACTGTAAACGTTTTTTGTATTGATTTTAAATACATCTTTTTTTTTGTTGATTTTTTGTAGTTATTTTCTGGAATGAGATGCATCTACTTTTTGCATATAAGACTTTCAGAAATTAATATTTCGGGAAAAAAAACTGTAATAAAGTTTTATAATTTATTCTGAAAATGAAAGGCATTTTAGACGAATGCTACAGCTCAGCTCAGTAGCATTGTGACAACTTGAAATCAAGAAGATAAAGGTAGTCTTCTGTTTAGTTTTCAGTGCCTGAAAGAAGTGAGAAGACTGAAAACCACTCCCACTAGTGCTGTGAATACTCAGTTGCAAAAACTTGACTTGGTAGAAA
Organism: Acanthosepion lycidas; assembly: GCA_963932145.1. Lineage (NCBI taxonomy): Eukaryota > Metazoa > Mollusca > Cephalopoda > Sepiida > Sepiidae > Acanthosepion > Acanthosepion lycidas. The sequence goes on along the minus strand of OZ010574.1, from coordinate 10,199,320 downwards.
AAAAAAGAAAAAAGATGTGACCTAAACTATAGTTTTTGTTTAAATGTGTCAATTGATGATTTAAGGAAAAAAAAATTCAAGTTTTGTTTCAGTCACTGGCTTATTTTAACTGGGAAAACAACAAAGAAAAAGCCATTAAAAATAGACAGATGAGAATACATTTAAACAAGAAAATAAATAATATGTACTTCTGGTCCCGACTCAAAAAAGTGCCTCAACCGGCTTTTTACTGGAATCGTTAGATTAATATAGTCGTGACAAAATCAGGATTCTCACCTGTTTCTAGAACATTTAAATGTCATTAAACCACAATGTCACATTCGTTAATCTGCCCGCATGCATCTTGTCCAGCTTCAAAGGCGCGATAAAATGCACCATGCTTGTATAACAAAGTTAGCAAGAATAAGAAGTTTATAACGGAAAAGTCTTGTTATTTACGTAGTCAAGATTTGACACAAGGCCACAGGAGGTAGCCTGTCAGATTCGAACAGCTTGCTAGCAATTACACCTCAGTGAAATTCTGATGCTGCAAGGGATAGAGGGAGGTGGAGAGCCATGATGACCTACGTCCTGAAAGGACATGGCACATTAAAGGAAAGTGCTCTGATAATGTATTTTTTTTTACTAAGCTTAACCTAAGGCCACAAATCTAAGGTGTTCATTTGATATCTAAGCATTATGCCATAACAAAGCGACCATTACTAAGTTTAGCCGGACACATTCCACAAACATAGAGCACCCGGTGAGGAACAAACACAGTAGTAATGATCTGAGAGATGAGCTCGCTAACCATTTACTACGATATAGCCTGGGTGTGTGCGTTGGATGGGGGTGAGGGTTCACGGCGCTCTAAAGAAAAAGCCGGGAGTTCCATTCTCCTAGTTTTTTGCAGGAACGGAAAATAAAAATAGAAACTTTGTCTTCTTAGCTTCAATCTATGACAATGCTATTGAGCTGACCTGCCATTTGTCTGGAGTCATTACTGCTATTAATTTTCAAAATAACTCATAAAACTTCATCTTGCTGTTTTAATTATTTTTTTTAGCCACGTTAGTTTGTAAAACTTATGTATGTTATGTGCTTAAAGATACCATACAATTCAATACAGAGAAAATAAGTACAAGTGACAAGATCAAAAGTGTGTATATAAAATCAAAACTAAAAACAAAATATGTTTATAGTAAGATAAGAGATCTATATAATAGATCTTAATTTTATAAAAAGAACAAATAAAAAAAAGCTTACCAACAGGTATTTGTAAAACTTAATACCTGATTTAGCATCACCCACTTTTAAGATCTGATTTAGCATCCCACCGACTTTTTTATTTTGTGTAGCCGTATATATATATATATATATTCTTACCTGTTTTTGGTGCATTGTTTAATAGCGGATATTTTTACTTGCGTGTGAATATTCTGAAAAAGTTAGCGGGGAAGGAAATGTAGCTGTTAACATATTAAAATCCCCAAAGAAAAGTTATTTGCGAGTAAATAGCGACAAATCTGAATTCAAGATTTCTCAATCTAACAACCCTACACAAAAGCCAACGTTTGGAATTAAATTTAGATCCCATGTTACGAGTACGTAACCCTGTCAATTAATTCTGTTTGTGTTTTTTGTTGATCTCACTCACTACTAAGACTTCATAGTATCAAATTTCTGTATGAATTCGGAGCCGATTTGTGGTTATTTAAGAAGTCAGTCATACAGGGGAAAATTGTTGATAATTGCTGAGACTTGAACTTAGAAGAAAAAGAAAGCAGCAAGGAGAAATGTTTCGGCATTCACTATGAAGTGGTCGGTTGGTTCTGAGATCAAAATAAAAAATAAAAAGCGGCGACAACGACGAAAACAAAGACATTAAATGAAATGAAGCAACAGGTAAAAAGCAGAAAAGAGAAAATTCTACGAATTTAGAGAGATATACGATTATCTTTCTATAGATGTTTGTGAAGGTTTGTCGCAAAATTAGACATTAACCCTGATTTTGAAACGGTTTTTTTTAATGAAAATACATTATTTGTAAAACTGAACTATTGTCTAAACAAATCAAAACCTATAGACGCCTGTAATCGTTAAACTTCTCAATTCCTATCGAAAGGTGTTGAGAAGGTTGACCTTAGTCGAATTAATTGAAGTAAGTAAAAAATTTTGTTGATAATAATCATAATTGTTTTTATGAGTCCAAGAGAATTGTAATTAGAACTTTTTATCTTGCTTAAATGTTATGCACACAAAGGAAAATTTTCTTCAAATTTGTTTTATAAATGTTGTATTCTGTGCTATTATTAACTTTTATGTCATTTAATAAATGTAAATTTCAAATTTCACACCAGAGTCTAGTCTTGTGCTTTTTCTTTTCGCTTAATTTCGCATTCATAATACTTGGAATTAGGTTTTATATTATCTCCTCTTCCCCAAAATCCTTTTATACAATCATGTTGCTATTTCTGGACGCAAACATTTACGACCAAACAACAGACTTATAAGGATTCATAGTGAAAATGTTTACCTCGACATTTCAAATAAGTTTCAAAGTATTATTAGGTAATAAAATAACAATATACTAGAAAGGTGGTTATATGACTAGATTTGTACTTGGTATTTCGGGATGTGGGTCTTGTCATCTTTAATTCAACTTCGCACGACTCGTTTCCGGCTGGAGGGTATTTGACTGATAAGCATGAAGACGAAGAAAACCTGGTGAGTGAGCGATAGCAAATCTCTTGTCATTGGGTGACATTTTGATTGAAGTTCATAATCGTGCAAGTGTATTAGACCGAGTGACATAAACTTTACTTTTTAGATCTCCTTACATGAGAGAAGCTGTGCTAAATTTGAATGTGGAGCTTTTTAGAACCTACTACTACTACTACTACTACTACTACTACTACTACTACTACTACTTCTTGAAAATGAAAGCGCAGTTATTCTATATTGTTGAAAATAGAACTCCTTCACTTCATCAGAAGCTGAAAAATTCTTGGTTCAATTAGGCTTACAGTCATATCACGTTGAAACACCAGTTATCGTACAATCACCGAAATGAAGCAATATCAGACCTGGCCAGTATCTAGAGGGGTGACCGCTTGGGAATACCAGGTGCTGTGAGTTTGCATGTGCGGGTGGTGCAATGGATAACGGATCGGAATTGGAAATCAGAGAGCCGAGTTCGAATTCCAGTTGGGTTTACTATATTCACTTACACGTAAACCCCCATTGGGAAATGTGTACATCCATCTCTTCTCCCCCCTACCTATGGGTTAATTAGTAGGACTTGTATCAGTAAATCATTATTATCTCCAAAAATTATTACCATCTAAGAATAAAAAAATAAACCTTGGTTGAATTAATCTTTTGAAGCATATAATACACTAGTGGATATGACCTGGAGAAAGTGGCCTTTTATTGAAATTAAAATTCTTCACAAATCAAACAGCCAAAGAATTCTTAGCGCAAATATCTTTAAAGCGTGAGTACACATTATTTTTTTATCTTTTTGAATTTCTGTACATTTGTTTATAGAAATCATTTTAGACATGAAATCGAGTTGTTAATTCGATCACTGTATTGAGTCAATTAAGAATCTGTGCTGTAAAGCGATAGTTATTGTTAGTCTTGAAGGCAGTTGCTCGTGAGTTCGATCCGTTTGGGAGGATATTCAGTTAATATCTTTGTGCTGAGGCTGAATTTTTTTGCAGCCAGTATAAATAAAAGTGCTTGCCATAGGTTAGATTTGTTGATTATGTATAACAAATTTGATTCTCACTGGATTCCCCACTTTTGTAGAATTGAGCCAAAGTAGTCAACGCTTTGATATCTACTGTTTTGTTGTTAATGGTATTAAAAAAACGCAAATTCGTTATTTTCCTATAGTTTTACATTTTAAAAACTCAATATAATAATAATGTCCTGGTTGATAGTTACGAATTTTCCTCTAACATCAGAAGTTGATGTTTGAACTTAGAGTAGGGGTTGGTAAGAAGCAGAATTTAGAAGGCTAATTCTCAAAGAAGGCAAGCTTTTTCCACTTCCTTATTTGACCTAAGATAAGTTTTAATAAATAACTAGGAAACAAATTGATTCAACATGTAACTTAATTATTCTTTAAACAGTAACATTACTTAGTTGCGAAATGATATTTTTTTAAATTAATGTTTTTATTTATTACTGGTGTGTATACGCTTCTATAGAAAAATAATAAAAAAAAAAAACAAAAAAAAAAAAACATATATTCTCTACATATGGCACCTTTCAATGTTTCTAGTTCTTCGGAAAGTTTTTGAATACGAGTTTTACCTTAGGTTTTAAAGCTTCATAATCAATAACTGATTCTTGTCGACTTCTGTTTTGTATTTTAAGTAATAAATACGTTTAAAAATATAAATACCTTTAAAACGTTTAACTAACTTTTGGGCAGCACGGTTGGATATTGTTGCATTACTTTTCGAATTCCGCGAGCACTTTCAACAGTGGCTCTGTGTGTGTGTGTGCGTGCGTATATATGGTTAGCAAGATTGTCTCGAGAGATCAATTATGATTGCGTGTTGAGTTCAATCCACACTGGGTGGTCCATACTTTCGGCCTTGTGCCAAATGTCAGCTATGCTTATTAACTCGCCATAGACAAAAGGAAAACTTAGCGTACGCATTTCGTCTTCTGATGGACTTTATATACCAGAACAAATCACAGAAGGCATGAAATGACACAATTCAATATCTAATAAACGAAAGTGAGTAAGTGATGTTTTTTAATTTAAAAAAAATTTTATATGTAAATTAATATTTAAATTATTTTAGTTTGGGATTAATTTATGTGTGATATATTTTAACTAACATGAGGTTATGAATTTAAGTGTTTTCTTTTAATTTTAAAAAATTTTTGTAGTCATGTATCTTGGCTTGTCAAGAGGCATGGTGGGGTAATGGATAGTGGTTCGAATTGAGGAATCGGAGAGCCAAGTTCGAATCCCAGTCGAATCCATTACATTCACTTACCCTTGGGAAAGGTATGAATCCTATTCTTCTTCTATACCCCCCACCCCAGCTATAAGTAAATAGCAGGACAGACCGGGTTCTATAGCTTTGGATGGCAACTGGTCTACCGCAGAAAGAAATGACAACTTACTACAGGAAAAAATCTGCCTCGTCAGTCATGTATCTTTCGATACATGATTGCCTAAGCGTGTGTCATGCATAGCATATAACTTATGTTGGCATGGGAAAGGAGTAATTCTTTCAGGAATGGAGATATTAGAAAACATCCGCGGCACAGATTTAAATTTTGATAAGATTCGATAGCAGCACTCTCGAGAACTTTTCCTTCTAAGTAAGTTACTTTCTCTTTTAATAATTGCTCTTTTTCTTTAGGTCAAAGTTGTGGTTGAATTTGTTTATATGTATAACTAATGCATTTGATGAATTGTTGTGTATTACTCCATAACTTTCTTGACTTTTCAGCTAACCTCATGAATATTTATGAGCGTTCCTATACCTAAAAATGTTAAAAACCCATAACATTTTTACTCTTGTATATAAATATTTGTTGCAAAATAAAATCCTTTTACTTGCCATGATAATGTCACTCTGAAGCATCGGCTAGCATAAGTTTTCTTTTACCATTATTCACATTGTCCTTTTATAGATATGCATTATCTGAAATCTTTATATATATATATATATATATATATATATATATATATTATAAAAGGTTATATTGGAAATGATGTTACCGCGACAAAAATGCGTATTTGTTTCGACGTCTAAAGACGTCTCATCAAGTGTGTAACGATGATGGTAATAAACGATTTTATTTAAAAATGCAATTTATGAAACATCACTTCTTTTGATATTTTTTAAATTTTTCATAGAAGGCAAAGAAACAAATATATAAAAAAATTTATTCATTCCATAAAAGGAAAAAAAAAGAAAAAAGAAAATTAAAGTAAAAAAAAAAGAAAGAAATTAAGAAATCAATAAAAAGAAAAAGAAAATAATTGATTGCTATTCAAAAGTTTAATTAATTATATTAATTTTCTTCTGTAGACAAAGGAAACACGTTTCAGTCACGGATCTACAGATTCTGGCTTGTTTGAGAATTTTCCATTTAATTTTTCCATTTTCCGCTTTCAATTTCCAAAAATGTTTAGCGCTCAGTCATTAAATCAGAGATATGGAACAACGGTGAATTGCAGGTATATGAAGGAATTAATCTTACAATCTTGCTAAATTTTATAACTCAATCATTCATCTTATGTTATATTAGCTTTATATAAACATTTTAATTTTATCCTTAGTGATTTATTCTTGATTAAGGTATTAAATAGGTTAGTATTCGTAAATTACTGGTAGTAAGGTTAGCCGTGAATTGACTTATAATTATTTTACTTGTGATGTTGTTTGATAATAGTTTTTAATTTAAAATAAATATATGTCATATAAATGTTTAATTTTTTTTTAGTTTTTAATTTAGAATAAATATATAAAAGTCACATAAATGTTTAAAATTTAATTTCTATTCTAATTTATAATGTAAGGTTGGTATAGTTAAGTAGTTGTTTTGTTTGTATATGGTTTTTCTTCTTAAAGTGTCTTTTATTTACGTACTATGTTTAATTTTGTTTAAATATGTGATTTCATTCAAAATACCATAAAGTTTGAATTGCTACATTGTATCTGTACTATGTTTCCTATCTTGTCATGTTAGAAAATTCAAAACTGAACGGAAATATATCTTAACGTGTCTTCATTAGTATCAAAAACTTCTCATATCGTATTTTCTTGTCTTTCCTTTGTATCTGTAAAATTTTCGAAAATTGTTTTCGCTTGAAGATGAAACAGAGCTTGATACTTTAAATTCAATTTAATTTTAATAATTATATTGAAGTTCTCAGCTCTTGTTTTTGAAACATGAGAATTTTTATGTAGCGAAGGAATCATATTTAAAATATATACACATACATATATATATATATATATATATATAGTTGAGTTATAGAGAGTTTTATAGTACGATCATGAAATAAGCTACGGTAAAAAAAATTGAAAAGATTTTTTTATATATTCTGATTTGTTTTATTGCTAGCTATATAATTACGGTAGTGTTATTATGCCGGCATTTAGAAATTATGACAAAAAAAAGGAGTACGCGCAGCAGAATCAGGCCAGAGATAAGACAAGAACAGTGCTGATTCGTTAAAAATACCGGAAAAGGAACGTGGTATTTGTGCTCATAATGTTATCAGAAAGAGCAATACAAATGCAGAGGAATGTGCACCTGTGTTTTGTAGACTACGCAAAGGTGTTCAACAAAGTACGCCACAAAGATCTGTTAGAGCTGCTCAGCAACCTTGACATATTCGGGAAAGAATAATCAAAAATCTCTACTGGCAACAAACCGCCTGCATAAAGATAAAAAAAAATGAGCTCAGCAGATATACAAAAATAGAAAGGCATGGATGTGTCTTCTTACCGGACTTATTCAATCTATATAGCGAGGCAATTCTGAGAGAACTTGAAATCCTACCAGGATTCATCAGTGGCGGCCACAATCTTAAGATACGCAGATAACACAGTGCTGATAGAGGACCCGGAAAGGAAACTACAAAGCCTCCTACAGAAGTTAGCGAAGAAGAGCGTGAAGAAGGGACTAAGCATAAACTACAAGAAGACAGGATGCATGATCATCAGCAAAAAGATGAGCCCGAAATGCAATTTACAGGTCGGGGACACTATGATCAAGCAGGTGGGAAGCGTTCTAATAGAGGACGGTAAGTGCGACGCTGAGATCCAAAGACGTATTGGTATGGCCAAAGATGCATTGCAAAAGCCAGGCAGAGTATTACGAGACAAGAGGATTTCGTTGGTAACAAAGAACAGAGAACTGAACTGCTATGTGATATCTGTCCTCATTTACGGTAGCGTATGTTGGACGGTCTCCTCAACGATGAAGAAGAGACTCAAGGCAAGGTTCTGTAGAACTATACCTCTTAGTTCTACAGAAGGATGCTAAAGACACCATGAACCTAACATGTAAGCAAACGATGAGGTTTTGGAGAAGATGCAAAGAAGAAATTTATACTTAACATCAGGAAATTTTTTAGTTTTTAGTTTTTATTGAAAATTTCTGGACACGTAATGAGAAAGTAGGGCTTGGAAAATCTGATACTCACAGGGTGGATAGAGGGAAAGAGGGACAAGGGAAAGTAACGCGTGTCATACTTAACGGGCTAGAGTAAGTGGATGGCAGGACAGGGTTTGGGAGAAATAACAAAAAGACAAAACTTATTGAGAGCTACAAGGGACTGGAGGAGGTGGAGAGCCATGATCACCTACTTCCTGAAAGGACACAGCACATAAAGAAGATGAAAAGGAGTAAGCGGTTGCTCAGCAACAGAAATCAGCCGTAGTTGTGTTCCTTCCAGATAAGATTTAGGTTTTAGTCCTCAGGCAGTCCGACATTTTATAACATTGTGAGAGATTTATCAAAGAACTAATAAAAGAAAACAGCAGCAGGAGCCAGTTGAAGTTATCTCCCTTGACACAATGAAATTTATTTAGTGAGAGAACAATAAAAACTAAAAAATAATGAAACATTTTTTATGCTAGCGATAAAGATTAATAGTGTTTGCCACTAATGTTTGGTTCGTCTTTTCGTCATTATGCCTCGTTTGACCATGGGCTTCTGCGCGATATTTTGTCAGGTATCGTCCGTAGAGAAATGCTTCTCGGAGTCTTCTCGGGAAGTACTTTGTGGTCAGATTTAAAAAGCAACAATAAAATAAAGGATTAGTAAAAATAAATATATAAATACTGCTCCAAGTATTTTGATCTTAGAATTCATGACTTCGAGTGAAGTATAGTTTGTGGAAAAGACAGAATTAATGACAATTAAGTTTGTTGATATCTCTAAACTAATTGAAAACTGTTATGTTAACAGTAACACTAGCTGACTTCATGAACGGTTCACATGTAGGGAAGTGTTCATTTAGGCAACGTGTAAGTAGGTTGTGACTTGGAATCAGGATGAAAAGGATTACTGGAAAAATCTTGTAAAAGCCTGGATGTAATTTGGCCATAAGACTTTCCGGTTTAGATAGTCTGGGAAATGTGCTGGCGATTTGCGATTATGGAATTACATGATTCCAGACCGAGGTGGGCACAACGAAATCTGGGCAAGGATTCGCATGAAGTAATACACCTTAATTTGAGGGCGGCACTTAGTTTTGACCTTACGTAAAATGATGTTAATTGACTGCTTGTATTCAGGATCCTTTTAATATTTGTAATGTGGAGCGGTGGAGTAATGGATAGCGGCCTGGATTGAGGAATCGAAGAGCCGAGTTCGAATTCTAGTCGAACCTATTACGTTCGCTTACGTGGTAAGGGAAAGGTATGAATCCTCTTCTTCTCCCCCCCCCCGCCGCAGAAAGAAATGGCAACCTACTGCGGGAAAAAAAATCTGCCTCGTCAGTCATGTATCGAAAGACACATGATCGCCTAAGCGTGTATTACGCAAGGCACATAACTGACTGAATATGGAACTTGGTTTTCTTTTCTAATTGGCTAAAATGCATCTGTTTCATAAAATTTAAATATTAGTAGTATAAAATAATTAAAAATAATAATTAATTAAAATTGTGAATAAATAAATATTAAATAGTCTGGGTTTGTATTATACATTTACTTTTGGGGGAATGTATTAAAGGAAAATTAGACGGTTTATAAAATGATATTAGATTCGTGTGTAAAAGTTTGTTTTTTGTTTTTTTATTTAGAATTGACTGTAAAAAGAACCGCCATAAATAACTGACGTAGCAGACTGTTGATGATTGATTTCATTCAAATTTGGAAAAATATATTCGCCTCGTATTTTAGTCCAATGAAAATGGTGGCCTTTACTCACGTAAATTTAAATTTGATGTCCGTTCGAGCCTCATTTGAGAGTATATAAGAATACTGGACAGCGGATAACACAAGGGATTTCGACGTAACATGTGACGGAGATCGACTGGTGGATGTGAGGCAGAGGAAGGATTTGGATGTCAGAGACGAAGCAGGTTCACTGACTGCGGAAGAACTTGAGGCTTCCTCGTGTGAAATTCGCTAGCAGAGCAAAGGACAGAAAGGTTTAGGCATTAAAAACAACGCCGACGACGAAAAATGAACAAAGAGAACATTTAAGTCGACCACGAAAAAGAAACTTTGAAATAACAAAAATTCAAAAAGATAACCTTCTCAGAGGCTCTCATGGGATAAGCAAAGGGCAAAGAAACATGTATTAGGTCGGTGCAAAAATAATGTCGTTTTCTCACATATGTTACTATGTGAGAAAACGACATTATTTTTGCACCAACCTAATAGAAGTCAAATAGAAAGTAAACCTAACGACATTGCAAAATTTTCAAAATGCCAGACTCTCGTGGGATAAAGTAAAGTAGATTTTTTTGTTTACATATAAGATATATTTATCTTTTTTTAAAATAATTTCTTCCCTTTTTTAACAAGTTTTTCTTTCATTACCTGAAAAATTGTTTCGTAAATCTTTTTAGGGGCCAATAATTTCTATAATTTTTTGTTATCTTGCTTTGTTCATAATAAGAGTCCTGAAAGGATATTTCTGTGCAAGCATTTTTTGTAAAATTTATATTTTATGTTGTTTGATATTTGTATAACAAATGTTTGTAACTTTCAAGTTTCACACGATGCTTTCGAGTTTTGTTCGCGCCTTTTTTATTATTCGGGATAAGAGAGGTGACATTCTCCCTTCTCTAATTCCCTCCCAAGAAAAAAATCTTATATTTTCTAATTGGCTAAAATGCATCTGGTCTTTTCTAATTGGCCAAAATGTATGTGTTTTTTTTCTAATTGGTTTCTGCTGACGACAGATAGTGAACTCTGATCTACCCAAAACAGTGATTCTCCTCGTGAGTAGTAACCCCCTCCCCCTACCCGGAACTCTTAAGAAGGTAGTCTTCAGTGGGGGTTATGAGAGAGCGCTATAATTTTAACATTGCACAAGTCGTAACATTTTTATATACATGCTTCTTTCTTCTTTTTTTTTTTTTTTAGTAAATATTTACATTTTTTTTATGTAATTTAAACATTTCACTGCAATTGCTACATCTGTATGAAGCAGAAACATGCACGTCAAAGAGAATCAGTTTTTATAGTCTAACCTGCTGACAACTTACTTCCGGCGATTATGAATGGCAGCTATTATACAACCGAACGTAAATAAAACTTGTGCTGCATTCAGAACAAATGGGCGTTCTGATAAATATCTTAATCCCAGTGGTATAAACTCTGTTAAATTTACCAGTGCAATTTTAACGTGGTGGAACAGTCTTTTTAAATAGCTGAAAAGGTAGGGGCCGAGAAAGAAAGAAAGAAAAGGTCAAGAATTGCTTACTTAAAGACTGACTTTGTTTGTCACTACCTCAGCTAGTTGCCGCCTCAGTGCACTATTCGATTTAAAACTTTGTCATATCTCTGAATTTTTCGGAGAAAAACTGAGCACATTTAAGCAATGAAAAAAAAGGAGACAAAAACACGGGTAAAAACGTGAATATCATATACAATATATCCAAAAAATATATTTTACATTGTAATAGACCGATTTAAACACGGTGCTTCGGTAAAACACAAAGGTTTTATTTACAAGATGGACTAGAGTGATTAAAAATAAATTGTGAGTGTATGGGTGGAGGACAACAATTATTTTAGGGTTCATTTTTTTAATAATACTATATTACTTTTCTCTCCTTTTAGTCCATATAATATAGTCTTTCAGATAACTAAGTGCTTTTTTTTAACTCTTGTATTGGATCTAGTTCCACCACTCATTGAAACATCAGGAGGCACAGTAGGGTTCTCTTGGTGAAATGTAGTTTCTGTCGTGGAAGTTTCCTGATTTATAGGTTGATCTGAGTTATCCCAGTGAACCCATGGAGAGACCAGATTTTGATCCTGTTGTATTGTCTAGGTTTAATATCCGGCAGCAAGGCTTCTGATCGGGAGATTGGAGATCTTGAGGAGTCCCTTAACTGCTATTATCTCCAGGTCCACCATGACCCCGGGTGGTAGCACCAGTTAGGGTTCCAGCTATGGGCAAACAACGAACCTCCAAACAAAAACAAAACACTATGAATGTACAAAAATACATTTTTATAGTAAAAATACCAGCAATACAGTTTTATATTTTTTTTAAATTGCTAACAATACATATTTCTAGTAAAATTACTAGATTAGTCACCACAGTGTTTTGCATGCCATCAAATACGGTAGTCGTTGTTTTGTGTATGCTCCCCTCTTCAAGCAAATTAACCTCTCTTAAGAAAATCTTTCCACGCAAAGTAACGATTTTAATTACTGTAACTATTTTTTTTATATCTACAAAAAAAGATCTGTAACTGCAGAAGTTAATTGTTTTTAATCGTGACGTATTAATGGGCGGAGCAACGTTTACATATTTTTAAAGTGAATTTATTCTCTATTCTGATAATAAAATTAATCACAATAGAATTAATATTCCCAAATAAAAACGAAGAATCCAAAAAATATTTTAGCCTTGATTCACTCACGACTCTATAGTTACGAACTAAACAATAAACAAACACGAAGCAATAGAAAAAATGTGGGGAGCAACCATTAAGTTGACTTTTCTTGCTAATCATTTACGACATTTCTGAAGCTATGTTTGAAGCTATATTCAAATTTCTAACCACGAAAAGCTGCAGAGAATTTGGTGTATATAAAATATAAACATAGAACCGCGTATTATCAACAAAGTGCCACTACTCTTTTAGCGGGCTGTATATACATAGATGGCTCCCATGAATAGCAGATTCCATCAATTCTGAAAAGTGAGATCTCTCCTGCTATCGATAAACTTAATTTAAAAAAATTGAAGGGCTTGACACTATCATATTTAACTGCATTCTAATCACTGGCGTAATATCTCAAGCTTTCAAAGAATCTATCATATTAGTACTATTCAAGAAAGATTGTCGTCTGGAATGTAAGAACGGCAGATCGATTAGTTTTCTGAGTCATATATATATATATATTATTGTAACCTAGGGAAGGTTACTGAATAGAATAATCAAGTGAAGGTTGGTAATGATCGATAATATTAAGGACACGAACAACACACATAAGATTCGCCAGCGGTGCGTAGAAGTTGTCAATTGGTAGAAGTGAGAAGTGAATTCCATAATGAATCAGGATATCTACCAACCGCCCCAAGCAGTCAGATGTGGCAAAAGGCCGAATTTAATATGAGGTATCCGAGCCCGTAGGCCCGGCCAAAAATTCCCCGTAGACCCCGTCTAAAACGGCGTTGGGTAGCTGTTTCCCGAGACGAGACTCTGCCCTTCGACATAGCCTCGTCTGGGGATCCAGCACAGCCGGAGACGAATCTCCAACTGCAGACCAACATACAGTATTTACTACTGTATTTATGTGAATGGGGACATGCCCATTATATATATATATATATATATATATATATAATATATATATATATAATATATATATAATATATATATATATAATATATATATATATATATATATATATATATATATATAAATTCATCAGAATAATCACATAATCCTATAAAAACGATAGGCATCACAGGTCGTATACCAACCTAAAAGAGAAACAATCAAATCATAGATTTAGAGCACATTTTTGAGAAGTACTTGAAATCCAATCAGCCCGCTTATATTGATTTCGTTGACTTTACAAAAACTTTTTGACACCATCAATTTACTTTTAGAAGCTCTTTGAGAAAGCATTCACAAACGGGAAATTTGATAAACCTTCTGAAATCTGCATATGGTAACGCCAAGTTATTTATCATTTCACATTCCGTAAACATGTAAATGGAGTGAAACAAAGAGATATTCTATCTACACTTCTCTTCTGCATTGTCACCGCTTCAATTCTACGGAATCCACTAGCAGTTCATAAAATAATGGGTTGAAGGACTTAATATTGTCCTTAGAATATGCTTCAATATTTATTAATCCTGATTATGAATATAAACTACTTCTAGCAGCAAGGCAAGATCGGCAGGGGTTGAAGGTTTTGTGGTCTCAGGTCCACCCTGACCCTGGGTGGTAGCACCTGTTAGGATCCCAGCTATCGACAAGTAGTAAACCCCAAACAAAAACAAAACATTATGAAAGTATAAAATACATTTATATAGCAAAAATACCATCAATACAGTTTTATATATTAAAAATACCAACAATACATATTTATAGTAAAATTACCAACAATACAACTTTAAAGCAAAATGACCAGCAATACATTTTATTGTAGAATTAACAACAATACATTTTATAGCAAAGTGACCAACTTGTAGTTGAAGGCATACTATTGCGTTCAAAATATATTTAGTTGAAGCCATAAAATTGTATTCAAAATAGATTTTGGCATTAAATTACCCATAGAGGTTGTTATACCACTAAACAAAATCAACCAACCAACATGAAAGAAGTCTTTCATGACATTAAGTAATTGTACGGTATTATATGGATTAAAGAAATCAAACTATTCCAAAGTATAACTACAATATAAAAACCGCCTGTAATAATTATGTCCGCACAAATATGTTTATGCACAAAAGCTGAGTATCATCTACCATTTATTCAATTGTTAAAGCAGAATAACATATATAATATTTTCATTACTTCAAAGCTCCTAAGAAAATTAAATTTTGTCATTAAATGACCCACGGGGAGTTGATATACCGTAAAACAAACATATAAAATCAAATCTAATGTTTATAATTTCATATGGTCTGAAAATTCACCTGTATTTGATCAGATTTCAAAATGTTCTCGGGAGCTTGCAGCGTTTATATCCCAAGTCGTTTAGGTTAGCGGAACTCACTAGTATCTGTTCGTGGCCAATAATTTGAGTCATTGTTGGCACACGGCTTTAGCTTCTATAGCTCAGCGCTTGAATTCTCAAGGCTGTACTCATCTCGCTTGTACCCACTTTTTTTAAGCCAAAAATCATAATTTCATCTTTCTATCTTGATAGAAAGTTACTTTAAGAACAGTTCTGGTGACATCGGCGAACGATATCATCCCAAAGAAGGATGACAATAAAAGAAGATGACAGATTAAATTCTCGAGATGTTGACAGACATCAAATGATGCCAAGAGAATATGCCAATATAGAATATTAAACAGAAACATTAGGAACAAATGCAGTCAGACAAAAGATGAATGGAGGAATGAAAAATGAGCAGGGATAGAACGACAGCACATAGAAACAGCAGCCATGTATAAAAAAAATAAGAGAAATCGCAAGACACAAGATGTACTCATTGAAAGAATGCATAAAATCTAAAGAGGAAAGGCTAATAACAGAAAAAAAATCTTTCAAAGATGGAATGAATATCGCTAGAGAATTTCAGGGCGAAAGAGGAGAAAATTACAATTCACAAAAACATAGAAAAATGACCTAGAATATTAAAGTCTGAGGTAAGATCGACACTGGCCAAGATTAACAAGAACAAAGTTTCAGAGTCAGATGGGATTGTAATAGAGACGCTATCAGCCTTAGACGCTTTCGGGATCGACAAGATTACGGAAATAGTAAATGAAATATACGACATTCGTTACAGACCGGAAGACCTCAGTAGAACCATCTTCAGAGCACTGCCTAAGAAAGTAAGTGCAAACGAATGCAAACTCCATAGGAAAAACTGCTTAATGAACCAAGCTTATTATTTGAAGAGAGACGTAGCAGAATTAGACCGGAAATAGAGAAAGAACCGTGTGGCTTTGTTAAAGACACTGGAGCAGGAAATGTGATCATTATGATCAGAATGCTACAAAGCGAGCAATGCTAATGTAGAAAGCAGTATGCATACCTATATTGTATAGACTACACAAATGCATTTGATAAGATACAGCACACAGATCTATTTGAACTGCTAGGAGAACTTTATATTTTAGTAATGTTCACTTTATACAAAGTCCACTCAAAGTAGAGGGGTACTGAAGGCAGTTGTGTAAGCAGTAAGAGTAAGGGGTACAGTTTATGTGTGAAAAAGATAACTGTTAACTTTTGAATTAAAGATTGTAGAGGTTCGGGAAGCATCCTTCTAGGATTCTGTTCCACGTAGCAACAGTTCTTGGAAAGAAGCTATGCTGGTGGAACTTGCTCCTTACTAAAGGAATACGAAAGGACTAAGAGTGATTCGGCTCAGTGTGTGCGGAGTGTTGGGTTTTAGCTGGCGGGGGTAGAATTGGAGGTGCTAAGGAATGTAGCTCGTTTGAACATTTTCAAGGCAAATATCGTTAGAGTAGCGAGAGGCTTGCAACGTTTCGCCTGTAGGAAAGGGGTTGTAAGGTAAAAAAAAACAATTCATCACCAACAAGGCCGCATAGACACTTTTGGGATCTATCAAGACTAGAAAGTGAAGCTATGGCAGAAGTACTCCATTTTCGGCTTGATCTGGCTCTTGTAAAGATAGAAGATAGCAGGAGGAGTCAGGTACTTACTGCAGCGGTACAGAGAACTGAGAATTTTTCCAATATCTTTAGCGATGGATCGTATATATTACTTCCACCAATAAATCGATTATTAGTTCTGAGAAAGCACAATTATCACATTGGCAGGAATAAAATATTTCTTTATGTAATAGACTTCCTGTCACATCACGTTAAAACACCGTTCTCGTACGATCACCGAAGTTAAGCAACGTCGAAAATTGTCACTCCCTAGATGGGTGACCGCTTGGGTATACCAGGTGCTGTAAGTTTGGATGTGCGGGCGGTGTAATGGATGACAACTCGGAATCGGAGAGCCGAATTCCATTTGCAGTCGGGTTCATTATATTCATTTACTTGCACCCTTGCGAAAGATATAAATCCATATTTTCTTTCCCGGCTATGGGTTAAAAAGTAAGACATATCAGAAAATCATTATTACTCCCCCAACTCCGCAAAAAAAAAAAATCATCCCAATCCAAAAATATGATTTTCTAAGCGTAGCTTAGATATGGCACAAGACCGAAAGTATGGGGCACCCAGTGAGGATCGACCCCAATTCAAAAATATGTTTCGTCTTTAACCTTATAAGGGCTGAGAAGCCGTAAAAAACAAATCAATATTTACGCATTTCTCTGTAATTGATTTCATTTCTAAGTTGCTGATTTTTGTTATTTTTTCTTATCACCCACCATAATCTTTAGTTTGGCGAGGAATAATGAATAGATGGTACAAATGACGTCTCGTTATTATGACGTTCTGTTGTCAAAACCCAAATGAGTCTGGTGGCAAATTCCTCGCAGTAAATTGACTAGTCTACTCTACCCCACTGAAACACCAATGATTCTTGATCATTATCGATTGTACCAAATATTAGTTTAAATAGAGGAGCTGTAATGAATGTGTTATGGTATGTCATCATTCTAAAAATAAAAAATAAGCAAGAACGATATTTCATCATCCTAACTCTCGGTCAGTTAGTTATGTGCTATGCGTGATACACGCTTAGCGACCATGGATTTTTCGATACATGACTGACGAGGCAGATTTTTTTCCCGCGGTAGACCAGTTGCCATCCAAGGCTATAGAACCTGGTCTGTCCTGCTATTTACCTATAGCTGGGGCGGGGGAGAAGAGGATTCATACTTTTCCCAAGAGTATTTGCGCGTAATTGAATATCAATCAGTTATGTGCCATGCGTGATCTTAGGCGATCATGTATCTTTCGATACATGACTGACGAGGCAGATTTTATTTTTCCAGCAGTAGGTTGACCAGTTGCCATCCAAGGCTATAGAACCTGGCCTGTCCTGCTATTTACACATACCTGGAGGGAGGAAGAAGAGGATTCATAGGGTATTAGCACGTAAGTGAATGTAATGGATTCGACTGGAATTCGAACTCGGCTCTCCAATTCCTCATCATAAAAACGACTATTCCTCCACGAGAGGGCCAGTAGAGTAGACTGGATACCTGTAGCAATAGTCAGGATCAGCTTTCAAGTTTTATCTTAAAAGAGGAGTGAAGGCTTTAACACTGGAAAATAAAATCCGGGTTTATCAGTTTTGTTTTGTTGACTAGATAATTGAATATTTCCCCTGGTACCTATGACCAGTATCCAAGCTGAGATGAAACGAAACTTTTTCGTATATGGCATGTTATAGATTTTGTCCGCCGCAATGATTACCGTATTTTCCGGTTTACAAGACGCACTTTTTTCCCTAAAAATATCTTGAAAAGTACGTGTGCATCTTCCAAGACGAATGTAAAGCAACGTCCAGGCTCAAGTAAGCCTAGACGGTCACCTAATTGGCTTGATTGATGTTGAGTCATTACACTGTAATGTTAGCTATATATCTAACTCAGCCTTTTATATGATGTAATCTCAGTACTTGACTGTTACAAGTATTTCCAAGACTATAAACCTTCCTGGAACCGAGCCACAAGCTTAAACATGCTCTGTTTACTAGAAGCGGCGGGAGCCTTTCTGCTCTTGACTAGTATGTCATTGTCATACAAACAAAATCGGACGAATGAATAATGTGAACAATACGTAGCGTCAGTATGTCAGAGACGCACGGTGAATGTGTTGTTGTATGAGAATTACTTTTTTTTCTTAGAAATTTCTTTCCAATATTAGAGTGCGTCTTCCATGCCGGAAAATACGGTAACTGTGAACACAAATTTAAATCTTTGCAAATTTTAATTTCATTTCAGTGCTGAATGCAACCATTCTTGGTACATGAAGACAAATAAAATTAAGGACTGCTTAAAGCGTCTAAATGAATAACTTTCAACGTCTTGTTTTGGTTCTAAAAATGTCGTCTACGAATAAAGGAGTCTTTATTTGATCATTTTAGTTTGGTAATTAAAGGATTCACCTTTTCAATTCTCTTTGGAAGAAATTAGTTTGTTGTCATCTGACATGTTTGTTGTTTCACTCCGTGTCCATGGCGTCTCTGGGTGGATCAGTTTTTAAAGAAATGTGATTTGTAGCCTTCCCATTGTCCCCACCCCTGCTTTCTTTCCAGAATGACTAATTGCACTCGAAAGATACTGACACTTGGCATATTTGCGTGACCAATAAAAACTGCTGAACTTTATTATCTCTGTTTTCATAACCTTGTCTAATATGTGAGAAATTTAGGCGAAACTCTATTTATATATTTTGTTATGGAAACTAACAAACAACATTAAACATTGCACTGAGTTGTGTAATAATTAGAGATTGAAAAAGGATATTAATTATTTAATTAAGAGGAATTCAAACAGGAAGAAGATTCTGGTCCTGATGTCAAACGCCCTACACATTTCTATTAAAAAAATAAATAAAATAAACAAAACCCCTTTTCTAAGTGTTTGGTATATCACGAAAATCTCTCTTTTTTATCAAGAAATTTGCTAGTCTTATTCTACCTTTTATAAACAGATGAATTATTTTTGTACCTTACAGCTGAGTCACTGTTCTGAACAAACAACAATAAAATAATTTTATTCATCAGGTTGTTAATTTCTAACATTGTTATTTATATAATGTAGATAATCAAAGATGTACAGGGTGGGCCAAAAGTAGGCTTGCAGTTGGGCCAAAAATAAGCTTACAGTTGGACCAAAAGTAGGCTTACAGTTATTTCACTATTTTATTCACGTTTTAGATCACAGTTCAAAATAAGACCTAACTTCGCTGAACTGTTCTTTCAGCAAGATGGAGCACCTCCCCATTATGCTTTGGCAGTAAGGGACTACCATAACCAAACATTTCCACAGCGTTGGTTCGGAAGAAGGACAGCATCGAATAGCCACCACTTTCACCTGACCTAACACCAATGGATTTATTTTTTGGGGGTTGAGTTGGTAGTAAAGAACAGGGTTTATGAGAAAAATCCCCACACAGTGGACGAATTAAAAGAATACATCACAGAAGTATTTATTGAAATTGATGCAGATCGGGATTTGTGTCGTGCTGTGTGTTCTGGTGAGGTTCAAGGAATGTTGCAATGTTGCAAGCAGGACATTTTGATCACTTAAGAGATTAAAATGTACTAAAAAATGTAAGTAAAGTGTTAAACAAATGTACATAGACAGTTTTGAACATTGTAACAAATAAATATAAATGTAATAAAATGTTTTTTAAAAAATGTAAAGTGTAAGACTACTTTTGCCCTCTCCTGTATGGAGTTATGTTTTTAAACTTCCAAAGACCATTAATAAAATGCTAGTGCATGCTTTTGAATATACCATCAACAAGATGTCATCTGTTAATAAAAATGTTGTTACGGTTACGTTCCCCAAGAATAAAGCCTAGCAGGTCCTCTGATTCTCTTGGAATCATTTCGCTGTACAAGTACAGTGAGAAAACATGTCTTTGTTGAACTCCTCTTTCTATATATGTGTAAAAGAAACCGACTGCATGAGTGTTGACAAAAGCCACAGCTGCATGCGTGCGTAACAAAAGGGGGACATAAAAATGAAAGCGGATGTGGAAATTTAAGTTGGTGTAGCTTTTCAGAAACTGGACAATGTCTCAAAGAATCAGAAAATGTCCTTGGAAATGGTACCAAAATATTTTCTGTGTGCAGCTCAGTTAATCATATCCAAAAGTTTTCTTAATCATTGGAATAATGCTCAGAAACGAATGATCAAGTTTTAAGCAGCAAAACTTGATATACAGGGTGTTTGAAAAGTAACTCCATATTTTATGTATGATGGGCTCTCCCGTCTTGTAAAAAAATATAGTTAAAGGGGAGAGACCATTATACATAAAATAGGGAGTTACTTTTCAATCACTCTGTATATTCGTTGTGAATGAGACGGCTAAACAGTACACAAGATCACTCATGAAGGCGGCACAAGCGGTTCTAGTGATATTCCGATTGGCTAGTTATTTACCACGTTGACTTCGTATTTCAGATGCACGAAAAATGAACACAATAAAAAAATGAAAGTAAAAATATATATTTATTTAGTTTTACAATTCATCTTGCAGATTTTACTTTTATAAATGTTACCGGCCATCTTTATTATTATTATTATAATAATTATATTTTGGCAAAGTGTAACTTAGAACTAGACAAAAAACGAAACCAAAACAGGGTGTGTCTAAAGGACGGATTTTCTCTCGACGCTGCTATTACTCTATACTCCCTTGGTAGCTTTTATTGTTTTTAAAAAGCTATTAATAGATTTTTAATCGAACTCAAATGTATAAAACTGAATTTATACTTTTTTAAAAAAAAGTATCAACAAAAATGTTGAACACTATTATATTTTTTAATTTACCAGACCGTTAATTTATAATATAGATACAGTGTAACCCGGAGATAAGAGACTTCGTCTCCGGTCTCGACAACTCTCTTATATCCGGGTTACACTGTATATGAAAATTAAACTTTAGGTTTCGTTTGTGGATGTTAACAAGGTTGTGGAATTAGTGTGAATTTTTAGGTGGAGATGCGTGTTCCTGTTCAATAAACAAAGACGATAGAAAAACAAACAAACAAAAAAATAAAATAAAAAAACTAGTGCTTCTGCTACGGACGCTTATTCCTTTTATTTTGACTCTATTGAAATAAAGTTTAAACAATCTCTTGACTTGAGTATGTCCGTTTTTCTTTTTGGTTCAGAAATAATTTATGGGAAGTAAAGATCTCTACTTGATGAGTAGCGCTGTTATGATGTCGTTGGTAAGTGGTTCAGTCACCAGTGGACCGGGGAAAGTCATATTCTCCAGTGGGAACGCTGTTACCGCGTCGTTCACACCTGGAAGCGAAGAGGAGAAAGAAGATACTCTCCTTTCCGGAAGTGAGGTTATAAAATCGCACATATGATCAGAAACCCTTTCCGGTTTCTTTATAACATGTATTATGGGAATTTTTTACGTTATTATATTTTATTTATTGGTTTTATCTCATTTTCTCCACAGGTTTTGTTTGAGTCTTTTTGGCAAAAGACACATCCAATCTTCATTTATTCAAATTCTAAAAACAGTATTTTATAACAATAAAAACTGCCGTGGGAGAAAAAAAAACAACCTTTTTTAACACAGTCTTTTTGCCTGGTGTTTTGTTTTGAGTTTTATTTTTATTATTTAATTTATATTTTACATATTCCGTGTCCGAAGTCATGTACATATGTTAGGTAATGAATTGGGAAAGGGAGAAAAATTAGTCATCATTCCGATTTCCCGTATAAAGAGTATTACGTTCGGTTACTGTCTCTTGCGAAGTAATGACTAATTCAATATTTTCCACTGACATAGTCTCATTTCGATTATTCATTATTATATATAACCTCATTTCCATTTATTCCCTATTCATAATGTTATAGATAAGCGTATGGTTGCAAGAAAGAAATACGACAACAGCAGAAATAGATTTACGTGGTTTATTTCAACAGGAACGTGAGGGTTTGGGACAGCTCCCTTGTGGTAAAGTTCATAAGCCGGCTTCGGATCTAGGTCGATCTCTCATAGTAGTTCACACATGTTGACGCTGGCACTCCCCTGCTGTGAACAGGTCTCTTCGGTGGCCACCTGTTGACTGCCCTGTTGAACTTCCGTGTGACCCCTTTTATAGTGTTTTTTATGGCTTAACAGGCTCGAAAAACGAAGCGAGTATAATTAGGAGGGAAGCATTTTTATTGGACAAAAAATAGAGCACTTTAAATATTATTTTATTTTTCGACCGGAACTCGAGTGTCGGGAACATTTGTAAACGAAGATAATGTTCATTTTGTGACGGGGCTTTGTCCCGTTCACATCCTGTTCTCTCTCATGTGTATTTGCCTGTAAATCAGCCGAGATACGACTTATTTTATTTTATTTTATAACAATAACTTTGGACACAAAATATTGAAATAGAAACAAATAATAATTAAGATCAATACAACTGAAAACAGTTTATTCTGTTAAGCTAGGTACCTCCATGAGATCGCTAAAAAAGAGCATAGCATGATGAAAAAGACGTCTATCCTTTTATCGTCTAAATGTTCATGTTATTATTAAGAGGAAAGATCAAAGTATTTTGGGAGTATTTTTTTTATTACGTTTTTTGTATGTTACAATTCAGAGCTGATTTTCAGGTAGGTGGTGGTCCAATTAATAACAAAAATCATGATTTGCATTCCTCAAACCTTGTGTTTTTAACTATTGTAATAACTAAACTGGATTCGATCGAATTTCTAGCGTTTTCATAAAATTAGTTATGGTGGTGGGGGGGTAATAAATATATAAAAAAGAAATATTTCTGCCATGACTTTAATAAAAAAAACATATTCATAATAATTTCGATCATCTGTGAATAGTTTCTGATAGTTTCATTAACATCCAATTATTTTTATTTTTGCAAGATTTTCCAAATTAATGTGTATCATACATAAAAAAAAAAAACTTGCTAAAAATTGTATATGTTATTTTACTAGTTCCGGTGATACAAAGACAAACAAGGTTTTTTTAATCAAAATTTAGAATGTTCTAAAAAGAAGGAAATATTTTTTAAAATAATTAAAAAAATTTGGTCTTTCCTCTTAATAATAACAAGCATTTAGACGATAAAATTTTGTTTTCGTCAAGTTTGGCATCTTTTTCATCATGCTATGCTTTTTTTTTAGCGATCTCATTGCGGTACCTATGTTAAGCCTTTTTAATAATTTGATTACCCACCCCCCTTGATAAGTATTAATCATTCATTAGGCCTTATTAAGCGGGTTAAACATAACTCCATCTTTGGTACTGGGCGTTATCTCCAATTTAGACCCCAACAAGGCTAGTGGTGGAGACGGGATACCAGCCATTGTTTTGAAGAAATGCGCGCCCGAACTGGCGCCCGCCCTTTCTAAACTATACAACTACTGCCTCAAAGAATCTTGTTTTCCTGACTGCTGGAAGTCCTCTTCCATCGTTCCTGTCTTCAAGAACTCCGGCGACCCTCTGACCCTTCTAACTATCGCCCTATCAGTCTCCTTCCCCTCTTCGGCAAAATCTTCGAAGCCCTAATCAATACCGGGGTGGTTAACCACCTCACATCCCATAATCTGCTCTCAGACAAGCAATATGGCTTCCGCTTTGCCCGATCTATAGCCGATGTGCTTACGGCCATCACTGAAACAGTCTACCGAGCTCTTCAAAATAACGGGGAAGCCCGAGCCGTGGCACTAGACATCTCCAAAACATTTGATAGGGTTTGTCATGCCGGCCTTCTTCGCAAGCTCCAGGGTTATGGCATTACGGGTCGATTATATAACCTAATACTATCATTCCTGTCAAATCGTAAATTGAAGGTCGTTCTCAATGGATTCTCCTCCAGTTCCTATCCCACGAACGCAGGTGTTCCTCAAGGCTCCATCCTAGGCCCCACTCTATTCCTTATCTACATAAATGACCTCCCTGACGCAATTACTTCCCAAGTTGGCATATACGCGGATGACACCACAATTTATTCCTGCCTCAAAAACAAATCTAGTCTCGCTGACAAAACTCGTCTGGCCGTGCGTCTCGAAAAGGACCACCAATCGATTGTGAACTGGGGCATGAATTAGCTGGTCAACTTCAACGCTTCTAAGACAAAACTGCTCTCTATTAATCACCACAGAGGTCCTTCCCTTCCCTTCCCTCCATTAGAATGTCTGACGCTCAACTTCTCGAGAGCAACTCTCTGCGGTTTCTCGGTCTCACGTTGACTGCTGACCTGAGATGGAATAAATACATAGAGTCAATTGCCTCGTCCACTGCAAGGAAAGTTGGCTCCCTGAGTCGCGCCAGGAAGTTTTTCTCCCAGGAGTCGATCCTCCAGATCTACAAAACAACAATTCGCCCCTGCATGGAGTATTGCTGCCATATATGGTCTGGTGCCCCTTCTGTTTGCCTCGGGGTTCTTGATAGGCTCCAGAGGCGGATATGCAATGTAATTGGCCCTGCCCTGGCGTCTCGTCTACAGTCACTTTCTCACAGACGCACCGTCGCCTACCTCTGTCTGTTCTACAAATACTTCCATGGAAATTGCTCCGAGGAGCTGTATTCGCTGGTTCCCAGACGTCATGAGTTCAAGCGCCATACGAGGCTGGCATCCCGCTCTCACCCATTCACTGTCGAAACTCCTAAATGTAGCCGTCTCTTCTACTCTAATAGCTTCATGTCTCGCACCTCTCGCCTGTGGAACTCCCTTCCCTATTACTGTTTCCCTGTGAGCTATAATCTCCAGCTATTCAAGTGTAATGTCAATCGACATCTCCAGTTGCCTTGATCTATCCACTACCCTCATCCTTTCTTCTATCACTCCTATCTGACCTTGCTCTAAATTTTCTGTAACCCCTTGCGTCCTAGTGGCTTCCCGCCTTGCTTGGGGTGAAATGCTTAAAAAAAAAAAAAAAGTTTTTTTATAAGCAAATCAAATCATCGCTAATAATGAAAGTAAAAGAATAAAACCGTTTACGAGAAATAACTCTGATACAAAGTAAAAATATTTTAGCTACTTATAAATAAATAACTTTATCGCTACTTTCAGGGAAAGTGCTCAGACGAACTACATTCCTTGGTCCCGCCAGTTCTAACATTCACGGCATGGACCCGCCATGTTACTTACATTGTAGTAATCCACTCACAGTTTCTCTATATTCCATGCGAACCATTATCCTCTGATTCCCAAAAGGATGTTTCCCTGATCACTACTATCTTCTTAACCTGTTCAAGTCTATGGTTTTAGCCGTAACCTTTCCCTTCTATCCGTACAAAATGCCTGTTAACGTAACCCCCTACCTCGAGTAGTCCAGGGGCCTTGTACATGTTTTAAACCTTAGTGTAAAAATAAATAAATAAATACTGAGCACTCAACACAGTAGCTTTCTTCATCCCGAAGGAAAATAAAGAAATTGTATATGTCGCGATTAGATTTACATAAAGCCACATTAGCTTCCAGGAAGGTTTTCAGTCTTATGTGCCATACGGGATACATACTTAGGCGATCGTGTATCTTTCGATACACAACTGACGAGGCAGATTTTTTTTCCGCAGTAGGTTGCCATTTCTTTCTGCGGTAGACCAATTGCTATAGACCGAGGCTATAGAACCCGGTCTGTCCTGCTATAGCTGGGGGGGGGGGTGGAAGAGGAGGATTCATACATTTCTCAAGAGTATTAACATGACTGGAATTCGAACTCGGCTCTCCGATTCCTCAATCTGAGGCGCTATCCATTATTCCACCGTACTTTTCTGTAACCCTCACGTATTTTGCCGGCAATTCAACACGGGGTGATTCGATCGGTATGGTTCATAGTGACATCCCCAAGAGTTACCCACCCCTACAGTCTTTCAGAATCTTAATCCATACTTAAATAACTATAACAATAAGCAACCATTATACATTCCTTGATAAAGTTTCACTAGGTGCCCCATACTTTCGGCCTTGTGCCACATCTAAGCTATGCTTAGAAAATAACTACATTCCTTGATAAAGTGGATTAAAAAGTTAGTTTCTAAACATGTATTGTAGCACTACACTAACAAGCTTGTGTAAAAATGAATAGTAAAACAGTGATAGTAAGGACACTAAGGACTCAAATATTGCTTAGAGTTACAAAAGAGAGGAAGTTGTGGCGTGCCATGATCACCCATGTCCTGAAGGGCCCCGCACATTAAAGAAAATCCTGGATGAGATTAAACCAATTTTAATCAATGAATTAATAAAATCAACTCGAGGTTGCTTTTCCATGCCAATTGATGATTATCGGAAAGCATATCAAGAAGTACAAAAACTACTTTAGATTTTAAACAATTGATTAACTGAGTCTTTGTTTTATTACGCATATTATGACTAACATTGTCACCCTTATTTGAGGCAATATTCGGTTTTACGTGTTAGGAAAAAACGCAATGACAACTACGATAAGAATATTAAAACAACTGTACAATGATAATGATTCATCTCAGAATTTTACACAATAACTTGACTTTTTTCCTCCTTTATTTCCGCTTTTTTCCCCACATTTTTTGTTTTGTCTTCATTTCTTTATGCTTTTCTACTTTGTTTTTATGTTTTTTCTGCATTTTTGATAATTTTTACATTTTTTCTGTTTTTTTTATCTATTTTTTTTTTTACTTTTCTTTCAAATTCTTAATTAACTTTTTTTGCATTTCATTAACTTTTTTATTTTTACATTTTAAGATTTCTTAATTCTTTAATTTCATTTTTAAAAAAATCTTTTTGGTGGTTGCTAATTTCTTTGTTTTTCTTTAATTTTTTATTCTTTCCTTTATTTTTTCTCCTTTGCTTTTTTTCATTATGTTTACTTCATATTTTTACCGTATTTCTATTTTTTGATTTTCTATGGAACTTTTACGATTTTTTTCTTAAATTTTCCCTTCTTTAAAATTTTTCATGTGGTTTTTAAAAATGTCGTTCGGTAAATTCATTGCACCTTGACACCTTCAGGTTTTCAAAGTAGACAATCCCACAGATAAGGATTCTGTTATAAGTAAATTCTTCTATTTTATTTCTCTAAAACCATTAATCTCTTTGAATCTCATTTTGTTTGCCACTCACATTATTTTTTTTTATTTTAAGTAGTTCCGTACTTTATTCAAGAATTTCGTTTTTTTTTTTTTCCGGAGATATTTCTACTCGTGGTTCACAGATAAACATTTTGAGTAAAAAAAATAAATTTCCGATCTATAAAAAATTCTATTTTTACCATTTTGTATTTTTATCAATGTGTCTGGAAAAAAGATGTTACAATATTTAGATTTTGAAATAACTTAAATTGTTGTCCGTCCAATAACCGCCGAGGAGTCAATAACTTGTTGCACACATCCACTGGAAATGTAGGAAGAGCTTCGTGGCAGGCATTAAGTGGATTGCTAAGAAAATTCGTGTGAAAATGTTTTAAAGGAATAAAAAGTTTGCATGTTGGTTGCATTTTCCTTATCGTTCGTGCATGGTAGCCATTTATACAACACCACACGCTTAAGTTCACTTGGAAATTCCAACCACATAATTTATTCCAGTGATTTTTCTTTCTTTCGCTTTCTGTTCTGTTCTTTCTTTCTTTCTTTCTTTCTTTCTTTCTTTCTTTCTTTCTTTCTTTCTTTTGCTTTCTGCTTTCGCTTTCTGTTTTTCTTTCTTTCACTTTTTGTTCTTTCTTTCTTTCTTTCTTTCTTTCTTTCTTTCTTTCTTTCTTTCTTTCTTTCTTTCTTTTGCTTTCTGCTTTCGCTTTCTGTTTTTCTTTCTTTCTTTCTTTCTTTTGCTTTCTGCTTTCGCTTTCTGTTTTTCTTTCTTTCTTTCTTTTGCTTTCTGCTTTCGCTTTCTGTTTTTCTTTCTTTCACTTTTTGTTTTTTCTTTCTTTCTTTCTTTATTTCTTTCGCTTTCTGTTTTTTCTTTCCTATTTTCTCTCCCTTTTCTCTTTCTCTCTATCTGCATGGGTGAAAATATTTATGAATTGTACTATTAAAAAGCATAATTTTTCAAATTGATACAAGTCTGTTTTTTAAAATTTTCATCTGAAAAATCCTCCCACAAAGTCACAAAGAGATGGACCCATTAACTATTACTTTACTTTATGCGCTCAGCTTAAAAGCAAAATGTATCTGCCTCCTATTGATTGCATGGCATCGTCGATTTCAATGAAGGCCGAACTGTACAGTTTTAGAATTGAATCTCCAGACAACCCACACATATGATTTGATTCTGGTGGTGAAGGCAGAATCAGTCACACCTTTCGCAAGAACTGATAAGAGATAAATGGTATACAATATGCCACGAAGTCAGCAAATTGCCCTTTTTGAATTCAGTTTTCTTTCTCCTAAACTGTTGTCAATCAAGACTAGAGAAAGCCACTCTGCATTACTATTTAATCCATAATTGGAGGGAGAAAAATAGATAGCTTTCTTAGGGGTATTTCTGCAAAAGTGAACTTAACGATCCAAGTCGGAATTTTACACAATATATATTTCCAAACAAGTTTTACTAAATACAAGCGACAAGGCCTGTCTGTTTAACATTTTTTAAAATTGTATTTCTTTAATTTTCGAATAAGATCTGGATCTCAAATTTGTAGATAAAATGTTCGTAGTGCATCATCTGTTTGTTCAAGTACCTTTGACCGTCTCAGTCATGATTAAAAATTGGGTGTTAGTATGGTAAACACGACTTTTTTGGTTAACTCCTGGTATTTTAAAGAATGTGTGTTGTAACCTAGGGAAGGTTACTGAATAGAATAATCACACGAAAGTTGGTAATGAACGATAATACTTTGGACACGAACAACGCATATAAGATTCGCCAGCGGCGCGTAGAAGAAGTCAACTGCTAGAAGTGAGTCACAAATCTCCAACTGCTGGATATCTCCCATCGCTCTACTGGGGATCCTCTCTGCCCGAAGGCAAAGTTTAACTAGCACAGTTGGAGACGAATCTCTAACTGCCGATCAACAAACAGAATTTACCACTGTATTTATGTGAATGGGGACATACCCATTATCGTCTATCGTGTATGCTCCAACAAAATGTTGGCGATGTAAGAATTTACTGTTGTTGTTTTATTATTGATATTGAATATCAATAACTCTCTTGTAGGTTGACTTGTAACTTGTTGAAACTGGTGCAGAATATTGATTATCACATCGCAAACAACCAAAATACAATTATCAACATGTTACTTGATAATACGAGAATACTATTCAGTACCAACTGCAAGAAAAAACTAAACATTCTAAAAGCCAACATTATGCACAAAAAAAACCTACGTTTAATATAACATCTTTCATAAGAGGAAACGGTTTCTTGATGTGTGTATAAAAATATTATATGTGTACGAAATAATAATATGTATAAATATTTGGTAGTTTCTTTTCCCGAGGAGGTCTCCATGTAACCATTACACATGACGTCACTTTGGACTAACTCGAATCCCAGCGCTCTAAATAATGCCAGCTACATTGTCAACACCCATTTCTTGATAATGACTGAGATGGAAATTACAGGAACCACTACACACAGTAGTAAAAGAAAGTGAGAAAAAAGGACTAAATATCAATTGTAAGAAGACAGAATATATGGCAGTCAGCAAAAGGAAAGGACCAAGATGCAAACTATGAATCGGCGATACCAAAATCAAGCAAACCCGATAATTTACGATAATTTAAATATCTGGGCAGTGTTTTAACAGACGACGGAAAATGCGACACCGAAATCTGAAGGCGAATTAGAATGAGGAAAGATGCCTTTCCAAAGTTATGCAAAATAATAAGAAATGGGAAAAATTCGTTAGTAACAAAGAAAGAGCTACTGAATTTTTATGTAATATCGGTCTCCCGACATGGAAATAAATGCTGGACAATCTCCTCACAGATGAAGTAGAGACTTGAGACAATAGAAGTGTGATTCTACAGAAGGATTCTGAGAATACAATGGCACTTACACTCAGAATAATAAAAAAAGACAAAATTTCTCGGGTACATAATAAAGAAAAAGAACTTGAAGAATTTGACACACACATGACATACTGAGGAACAGACGAAAACGGCGAATAACAATCAAAAATAAGCCTGTGGAATTAAAGGGATATCAAAAAGACAAAACTTCCTAAGAACTAAAAAGGACAGGAATCCGTGGAGAGCCATAATCGTCAACGTCCTGAAGGAACACGTCACATAGAAGAATAATAGGAACTCTTGGGTAAAAATTCAACAATCCGAGAACGAGGCAAAATTCTAAACTGCTTATGAATAAAACTGTGTCATGACGAATGCAACTAAACATCTCTACGGTTGACTGTGAACGAATGAGTGAACCGAATTTAAACTTGGAATAAAAGCAGTAAAATATGTGCAGCGTTTTAAGTGATTAATCTGATTACAAAAATAATACAGCAGGAAATAAATCCACTGATATCTCTCACAAATTCCGGATATTATTGATAAAGATAGACCGAGGACTTGTGATGAATCTATTATCTAACCCACTTCAAAAATGTTTGATTATGATTCAATACAAGTGATAAGACCATACATTTGTATCTGTAACGGGAACATAGAGCGGGCGTTCCCAAACATTTGCCAGTGTACCTTTTCATACTGTTCTACTGTGTTGGCGTTCCATTTGAAAAGAATATGGTAAAATGCGTGGCTATTATAGTTAGATAACAGAAAAATAATATTTTTTTATAATTTTATTCAGTACATCGTTACACTTTTAAATGGATTAGCTTTACTCTTCAATCAATTCCGAGAACCATTTCAAAGAGACCTGTGTACATTATTTTCAACTGAGTCTTGCACGAAGTTTGGTCTTGTTCGTACACATTATTGGAAAAAAGACTTGCTCATAACGCTAAGTATATCAGAACAGTAAAAAACAAAAACAAAAAAAACTACATGTTTTTAAGCACAATTCGTTTCGCCATAGAACACTTATAGATGGGAAATTTAAAAAGCATTTGACCATTGAAGCTACGGTAATTCAGCTAACACGTGACAAAATTGCTGTATGGGTGTCCTTATCTGCATAATGTAGACCTGTGCCTCCATAATTGATAACCATGTATTTACAATGCATTCAATAAATTCGGTTAGTTTAATGGATACTGTTTGTATCGATTCGCCGACATCCGTAGATGCTTTATACATCTCTTGTTTGATGACAGACGTTCACTTGTAATGGATGCAGTAAGAATAGGTATGTATTTCCTCGGACATCAACGGCCACTTGATTATAGGGGCGTGAGGCTTAGGGGTTAAAATGAACAGTCAATTTCCCCACGCCAAGAAGATTGATGAATGGTGATAATGACGAGGAAACACACAGGTAATTTTAACAAAAGAAAATAAGGTATTTATTTACACCTGAAGTTGTATCAGTAGCTCATTTTAGGGAAATAAATCAGACTCCTTAAAGACCGTAGTTTTAACGTATTGTCATGAAGAGAAGATTAAACGATCTGACAAAATAATATTAAAAAATGTTTAAAACAGACGTAAGAGAGTTCGTTGTTTACATAAGGGATATATGGTTTGCATACGTTCAAAAGTAGACGAAGAGAGATAGTTTGAAATACTTAGTTTTCTGTTTAAAGAAAATTCTTTGAAATGCCCCGTACTTGGTTAGAGGGCGATAATATAATTGGCGAATAATTTTACACTGACAAGAACTTTAGCACTGGTCGCGATGAAATGAAACGAAACCTTTCACATGACCTCAGACACTATTCTCTGATTTATTTAATTTTTCTCCTCATTTTATATAAAAAAGAATTTAACATAGGCTCGGTACTTTTCCTTTCTTCTTCTTGACCGAACAGCTAAATTCTGTGAAGACAAGACTTTCATTGGTCCAAAAACAATTTCACGCAAGCTCGCGAATTCCTTTCCTTCTTCTTTTTAACTCATCGGTCAATTTCTGTGAAGGCAATGTTTACATTGGTCCAAAGAAAATTTCACATAGACTCGAGAATTCTTTTCTCTCTTCTTCCTCAGTCCTCAGAATTTGAAAGGAGTGGGTGAAAGGAGTTATTATTATGTGGCACTCATTATAAATCTTTGAAAAAGTTCATCTTGTAAATTGTCTTGAGGAAATCTCGGATTAATTCGATTAGGATTCCGAATTAGTTGCTAATGAAAATGAGAATACAGAAAGCATCTTTCAGACAAGTAAAAGGAAAAGTTCGTGAACTTCTAATCGCAAAAAGGGGCGAAGTGTCTCCTCTGAATTTCTCTTGTGTATCTCAGTTTGAGATGTGCGCACTAAAAACTCAGTAAAAACAAACAGGAAAAAATGTTGAGATTTTTTTATTCTTTAATATAAGATGTAATAAATGCAAAAAGAAGGAGATCTCTTTGACTGAGCAAAAGGTAGTATAAATGTTTTATTTGGATTTTTTTTCTACTGGCGGATTTGTTTTTTCCGCTGCAAAAAATTCCACGCTGACATGAATATCCTAAGAAAGAGTTTTTTTTTTTTTTGTTTTTTCAGTTAAAACAGTAAACCGACTCGTATTTTAAATACCGGCGGAGAGAAATTACTTTCAGTAATGTTCAACAATGATCTCTGATTTGATGACGTCATGTGGAAATCTTCCAATCGCAAACGCGATTTATTTGTGCACACACGGATATGCATGTTTTTTAATCTTCATTCTCTTTTTTGCCCTTTCGATCTTGACGTGTTAACATTTGAAAGGATTCTAATGAAATGTTTGTATCATTTTATTGCTTTACAAATAAGTAAAGCAATAAAATGATACAAACAATTGTAATAAAAAATAACAAAAGGGGAAATAAAAAAACATAACAACAAATCTTTGCAAACTAATATTTGTTAGTAGATATTCATTGTCATGATATAAGTACATCAGAAAAAACAATAATTGCCTTTAACTTTAAGCAGAGTTGTTAACAAATCCAGTAAGCTTAGATAGGTTTAAATATAAGTTTAAAATATTGTTGCGAATCGGCAGTTTCGTTGTATTTTTCTAGACTGGATTATTGCGTTTGTGATCGCAGGATTTCCACATGACGTCACTTTTTTATCTGTATATATCTCTGAGATGAGGTATTATGATTATTTATATTATTTACATTATATAGTATAATATGACAATGAGGATGAGGATAACAGCCCGAATAATGTAAATAATGCAAGTAATTATAATACCTCATCTCAGAGATATAGACAGATATATAGAGAGACATAGACATAAAGGCCGGAGCGTACAACGGCCGAAACGTTGTGAATATGGCACTGAAGATGAGGATAACAATCCGAATAATGTAAATAATCACTAAATAGTCACTTTTTTCCATTAAATGTTTTTGAAAAACATTTTCATCTAGTAATTTGTTCTTTTTTTTTCACTTTTTAATGCATCATTCTAATCATAAAATAAATATTAAATCCTACTTGACATCCAGATGACGTCATAGTCATCCGCTCGCATCCGAGCATCTGGATTTTCAACCTATTCCCTTTATTCCCACTGGTGGCGGAGATTGCTGTGAATCAAAGAGATTTTGACTAGGCCATTCGCGTGGATTTGATTTTAGTGGGCAACTCTTCGCGAGGGGGATGTCTACACACTTGGGCATAAGCGCCTCGCTCGCGTCTCAAAAGGGTCATTGACACAGGCGAGATCTGGCAAACCTGGTTGCATCATGCTGTCGGATGTTGCTCTGTCACGTTACGCCTTGATTACGCCAGCCCAACTGCCATCATCATGGCTAAAGCTAAGCTTCACATATAGTCTGGCGTTCCTGCTATATATTTAGAGATTCTTGATAAAATTCAAAGAAGAATCTGCAGTGTAAATGGGCCTGACTTGGCATCTCGGTTTCAGTCCCTTTCCCACCGCCGTAACATAGCTTCCCTGTGCCATTTTCTATAAATAATTTCATAGTAATTGTTTCGATGAACTTTCCTCTATGATACCTAAACGATATGAATTTAAGCACAGTACTAGACTGACGGCAAGTTCTCATCATTTTCCAGTTGAAATGGCTGCTAGATGTAACCGTAAGTTCTATGTTAACAGTTTCTTCTATAAAAATTTAAATTCAATTTCAATCGTTATCTTTCGTCTTCTTGATTGATGTTTTTTTTATTGTACTTGCTCGTTAATAGTGATTTTTTTCTCATATTCTCTAGCACCCATTAACCCCTTGCGTCTTAGTGGCTTTACTGCCTTGATTGGGGTGAAATGATTAAAAAAATATTCAAATTATTTCTGTAGTAAAATCAATTTTTAGTGCATTCAATGAAGACTGTGCTAAAATATAACCGATTTTTTAATCTGTTGCCAAAATTCTCTCTTTTTTACTCTTTCACACTTTCTCTCACTCAATCTCTCTCTCTCTCATTCTGTTTTTCTCTCTGTTTCGTTCACTCTGCTTCCCTCACTCACATTCTCTCTTCATCTTGCTCAATCACTCACACACTTTCTTTTGCTGTCTCTCATTTGTCGCTTACACCCTCTCTCTCTGTTTCACTCTCACTTATTCACTCTTGCTCACTTAATCATATTATTTCACACTCTCTCTCTCTCTCTTATATAACTGAGAATCATGAACGTTTTGTGTATAAATTTTACCCGCCATATCTTGAACTACATAAACACCTCACCTGTCAATCACTCTCTTTCACTCACTCACTCACTCACTCACTCACTCACTCACTCACTCTCTTTTGCTCACTCTCTCATTCACTCTCTCTCTTCTACGAGGGTGAATCGTAAATGTTTTGTGTATAAATCTTACCTGACATATCTTGAATAACATAAACACCTCATGTGTCACTCTTTGCCTTTGTTTTGCACACTTATTCACTCCCTCTTCCTCTCTCTTGCCCACTGACTTTTGCTCTCTCTCTTATATGAGGGAGAATCATGAACGTTTTTTGTGTATAAATCCTTGTCGCTATATCATGAATTACATAAACATCTCATATGTCGCTCACTCTCTCTCTCGCTCACACTTATCACTTTCTTTCGCTCTCTCTCTCTCTCTCTAAGAGGGAGAATCATGAACGTTTTGTATAAATCTTATCCGCCATATCATGAATTACATAAACACCTCACGCGTCGCTCGCCCACTCTCTCTCTCTCTCTCTTGCTCACTCAATCCCTTTTCTATGATGGAGCATTAGGAACGTTTTTGTGTATTAATCCTAGTCGCTATATCATGAATTACATAAACATATCTTGTGTGCATGTGTGTTGCCATTTCGTTGTATCAAAATAAACGTTGGTCG
This sequence comes from Acanthosepion lycidas, assembly GCA_963932145.1. Taxonomy (NCBI): domain Eukaryota; kingdom Metazoa; phylum Mollusca; class Cephalopoda; order Sepiida; family Sepiidae; genus Acanthosepion; species Acanthosepion lycidas. Next base: position 10,163,583 of record OZ010574.1, on the reverse strand, counting down.
TATTTTGCATAAAGCCACCGGGCATTTAATTCATCGCTTGCAGCGATAAAGTTAAATATCTTCGTTGTTTTGGGTTATTTTAGCTGGCTGGTTTACACTGCGCCCTAATAGAAAGTTATTTACTAAGCATAGCTTAGTTTTGACACAGGGACACAAGTATTGAGCACTCAGGTGAATATGGAAGTCAATAAAAATCGCCAATCACACTATCTTGCTAAACATTATCTCCTGCCAATTGATTATAGCCAATATGAGTTAGTTGCAATGAAAAATAAAAACCGCTCTCTTTTACTCACCACAGAGAACCATTCCTGCCCCACCATTAGAATTTTTTCTCGCCGGAGTCGATCCTTCAAATCTACCATTCGCCCTTCCATGGAGTATTGCTGCCATATATGGTCTGGAAACGCTTAAAAAAAAGACATGTTCTAGTTCAAATGTTTCAACCAAGAATTATAAAATGCATGTCCCTGGGGACTTTGGATAATCGACGCAGTTGAATAAATTATTTTTACCCAAACTCTCATTTTAGATTATTTAGTTGCAATTTCTTGAACGATGAGTGAATAAAAAGATCGTTGTGATATATTTACTAAGTTGAGTTTAGTACAAGACAAGGCCATACTATGAGAAACGAGCAATAAGAATGAAACTCACTACACTAACGCATGCGTTCGACTTCCAGATAAATTTGCTAACTATTGCTATATGGCAGATGATCAAAGCAATTAAAAGGCGTGTGTAAAAATCCCGAGGGTCAGTTATTTTTCAATTAAAGAAGTTAAAAAAAGTATTGCTTTTAGCATTTGTGGAGGATGTTGGGAACCTTTGCACGCACCTAATATTCTGGAAGAAGACTTTAGTATCTCAGTACTAAATGAGAATCCAACAATTTCAGGTTATTAACCATTGGTATGTACCCGAGAGTTGCTTAGTAAGTCTAACGTGGAAGACTGAAATATTGTAGCACCTAGTGAGAATCAAGATTGAATTTATTACACGATTGAACTGATTAGAAAAAGCTGCTTTGTTAATCATCGTGCAATGATGGACTCCCAAATATATTTACCGAGCTTAGCGCAAGGCTTCACGTAAACTGTTTATGGTGATTAAACTGAATACACAAGGTAATGATTTACCATGGCGCTCCGGTAGGGGAATTCACAGGTAGGATTGTAAGAAAAGTCATAATGTACGCTTTGTTAAGGTCAGAAATGCCACAGGAAGTTTGGCTTGGAGATTAAAAAAATTTGAAAGAGAAAATAAATAATTGTTTAATTTAAAATACGTATTATTTTAATTTATTTTGAAAATATTTATTCATAAAATAAAAGTAATATTTAGTTTAGAGTACTGGAGTAAGTATTTTAATAGATTAATTTTTTAGGACATTACTTTATTTGATAATGTAGAAAATGACCGACAGATTGAGTAGTCGAATAGGAATAAGAAAAGCTGAAACTTTTCTTCTTTTAACTATTTCATCAATGTTCAGTTTATTAAAATATTACTTAATTCACTGCTATAAATTATTACTTATTTTATGAAAATAAATAAATTAAAATATTATTTTCTCTATTTTTTTTCCCCTTGTCCACAAGCCAAAATTATGACGTTTTTCTCTGCTGAAATAAAGCATTCAGAGTGTCCTTTGGTTACCAATTCGTAATGGTAGGATCATGGTTGATGCTGGTATCCACTGAAAATGCAAATAATGAAAATGGTTGATATCACAAGCTATTTATTGGGCATATAATACTTGCTTCGAGCTTAAAGAATGAAATCTTATGAAAACTTAGTACCATGAGAAAAAACAGGAAAAGTTTAATATATTTTTTCAATTTGGTGCGTAAGCGGAAATACAATGATCTTTGTGCGCATGCTTACTCTGAGCAATAAAAGTGGAAAACTGCATATGTTTTTATTGAAGCTGTTGCCAAACCACCACGCCTTATTATACAAAATTATAATGCATTTATTCAAGATGCATGTCCCTCTTTTCTTTTTTAAACCACTATACATATGTAAAAAAGAAAAAAAAATCTTACATTCAAATTGTTGAATGAAAATGAACACATTAACTGCTGCATTGTTATAGCATTATTGCCTGGCTGTGGTGGTCAGTTTTGGGAAAATAGGAAATTGTCATTTACTGGAAATAAATGACAATAAAGATGCTAACGGCGATTTCTCATGGGCGCCGCCATTTTGTTTTCCATTGGATATTCTGTGGTACAAACTAAGCTAAACGACATACAATATAATAAAATAATAACTCACAAGGCAGGTCGTATCGTACGCTACTATATGTCTACTAAATGTCTACATTGGTTTCGAAAAATCACTAAGTGCTAGACAATTACAAGTACTCTGGACTGGCATTTCCGGATGTCCGAAAATACATATACGGCCTCAGCAAGCATTGTAAATTTCAGAAAGATGTACAATTACGCCCACGGTAGTGGAAGTGTTAATGAATCACTACCTCTCTCGAGGGGATTGAAGAAAATAGATAATATGATTGAGTCCCTTTAAGAAATAACTCTTCTTCGGAAGAGGGCTAGGCTTAATCCCTGGCGCCGGGGTCGTCCCCAGAGAGAAAGTACAGACAGTAGCTTTTGTATCTTGTCTATGTACACATGGGCTCTAAATTCGGCCTTATACCATATTCCGTTCGAGTGGGTGTGCGGATAGATCCCATAAAATGAAGCGAATTATAGTTTGTTGCCAGATTCTTGTATCTGCTAGGACCTTGCAAACGTCACTTTCAATCTCCAAACACTAACGGAGGTCATATTCTTACTACTTGACAACCCATTCTCACTTGTCATTCATCAAACTGTCACTATTTTTAATGTAATTTTTTTTCTCAGCTGATATTAAAAGCTGGGTGGGGAAATTGAAAATGTTTCTTTTACGAATTCTAAAAATTAATACATGGTCAAAATAACATGTCAGATTGTAAGATTATACACAGTAATTACAGAGAAATGACATAAAAATAGGCTGGCCGAGTTCATCTTTAAATTGCTTTCGTGATCTGAAGTGTATTTTTCATATTGCAGAAGCAAAGTTAGCTCCAATGAAACGTCGATTTCTCTTCACCCCCGCAATGCTCAGGTATGTAAAAGAAGATTTTCAGAGATATTTTTCTGCACATTGAGCGTTTCAGTGAAACTGGTTACAAACCAGTTTCACTGAAACTAATTTACTTACATTGAGACGACTTGCTATTTTCGTAGGGATCGACACGCCCTGGTATCGTTAGAAAATACAGACTGAATAATTTGAATGCCTTTTTAACAAGATAACAACCCAATCATCTCTGTTTAATCGATACTGTAAATTATTTAACTATTTGATAAATGGACCAAGTATTTGTGTCATTTTCTTTATGAAAATAATTTTTCTTCCTCGAGCATCGATTTTAATAAACAATAAAAAGCCGATTGAAGAACTTGTCGGAGTTAGCTCCTTCTTAATTCCCAAATTGTTACTAGGGGTCATTCTCCATATACTATAAATACTGGGTGACTTCTCGCCTCGTTCTCTTTTTCATTTCTTCATTTCAGCGACTACAATGTAAGCTTTCTTAGAAGATCCGCGTCTTACCATTTCTGGAAGACGCCACGAACATTATACACATATACACGTACGTACGAACATTCACCTAAGCACAGACACCAATGTTTACACACACACACACAAATGTTATTGTTCATTGTAAAATTGCTTTGTTTAATACATATATTTGTTTATATATATATATATATATATATATATATATATATATATATATATATATATATATATCGGTTTTGTTTGTCTTCTTTATCTTCATTTGGACTTAATTCAAGTCCGGCAATTTTCTTGTAGCTGGAACTTTTAATATTCTACCAGAAGTTACACGCGTGTTTCTAATACAACAACATTCAAACACACACGGTCCTCTACAAGATAATTTCAAACATCTGTTGTAATACTTTTTTTTATCTATTTTCCTTAGCGCTCCTCATGGCCTTTTTTGAGTTTGCACGTCGCAATGTTCTGGAAACAAAGTATATACGTCAAAATTATATTTATTCCTCATTTCAAAATTATATTTATTCCTCATTTCAAAACGACAGAGGTGAGCAGCTTTTAATGGAAGCTATAAAAATTACCTTCTGGGATGAGTCAGTTATGTGCCATGCGGGATACACGCTTAGGTGATTATGTTTCTTTTGATGCATGACTGACGAGGCAATTTTTTTCCCGCAGTAGGTTGCCATTTCTTTCTGCGGTAGACCAGTTGCCATCCAAGGCTATAGAACCCGGTTTTCCTGCTATTTACCCATAGCTAGTGGGAGAAGAAGAGGATTCATACCTTTCCCAAGGGTATTATCACATAGGTGAATGTAATAGATTCGACTAGAATTCGAATTCGGCTCTCCGATTCCTCAACCCGAGCCGCTATTCATTACTCTACCATAAGGGAAAAAAGCACGTCACCTCTCTATCTCGAATGTTAAAAGAGACGCAAGACTCGAGCCACTACGTGAAATTTAAAAAGAACAAACATTTAATACAGTACATATTTAAAAAGAAAACAAATACAATATTTTACAAACAAGAGCTTGCACAAAAATTCATTTTTGTACGCCTCATTAAAAAACAAACTAAGACTGGATAGTAATTCAAACAATATATAAGATTTAAAGAAAGATTACAATTTTCGAAAATGAAAAAAGAATTTGGGGAAGGCAAATCAAATTTTTGATAAGGTAGAAAATATAAAAGGTGCAGCCACCTAATTGTAAGATGAAAAGGAATGTCTTAATACGAAGGGAGCTTAGATAAATTTGGAAAAAAATGATGTCTCGAGGACTTGGTATATTTTTTCTTTTACAGAAAAGTTCAGATTATGGTTTCAGTTCCCTTAAAAATTATTTCCAGGAAACAGCCCAAATGAATTTTCTTCCTGAGTCGTTAATCTACATTCTGGTTGAAATTTTAGTGTCCGTTCGTCTTAGTGGTTCCTTCCCCATTGGTCGATTTATGACTCCCTTCTGCCTTGATATCTGATTACTTTATCACAATAATGGATAGTAAACAGAAAAGGTATGTTAGTAAATGCACTGATATGACCATTCTCTTAGCGATGTGCGTAATACATACGGTTTCATATGTAGAATTACTGTCTTTTATTACTATTATTCCTAGGCGTATAGCTATCTAATTTCATTTATATATTGAACTGAATCAGTCAGGAATAAATATAACTAAAAATAAAATAGGAATTCAATTCTAAACCCAGAAACCATAACATCCTTAAAAGAAAAAAACAAATGGTCATTACGGGCGTTTCCAGTTTGACTTAAGAAAGATGAAAGTGAGTAAAAAATTTGACTGGCATTCAGCCATATATATATATATATATATATATATATATATATGCATGGATTCTCGCGTCGTGAGCCAACGCAAGAGGGACAGAGGAAAGCAGGCAGTAACCTACCTGATGAGTTTGTGTAAATGGATATCAGAGCAGAGATTGGAAGACATAGCAAAAAGACAAAGATTACTAAGAGTTTCAAAGGATAGGAAGTAATGGTGAGCCATGATCTCGCACGTCCTGAAGAGACCCGGCACATAGAACAAGAGACCCTTTTTGCCACAAATCTCATCCACGAAGTAGAACTAACATTATTGCAAAAAAAAGAGGAAAATCCTAATTTGAAATGTTACAATAAGCTTTAGATTAGATTGCTTAATGAAGGTGGAATTTTCGTCTTGATTGCTGAGTTGGTGAGGTTCCTGATTACAAATAGTTGGCCCTTTGTATCTGCTGGTTTCAACCAAAGATAGAAATATTTTGTCGAAAAACAAAACCATTCCAGAAAAGTTAAAAAAAAAAAAGGACAAAGAATTTAGATTGGTATGAGGAGCTATAAAGAACACACACTGGATTGAAGAGGGCCACGACCAGAAAAGTATCGGAATTTCTTCTTTTCTGTTTTTTCATTGACGATAAAAATATTTTGAAGATAAAATTAACTTTTATACAAGCAGCACAGTTGTCTTGTTGGAATGTTCTTTTCATGCCTACAACAGCTATACATAGCAATAAGCCCTTACATTGTATTGCACACAACTTGGTGCTTATTTTAAAAAAATGTGTATACAGTGATATACAAATAATACGCCATTTTCTACCAGGAGGTTGAGCATCCGCGTATGGTGCAGTAGTTTTAAGGGTTTTTTTGTTTTTTATCTGCAGGGTTGGGGATTCAACATCCCCACCGCGTACAGTCGGCTATGATGTTTTTAGCCACTCTTAATTACAGCAATTTTGGCTTGTGTGATAACGTATCTTCTTTTTTTTTTCACACAATATAGTGTTAATATCAATGCAATGAAAGTTTACGGAAGTTAGAAAATTGGTGAATTTCAACGAGGGCAAATAATAGTGTGGCAAGTCAAATAGAAAAATGACTAGGTTTTTCCAGGTTAATCATCAAACGGTTAATAATATAATCAAGAAATTTAATGAAGAATGCCATTGTCGTGTAGAACAATGTTCAGGAAGATCATGCATCGTGTCTGAGTGAACGAAAAGGGCACTGAATAGGGAAGTCATTAGAAACCGTCGTCAGAGCGTCAAAGATGTCGCCAACAGTATGGAAATGTTGCCATATGCGATGAGAAAGACTCTGAAAAAGCTTGGTTATCAAAGAAGAGTTGCAAGAAAGAAACCCTTGATTTCAGAGGTTAACAAGAACATGCATATGGACTGTGCAAGAGATTTCGAGAGCAAAGATTATGAATTTTGACAGTCTGTAATTTGATCAGATGAAAGTAAATTCTGCCAATATTCCAATTCGAGACAGGCTTATGTTTGGAGAAATCAGAATGAGACTTGAAACACTGAATGTCTGTGAAACATGGAGGGATTGGAGTAATGGTGTGGGGCGCTGTCTGATTTGGAGGGAAATTTGAGCTGATTCTTGTTGACGAGCGGTTGAATGGTTCAAAATACTGTCAAATATTAGAGAAAAGACTACTGCCACTATTTGAAACCAATCAGATTCACAAGAATGTCTAACTTTTTCAAGAAAATGTAGCGTCATGTCATACGAGCAAAGTAGCAAAGGCCTTGAAGGAATTGCAAAGAATCAAGTCCCTGTCATGGGAAGCCCAAATGCCTGCTATGAATCCAAGAGCACGTTTGGGAGCACCTTGACCAAAAACTTCAAGAGCGTGCAACCAAAATCACATCAGTGGCAACCTTTAAAGAAATGTTGCTAAAGGAGTGGCAAAATATGGATCCGGCGATTGTTGATAACTTGATCAAATCCATGAAAAATCGAATACAAGCAATGAATCTAGCAAATAGAAGAACTACTTTATATTAGTTCCAAATACAGTTTATTTATGTTGAGTAGGGATTAAGTAATTAAATTTTGAAATTGGATGTAGTTTATTTCTACTGGCTAAAAACTTTTCTTAGGCCCCTGTATACTGATAGATGAATGTCGTTCTTAAACAATTTACTACATCATTATCATAAGGTAGAAAAATGTACGAAGTAGCAAAATGACTATATACTTGACCACGAACTTTTATGATCTAATTGATTAAGGTATATCTGGAGAAAGCCAGTTCTTGTCTCGTCGAAAGCTAAATCAACTTTATTATGATTTCACGTTATTTTCTTTAGCAAACAAAGAGTAGATTGGCTGATAACGTTTTGAGAAAAAGCAGCAAAAATATAAAGAAAAAACTTGATAAGAAATTAATATTTTCATTTATCATAGAAGTTCAGTGTTCCAACCCTTGCCTCTCGGGCAAAGCAGTTATAATTTTTTCCAACCCTTGTCTCTCGGGCAAAGAAGTTATAATTTTTTCCAACCCTTGCCTCTCGGGCAAAGAAGTTATAATTTTTTTTCTGAAAATATCAAAAGTAATTATATAAAGAAAAATGCCCAAATAATCTCACTCAAATAATCAAAAATTGAACTTCCAAAAAAAACAAAATATTATTTTGTTTCGCACTGAATATCAGTGAAATGTCTTTACATATTTTTATTTGTCAGTACAATAATAAATTTCATTGATTATTTATCTTTCTTTTTTGTACGTTATTCTTTTGTCAATTCTTGTGTTAAAATGAGACATTTTCAACCATTCTTTGTAATTTCTTCACCTTCAACCCAAATTTGGCTCCTCAAAACCCTTAAAGACAAACTTGATTTTATAATCAGTCACAGAGTTGCCACACTGGGTTTCAAATAATGAACTGGGGCTACTTTTGAAATAACAGTGATACTAATGTTTGACTTTGACTACTTGCAACTTTTGAAGCCGAACTTGGATTACTAATGACAAAGAAGTCTAGGATTGTTTATTGATGCATTTTCAAGATGCACGAAAGTAAATTATTATTTTATTACACTTTTATTAAAGACGTGCAGTGGTACTATTAATAAAACATTAAAATAACGTAGTGTACATTATGTCATAAAATGTATTACTCGGAAAAGCGTATCACTTGGTAAAAACATTGAGCTAACACTTTCATTACAAATCGGTAGTTTCACCAATTCACGTCTGCTATCGTTGGCCAATCAGCGCTGTTTTCGGCGTGCGTTAAGAAGGAAATTCAGGTCACAGCAGAATCTATTTTTCTATTTTTCTTTGGCATGTCGATCTAGAATGTTGTGATCGAAAGCAACAATAAATATTATGGAATAAAACTATTAATAGAATAATAATCGTAAAGATATATAGTTTAAAATATTTAAAAATAATTTATGAGATAATAAAAAAAATCAGAGAGGAAAGAGTGGAAAAATGAATACAGATTTTGTACTTTTCTTAACAATTTTGGTTTGGTTTGTTTTACAGCATATCAACCTCAATGGGTCATTTAATGCCGACAACTTTTTTCCTGGTAATATTTTCTTTTGTCAAAAATCTATTTCTGGTAATATTTTTTTCTCATAAATGTATAGCTAGTAATATTATATTATATAAAAAAAAAATTTTTTTCATAAATATATTGCTGGTAATAATTATTTTTTCCTTGAAAAATTTATTTCTGGTAATATTTTTTTACAAAGTATTTCTAGTATTAAAACCTATTTTTACACTTTCATAATGCTTTTTACCTCAGTTTTGGGGTTAACTATTTGCCCGTAGCTGGGACCCTAACAGGTGCTACCACCCCGGGTTAGGGCGGACCTGGGAACACCAGCAATTAAGAGGTAGTTCCACGCTCCTCAAAACCTCCTGATCAGTGGCCTTGCTGTTGAACATAATTTATCGTCTTACCCAGGACGCGGATATAGTTTATCGTCATACCCAGGACGGAACAATTTTGGTCACGGAAACTTGAATAGTCGATGTCTGTGAAAGAACGACACCTTTAGTGAAGAAAAAGAAGTTTTCGTTTCGTTTGAAATTACTTTGTTGTCTCCTTGATGTTCAGCCTGAAGGAGTATTTTCATGAATCAACGACAATAGGGAGTAAAACTGCTCAATAAACTAATAGTGGCAATGAAGAGTATTCGCTCTTATTCGAGAGAAAAGCGTTAACACTCATTTTCACTATTGTAACTGAAACGGGTTATTGTAAATATACAGGCTAATAAATTCAAAGTATATTCGAGTAATAAAGGAAATAAATCATTTCTAACTTCCGGTTCTGAAGTATGTTAATCATTATTAACAATTAGCAACACTGAACGCAAAGAAAGTTTAGGATCTCGTGGGAAATTGTCAAGTGGTGGGCCATAAAGAGAATTGTTTTGATCGCGCGCATCAATGTATAAGCTCCGGAAATACATTAGAATGTGGTTTATATAAACAGTACTGAGCACCTCGAGGTGGTGTAATGGTTAGCAAGCTTGTCTCGCTAGAACAATTACGACTGAGTAGTGAGTTCGATCCTCACTGGGTACCCCTACTTTCGGCCTTGTGCCACATCTAAGCTACGCTTAGGAAATCACTATATAAGCAGTACTTCTGTGCATCAGTTTATGGTGCAATTATTAAAAGCTATATTTCCACTGTACCCACAGGACACCGGTATAGTCAACCCACCTGCAAAAATTAGCTACAAATCTTCAGAAAGGAAGTTGTTAGCAGTTTGTGTCGAGATGTCGATGAGATTATGGACAGTATTAGCCAAATTGAAAATAGAAATTTTACCCACCCACTCAGTGAGAAACATTACTGTCACAGGTGTTCATGCAGTTCATTTGAGGAGATAGTACTTAAAATAAACAGGAAAAATGAACAAAAAAATTTAACTTGGAGATGGACGATAGAAATAATCGAAATAAACACCAAAGGATGATTATCTTAATAAGGATTATTACTGAAAACAATAAAGAAAAGAGAAATGTAAAAGACAAGGTATTTGAAGAGGCTAATTTCAAGTACGTTCTTGTTCAAACTCGTAGGCTTGGGACTGGGGTTCACAAAGCCGAGACCACTTAACCTCATTTGTTAATGACTTAATAAAGGGTGAAGTCCTTTCGGAAATTATCAAGATTAAAAGAGGCAAATGTCTAATGATAATGGAGAAAATCTGTTCGTGGAAGTGAGAAAAGATTTAACGGAGAGAACAACTGTTTAAAGACCTAAAAAGAAATAACAGCAGCAGTTTGACCAGGATGGTGATGACAGGCAAAGTGGATTTAAAAAAAAAAAAAAACAGAACAAAAAACAAAACAAAAACACATTATTTACATGTTTTAATGGATGTCAGTTATCAGTTATCTCCTGTTAATTTCCCTTTGAAAGTTATCCACTGCCTTAACCGGGTAACAATGTATAAGAACTATGTATGTGGAACTAGAACAGTTTACCCCAGTGAGCGAAATAAAGGGTTCAGTTTGATATTCCAACCGCCTGAAGAAGGCCGGAAGGTACAACGGCCGAAACGTTGTAATAAATATGGCGACAAAGATGAGGACAATAGTCCGAATAATGTAAATAATGTACATAATACCTCATCTTAGAAATATAGACAAAAAAAAACAAAACAAAAAAAAAAACACGAATAAGTGGTGAAAATTGGTAAGGACTCAACACAACTACCGATAAGAAATTAAACAAGGAACGGAATTATAGTTTTCGCATCAGAAATAACCTTTCTCTTGGTGTTTTTTTTACTTTCTCGTTCCGTTTGTTTGAAGTGCTTATATAGAAATTCTGATAGTATTCCAAATAAAAGAACGATGACAGCCGCAATTGAATTGCATAATCCATTACTAATAGGCATTATTAAAATTAAGTTAAAAACGATATGTTAAAAGCGACATGTTACTCAAGACAGCATTACCATGTTTTATAACAGCAGTCCCCGAAACTTCTTACACCACGGACCCGTGTCATGCAAGACAATTTTCCCACGAACCGGCGGTGGGGGTTAGTCACGCGCATAACAAATCACAAAGAAAACCACGATAGTCAATAAAATGGGAAAAAAAGGTTTTTATTATCACTGTGCGACCCGGCGCTAAATGGTCCATGGCCCGATACCAAATGTTCCATGGCCTGGTATCAAATGGTCCACGACCACGTACCAAATGGTCTATGATCCAATACCAAATGGTCCACGGCCCGGTACCAAATGGTCCACGGCCCGGTATTAAATGATCCACGGCCCGAAACCAAATAGTTCACGGTCCGATACCAAATGGTTCCTGGACCCGGCACTCGATGGTTGGGTACGTCAACAGCAGTGCAATTGCTAATCGCATCATTAAGAATTAATTAAAGAGATTTTATAGAAACTATTAGGTTGGTGCAAAAATAATGACGTAATAATGTCGTTTTTTGACGTATTTGTAACGTCAAAAAACGACATTATTACGTCATTATTTTTGCACCAACCTAATATATGTGGGAAGTTTAAACTGCAAGGTAAAGATATTTTATCTATTCGCCGAATGAAATAATGGTAATTTGAAATCGGCTTCTAGGATGTGTAATAGAAGGAATCTCATTTTATTCTGAGGGACTTCAACTTTCCCGATATTGAGGAAAGACATAGAAGTAATACAAATATCCCGGCTATATTTTTCAAAGCAACGTCAAGTGTACCTACTCGTATTAGACAAAGTCAAAATCTCCACACCGTTTTTTATCATTAATCTTACAAGCATGACAAGGCTCAAATTAATCCAAAAGAAGCATATTTTAAGCATGAATCGAGGCTCAGATATTTTAACGCAATTTTGTTAGGCATTAATAATTTAAATGTTTAATACTCAAGTTATTTTTAAACATGAAATAAAGCTTAGACGTTAGAATTTGCTAAGAATGACCAAGCTAAAATTACTTGATACTACTAAAAAATAGTGTAAATAATTTGCTGTTGACAAATTGACTAGTTGATGAATGAACTCAATGGCTATTGAGTTTTATGCAAGAGTGTTTATGCCGTCTTTATTAATAACTTAGAAATATGAAGTCATAACCATGACGATGCAAATGTTTAACGTTGTTATTTGAACAAAGTCAATTTTGAAAACGTAGTTTTTAGAAGACATCACCTGGAAAGAAAATCTTATTAACAAAATTGTTGATGTAACATGGCGAGACCGTAAAAATAAGCTGCAAGAAGTAACAATACCAGTTTGTTCTAATCATTACCTGGCATTCATAGGGAAAAGTGGTTAAATGGTGACGCTCTGAGTTTAGTCCGGAAAAAAAATATGCTGAATGGGCGTTGCTAGAAATGAGAGATAGACAAGCGTGTCAAACATATGCAAAGATAAAAAAATACCCCCCCCCCCAAAAAAAAAAACAAAACAAAAAAACAAGGCAGCTAGGGCATGTCGATTGTCACAGCACAAACTAAAACAAAAACAAAAAACCCCAAAAAACAACCTAAATTATTCTGGTCATACATTAAGTTTCAAACAAAAATGAGATCAAGAATAGCTAACTTGAAGAAAAATGAAGGTAACAAGACCACATCTGATAAGGTAAAAACAGATATTAACTCTTTTTCAGAGTGTCTTCACAATTGAGAAGATACGCCTTCATAATTGTAAAAATTAGAGCTAAATTATTTTTAAAATCACAACCAGTGCAGTTCAAAAGTACCTGGCAACCTTAAAATTATGAAACGCACCTGGTCCTGATATTAACTTACGGGATTTAGTGAAGACTTCAGATATCCTTACTCTCACAATATTTTTGGGTAGTTACTAGTGTCAGAGAAAGTTTTAGAAAACTGGAAAGCAGCTAATGCTACGTGCAATTTTTAAGAGAAGACTACTTAACCCAAACAATTAAAAGACATGTAAGCAAGACTTTTTTTTTTACAGGAAGGTTCATCCTGTACAAGGCCCGGGAGCACTCGAGTTAGAGGGTTACGTTAAGTGGTAGTTTATATGGATAGGAGGGGAAGATAACGGTTAACTCTAGATTGCAGCAATCGTGGAAACATCCTCTTGGGTGTTTCTTCCACAGAGCAGTGGTTCGCGGGAAGAAGCTGTCCGAATGGAACTTTTCTTGAGTGTTATTTTTCTTTATATAGATGCCGGAGTGAGGTAAAAACATGTTTTTGTATCTTACACTGTAACCCTCTATCCCAAGTGGCTCTTGGGACTTGTACAGGATACACATCATTGTAAATAAAAAAGATGACAATAAATTAGTGGTTAATTTCAGGATGAGGGTCACAGTGAAGGTTAAGCTCACTTTCAATAGCTTGGTGGTCTGGATAGAGCCAGTCAATGGGGAGGACTAACTGAAGAATTTAAGTCGTAATCCTGCCTTGTGTGCGAGTTTGATGCAGTCAAAAAACAAGGCTTAGTTGAGATAGCTGTATATTTTCTACACTTTCTGAGGCTAGTATGCAAGCCATGTAAAAATCTGGATCTGAAATGCTCATTTTCAAGGCCTTCCGTAATAGGAGGATCATATTCCCACTCTCACATTTTTGAGATAATAATAGTAACCTTGCTTATCCAGCTGTTGTCATAGCAACTGTATAACATGATACAAGTCAATTGCTATGAACTTTACATTTTTGTAACTGTGTTCGTGCATGTTGCCACGTTTGTTGCTAATTATGATCAGTTATTCATTGTGATTAGAATTTTCAATCTACTTTATTCTGCTAAACTACAAACAACTACGCTCTCTATTTTGATTGTTCAGTTTTCTGTCTTTTTGGCCTCGTTTCTGTACTACTGTTATTAAGAATAATTACTTTTCAACTTGATTTACTTGGTTGCTTTTTTATCGTAATTTTATTCAAACTGTCAAATATAAGATCGGAAAATACAGAATAACATTGAACACACGAGTCGGTTTTATAGTCAAGTCCTGAGATTTGTAGAAAACAAAATCTAACTTATTATTATATAACTAATAGTTCTCGTAGCTTAGCAGTTAAAACTGCTTGTGCATTCCGTGTGGCTTACCTAAATTAAAATGGACGCAAGTTTGAATCTGACGGGAAGCTTACACTTTATTTTCTCATCTTACAATGTATACTGAATATAACTTAGCAGTTAAAGCTGATAATTTATGTCTGAATTTCTGAGATAAGGAATTATTATTTACATTTAAACTAATGTTCTCATTTTTGTTATTACATTTAGGCCTGTGCGGATCTGTTACGCACATACATACAAAAATACGAATCACATACAACGCCAAGCATTCATTGGTTAATTAATCACCACTACATTATTATAGACAATTTATAAATCGCAGCAATGCGACAATTTTGTAATCGCTCTATTTTCGGTTAGACAGTTTTGTGCACTTTTGAGAGAAACGGATCACAGAAGCTTTCTTAACTCTCCCCAAAACTCGCTCGCGGATTGGTCTATGCCAAACAATCAGATCGTCTGCACGTGAAGAATAATTCTTCCCGCCTAGTGATCTGGAGCCTATAGTCACTTATTTAAGCGAGAATTTTTCTCAGCTAATTAGTGAGAATTCAGTTGCCAAACGAATTCACGCCAGTTGAAACCGTGCGCCAACCTTCTCACTCACACACACCGCTCACATGCTGAATATACCTTTATATACTCACATAATCTTTTCTGACACAGTCATTATAAGAAACTCTCATGAACATTATTCCAGTGAACTTTCAAATACTAAAATAACAGTTAAAGAGAAGCAACTCTTGTTTATTTTAACCTTTTCTTACTTAAATGCATGCTTTCTTTCACATCGTTGTTTGATATTGTACATCTTGTTAAATACATATTTTATGTGTAAGAATGTCTTTTGCTTATCCTTTTCTGCGTCAGCCCTGTTTCATAATCAAAAGTTAAATTAGTGTGAAGTCCGCCACAGGCCTTTATGCTCTCCGACCTTTTGTCGATCAGAGTAAAGTTCATGGAATTTTGAACTGAAGCCTTTATATAATCTACGATGAATATTGTTTTTGTTTTATTGTTCTTGTTTAAGGATATCTCGTTTTATTTGATTTTAGTTGTTTGTTGTTTGTTTAGCGGCATATCAAATCCTATGGATCATTTAGTGCTGAAATCTAAATATTTTGTTCGCAATTTTATGGTTTCAACTATAGATATTTTGTACATAATTTTATATTTTCAGGATAAACGTATGTTTTATAGATATATAGTTTGTAGATTATTTATTGTAGGTGTTATATGTTTTGATATAAATGTATCTCTTTAAGGTAGAACATTATGTTAACAGTTTCAGTATTGTCAAATAATATTCTTATGTTGTTTTCATTGTGTTTATGTCTTATGGAGGCTAAGTGAGTACATCCAGTTAAAATGTGAATGCAACTTGGCATGTTGTACATATTGGTTGAACTTCATTCATTCCGTAAGTGTGAATGGGCGAAGGATGTGTGGCTCCATGTGTAGCGTTACTTCATCATTTCTTCATTTTCTCAACATTTGTTTCTATTCACCTAGGAATGCTGAGAGGTTTATTTAGTCTGTTTTTGGTCCAGCGCGTTTACCCTTTCTATTGAATATAACTGTTTATTTTACTTTCTAGGCCTGTATAAGGGATCTTGAAATTATTATCAGGGTTTCGTTTTGAGCAGACTTTGCAGCTGCATCTGTTTGGTCATTTCCTGTAATTCCTATGTGGCTTAGGATCCAGTATAGCGATATTTGTTGGGTAAGGAATCTAATTTGAATGGTAATTTTACTAACAGTGGGTTTTCAATGTTTTCATTTTTTATTGCTGTCATAACTGATAGGGTGTCAGATAATTTACAGAGTTTTTATTTTTATTTCTAGAGATGATGTTGAGTGCGAGGTTGTCGGAGTTACCTCCTCCTTAGTTCCCTAATTGTCACTAGGGGTCTCTCTCCCCATACTATAAATACTGGGCGACTTCTTGCCTCGATCTCTCTTTTCTTTCAGGCCTCGTGCCGCATCCCACCTCGCGTGGAGGTGAGGTAAATCCTCTTTTTCATTTCTTCATTTCAGCGAATACAATGTAAGCTCTCTTAGGAGATAGCGTTTCCCACTTGTGAGAAGACGCCATGAATATTATACACACATACACGTACGTACGAACATTCACCAAAATACGAACATTGACAAAGAACAAACACCAATGTTTACACACACACAAATGTTATTGTCCATTGTAAAATTGTTTTGTTTAATACATATATTTGTTTATATATCGGTCTTATTTGTCTTCTTTTATCTTCGGTAGGACACACACACACGTAGAGTCCGCCATTTTTCTTGTATCTAGACCTTCTTTTAGCAGGAAATATAAACGCACTTGTTTTCTTTTCATCTTCACCCCCGGTCCTCTACAAGGTCTATTGCACAAATCTCTACATTGAAAATTGAAGTTTCTTTTGGCAGATGTCTCTTTTTTATTTTCTTATGCACTGCTACATATCCGGTTTTATTTTTGTATTTTGATTTATCTGTGAAGATGCATGAATGTCTGGGATTTGAGTTTTTCTGGTTCCTCTTGGAATATAAGTGGACATATACTTGTTTTATGACATTTGCAGAGTTTTAGATTTATTTCTGGTATTCTGATAGTTCAAGGCAGCATATTTGGTATGATTGTATTATGGAGTCTAGATAGAGATATTTCTGCTTCTTGAATGATGAATTTAAAGGGTTTTTTTATGTCTTTCTCTTTTTCTTAGAAGCTGTTTCTGTATTTTGGATCGAATGGGTTATTGCATGCAGGATTGGAGCGGCTTGCTTTTAGTTTTATATATTATTGTAGTGCTAATTTGTTTCCTCTAAGCTTTGGTGGGGGTTCGTTTAATTCTAAATATAAACTTTTTACAGGAGATGTTCTAATTACCTCAAGCACCAATAGGCCTGGTTAAGTATTTTGAGATATGATTTCCTTGCTGATTGATATATGAAATTTCCATAGTCGAACTTGGATCGGATTAATGTTCTATATAATTTGAGCAGCGTTTGCTGGCCTGCTTCTCAACTCTCAAGAATTGTAATGTTTTATTGCATTTTTCTCAGATATTTTAGGTATGGTATGAACTTTAGTTTCTTGTTGAGAAGTATTCCCAAGAACTTGTACTCGTCTACTATTGGGATTTCTGTCTCTTCGGGTTGCAATCTTGGATCATTATGCAGTTTATTTTTATTACAAAAATGCATATGTTTTGTTTTTATTTTAGAAAAATCTGAAATTTATTGCCCATCTGTTGGTCTTATTTATGCATTTCTACAGTTTCTTTTCTATGGTGTGGATATTTTTGAATCGGTAACTTATCGTAAAGTCATCTACGTAAAAAAACCCATTTATACTTTGAGTGAGTTCTTTTGCAATGTCAGTTATTTTAATGTTAATGATTAGTCGCCTGTAATTTCAAGATCAGCAGTGGCAGTTACTTAACGTGTCCATTTGTTGCGTGCTTGGCGGATTTTTTGTTTCAGGATCGCCTCCCGGAATAGTACTGTTTCGGCAGGGTCTCTTGAGCGAAGAAGTATGATGTAAGACCTGAAACTTGTCACGACCCCAAGTCATAACATCACTGACAAGGCGATCCTGCGCACTCGTTGGAGTTTTTTTCGTAACAAATTAATACTGAACAAAGTGACTGACAATATACTCCCTTATGGCACTCCTTCTTGAATTTTTTTGGATCAGAGATCCAATACGAACCTGAAAAGTTCTCGAAATGATTTCTGGTATCCTACCTTTCAGTCCGAGATCATGTAAGTCTCGCATGATTCCATATTTCTAGGTAATTTTTGTAAGCTTTTCCAAGACAAACAGACTAAGCACACGCCCTTTTCTTATAAATGTTGGCGTTCGTCCTAGCTACACATAACTGCTCGATGACAGCTCTATATTTGTATGTTTTGTTGTTATTGCTGATCATAAGTGGATTCGACTTCTGAACTACATTGTCATAGGTATGGCCTTTTATATACGACTACACAAATTTTCATTTTCTTGCTTTGGGTGAAGATATATCTCTTCTATCCTTCATCTTCACGGCTCCTTTTTACTAATAAGTATATATATATATATATATATATAATGAAATGGACAAAAGTCTTACAAGTATTTTAAGACATTTTTTTTATCTTTATACGTTGTTTTTATAGATAGAAATATTTAAGTAAATGCTCTGTTTATAATAAACAGTATTAATGACATTTAACGGCCTGAATGTCCGAGAAATTTTCACAGAAAATATGCGTCCACCGACAGGAATCGAACCTGTATCCTTTCTATCCTTATATGCCTTTTTATCCTTATATACCTTTCTATCCTTATATACCTTTCTATCATTATATGCCTTTTTATCCTTATATACCTTTCTAACCATATATACCTTTCTATCCTTATATGCCTTTTTATCCTTATATGCCTTTCTATCATTATATGCTTTTTTATTCTTAGATACCTTTCTGTCCTTATATAACTTTCTATCATTAAATATCTTTCTATCATTATATACCTTTCTATCATTATATACCTTTTCTATTCCTACTAGCATGCTCCTTTTGATTGTTATACTTACAGTGCTTCAGCTGTTGTACCCTCTGGCCATCTTCCTTCAAGGATCTGCTGTACTTGTTAACCTTCTAAAAAACTGGAATGAACCCTGCAGTTCATATAACCATACAACAGGATAATATTCCAAAAAGAACCAGTCATCTTATTCTCCACTTTTGTTCTCTGTATATTATCTTGAATTCAGTCCACAGAGGTTTATGAACTTTTTCTCACCTATACAGGGTCAACCCTGCCTGATTTCAGTGACTCTCCTTGGAATACAGCCTTTTAATGTTCCTCCATAACCTACTTTTACAGGGAAGCTGCTCTTGGTCTTTTATTACTTGCCACAACTGCATGGGATGGAGTACATTCAGTTTTTGGTTGGGTGATTGATTTAGGAGAGATATCTCTAAAGGGTTGAACTGTTTTGGAATATTATTCTGAGGCTATATGAACTGAAAGTCTTCTGAAATCTTTCAGATATATCCCCTATATATGGCTATACAAACTGTCAGATTTTTTATTTATGCCCTCAAGTCTTCTGTATCTGCTTGTGGGAGATGGTGTTATATTTACAGGGTAGTTGTTATTTTGAAGGGTGTTTTTTTTGTGTTGGTCGTCTCCTTCTGTTGTTATGCATCTGGTTTGCCATTTATGAGTTTGGTCTGATGTTGTAAGCAGCAGATGATTCCTTTTTTGGCACTGTATGGATAGTGGGAATTGAAGTTCAGGTGTTGTCTGGTGAATGTTGGCATATATAGATGTCTTGAACATATATGCTGTGCAAGTTTTTAGTATATCCAGGAAGAATATTGTATCAAGATATCTGTATATAGGGAAAATTGGATTCATGTCTTTTCCATGGGAACACAAGTGACTTCATTCGAATATTTGAACTCATATTGCCATATACTGTATTTGACAGTAGAAAGTAATCATTTTTCTTTTTAAAGTTAAAAATATCAGTAGGTTTTGGACTTAAATAGACTAAAAATTGATGGCATTAAATACACTATTTTGTGTGTTAAGTAGTGCTACCTGTATTTCCAGCATATGTAATATGCACCCCACATTAGCA
The DNA here is from genome assembly GCA_963932145.1 of Acanthosepion lycidas. Taxonomy (NCBI): domain Eukaryota; kingdom Metazoa; phylum Mollusca; class Cephalopoda; order Sepiida; family Sepiidae; genus Acanthosepion; species Acanthosepion lycidas. The sequence continues at coordinate 10,143,542 of OZ010574.1, read as the reverse complement.
AACATTGCAGTTAACCTGATCTAATAAATGATTTTAAAATGCATATGTAACTTGTCAGTGATTTTTTTTTTTCTTTACATTTCTTTTAACTTGTTCCCTTATAATCTGTCCCTTTTACTTATGGTGGACTGTTACTTTGTGAATTCGATTTTGAAAAAATATATTTAGATATTTTACATGAATACCATTAAAATTGTAAAGCTGTCTGTATTTTCATTTCGATAAGGTTAAACTCATTGAGTGTTTTTAAGCAAACTTCTTGATTATCAAAACATAGAAAGGAGTAAAAGTTGATATTTAATTGTTGATGAAAATGTAAGGACTTACTTAAATAAATGAATAAAATGTATACTAAATCTATCTGAGGTAAATTGGATAAAAATATCCTATGAATAAAATAATTTATTTTAACTTTAAAATCTCAATAATTTCTTTTCCAGTTATCTTTACATGAATGTTCTTGACATTTAAATAACCTGAAGATGAATCATAACAGATAAAGATGACAAATAGTTTAATCAGGACTTTTTGATGTTTTTCTTTTTGTTAAGAATTTAAAGTTGATAAAAATAGAATCTTATAAAAACTAAATATTTAAAAAAAATAATTTGAGATTTTTAAATGTTATAGACTCACTTGTTTTTAAATAAAGCTGGAATAAATCTAATGAATAAATAATAGTTGAGTTTTTCTTTCTTTTTTTCTTTCTTCCTTTTCTTTCTTTGTTATTTGATCTTCTTTCTTCTTTTCCCAATCTTTCTGGGTGTGAAAGATTCCTGCAGTCAGAGGCAACTTGGCTTATTCATACCAAGAATATAAACCATCTATAAAGGAAAAAAACTCTATTCAAATGAGCTATTAGTTTGATTATATTTAGCACTTTGTATATGACTTCATTTGCTGTACAAAAAGTTTATCTTACCACTGAAGGGAACTCTGATCCCTAAACAATAGTGTGTTTAAATTTCAGAGTTGTCATATCCTGCTATGACAACAGAAAACGACTTTGAGAGAAATTAACAATAAAGATACTGCAATTGAGAAGCCTTGACAAAGAATGCACTGGAAAGGGAAGTAATATTGATAATACAGAGTGTTAAAGTTTAAAAAGTGTTTGTTTATCAAGCAAAAATAAAGGAAGTATTTTTTTTTATTTTTGATATTAATTTAAACAATATTTTTACCATTTTGTTTTCTATCAACTTTCAGACAAATTCATAATTCCATCCTCCCAGAAATTTTATCTTTCTCAGCCAAAAATGTCTTTGGTGCCTGTTGCTGTTTTTAAAAATTGAATTATTTCAATAAGACAAATTTTTTTTCTGATGAACTGTTGAGCTTTGATTGGCTGAAAATTAATACGAAAAAGACAGTTCTGTAAAGAGCACAAGAAATGCTAATCTAAATACTGCATTATCTGATTGAAAACTTCTCAGCTAAGCTTGATCACCAAAACAATGTGTAGTTGAGTGATATCCTGATGGAATGATATGGTCTTTCTTTTAATTCTAAATACTTTTCAAACATTGTCGCATTAGGTTAGTCTATTTGCAAGTGTAATATTTGTTTAAATCAAATGTTTCATTCTCTGGAATTAGCTCATATTAGAGGAATCCCTTTTAATCTTAACATATACACAGCTTCACCTACATTAGATGAAAACCAAACTTCAGTGTTGGTTCATTTCATCTTTCCCACAATTTCTTGCATTTCACATTGTTGTAAACTATTCACTCTTCATTTCCCATTACAACTTGTTTAAAAAATGGAACATTTTCATTGTTTGTAAGAAGCAAATCACATATGAAAATACAGTTCAGTATGTTTTATTCACTTGGCTTATGTGGAAGCTACATATCAGAACAACTAACATAACTTAAAAATATACCCTGAAAAACCTCAGGACAAGAAAACAGATGAATTCAAGAAACTTTTGAAGGAAAAGACAACATAAATATTTTGCAGAAAAATTAGAGATGATTCACTAAACTTGCTTGATTCATGCAGTAGAATAGAAGAAAAAAACAACTTTTCTTATATAATGGAAACTTATCATCTTCAAATATTTGCTTCTATCTATTTACATCTAAAAACTTTTAGGCCTGTCCCACATCTAAGATAGTAATTGGTGAATATTCAAGAAGAGTTAAAAAGGCAGAATTTTAAATATTGATTTTTTCCACTTGGAAAATCAGGTTCTACACAACCTTCCAGCCTATATATTTTACTATTTTAATGTTAACAAATAAAACAACTAAATAACAAATAAAACATGTAAATATTTCAGAACACCTTGTATAAAAGGATAGCTAGTTTCACTAGACCATTCATTAATGATATAAATGCAATTCTTATGATCTGACAGCATTGTGCCAGTATAGACTTAGTGAGTGTCTGGATGAGTAGCAGTAGAGTAATGGTTACCAAGATGGTATCATATAACATTACTACTGGGGTGTGACCCACACTTTCCTCCTTAGGAAGTAGTGTTCTTTGTCGTGAGTTCAGAATTAACCTGCTAGTCTTACATATCATCATTACTATAAAGATATAGTTTAAAGTTTTCAGCTTGATATACTTCCAAAAATTTGACAAAATATATTTAAAACAAAAAAATCTTTTCTTCATTGATCCTAGAATCTTTAAGCATTCCTTCATATTGTAGTGAATTTGATTCTAATTAGTGGCTTCACAATTTTATTTTTGTTTTCATTGCATCAAAGATCATCTGTTAATCTTTGCAAACGATTTCAAAAACATGCTTGCACCTACTGCATTATTAGTATTATTGCCATGCTTTTGTGGAATGTTTTGACTGATTAAACATGAAAAGTAAGTTGTATTAACAGTGTAATTTATATTTAGCTTTGCTTTTTATAAAAAATAAAGTAAAAATGATCACTTTTGCATTAAAAATGATCACTTTTGCATTAAAAATTATTACTATACACATGTAACTCTAGTAAACTTGAAACTTGAGACACTTGTAAGATCCATCCTGGGTATGATAATAAACTACATCTGGCAGCTTTTAATTGCTGTTGTTGCCAGCCAGGTCTAACATGATCTGGGGTGGCAGCACCTGCTAGGGTCTCAGCTATGGGCAAATAGTTAATCCTCAAACTAGAGTCAAACAATATGTAAGTATAAAAATACATTTATATAGTGAAGATACCCGCAACAAATTTCTGAAAAAAAATTTATCAGCAATACATTTTTGTTAAAGAAAATTACTAATTCTCTCAAGAAAATTAAATTTTAGCATTAAATGATCCATAAGCAATTTGCTGTAAAACAAACAAACACTTGCAAGAAATCCTTAATATTGTGCCAAATATTGTGCCAAATATTGTGCTGGGTACTTTTCATGAACTTAATGTTAATACTTTTTCTATAATATTTCTAGTTGTATAATGAAACAAAAAAAAACACAAAATATGCACTTGGTTTATATTTAATGATATATTCACCCCCTTAAAAATGATATTAGTAAAGTGGGTGTCTGTTTATATTGTTGCATGTACTGAGTTGGAAATGTCCACACCCTATCAGTTATATATTCTTAAAACTATCCTCTGCCCACTCAACTACCTGTGTAGTATCTTTTAAAATATGCTATTGACTTTGTGAGTTTATACAATTTTTTTTCACTACAATTTCAAGACCCACCTTAATTATTAAATGAATATTTGGTTTAGAAATATTCAGCCTACTAATCTGAATTTAATAAAGTTCAATGTTCTATAATAAATCATAAATCTCTTTTGCTATTCAAAGTCAAACTTTATTTTTTTTCCTGATAAGTGATTTTAAAACAGTAATATATTCAAATAGTCAATCATTTTTACATGTATTTTTATATTGGTTTGAGACTAGATTAAGTCTTCTGCAATGCTATCAAGTTGTTATAAATTAGCAGTTAAAGCAGCTTCCCTGAGAGAAAAAAAGGTTTATCCTTTATTTCTGATCCTGGTCTGTCTGTTCATTGATTTAGTTTGACAAGTGATCATAAAAGAAAAGAACTACAAATACTGATGTCTCAAATAAATAAAGAGTCAAAATTACTAAAAACGGTTGATAATAAAACTGAAATAATAATAATACTTAATAAAAAAGAAAATGTTTATTATAGAATCTTTCTTGATCCTGTACTGGGATTATTTATTTAGCTTAGCTAATTCTAATAAAACACAATGGTAATCTGAAACAATGGTAATCTGAATCAATGGTAATCTGAATCAGCCTGCTAGCTGAACTTGTTAACCATCATATTCTACCTGAGATTCTGTTATGTCTAGAATAAATTATATTTACTCTGTAATTAGGTAACAGAAAAAAGATCAGAGTATTTCAATTCATATTTGTGCGTGTGTGTCTTCTAAGAATGAATTTAAGTTTCCTGACTCCATAGCTTCCCAAGTTGGCATCTACGCGGACGACGCTACAATTTACTCCTGCCTCAAAAACAAATCTAGTGTCACTAACAAAACTAACCTGGCTGTGCGCCTTGAAATGGACCTACAATCAGTTGTTAATTGGGGCAAGAATTTGCTGGTCAACTTTATCGCCTCAAAAACTAAACTACTCTCTATTAATCACCATACAGATCTTTCCTTGCCCCCCATTAGAATGTCAGATAGTCAACTTCTTGAGAGCAACTCCCTGCGTCTGCTCGGTCTCCCGTTGACTGCTGACCTGAGATGGAACAAATACATTGAGTCAATTGCTTCTTCCACCATGAAGAAAGTTGGCTCTCTGTACCGTGCCAGGAAATTTTTCTCCCCGGAATCGATACTTCAAATATACAAATCAACCATTCACCATTGCATGGAGTATTGCTGCCATATATGGTCTGGGGCACCTTCTATTTACCTCAGAGTTCTTGACAAGATCCAGAGACGGATATGTAATATAATTGGCCCTGATCTGGCATCTCGTCTACAGTCACTCTCTCACAGATGCGCCGTCACCTCTCTCTGTCTTTTCTACAAATACTTTGATGGTAATTGCTCCAATGAGCTGCTTTCACTGGTTCCCAGATTCCATGAATTCAAGTGCCCTACAAGGTTGGCATCCCGCTCCCACCCTTACCTTAAATGTAGCCGTCTCTTCTACTCCAATAGCTTCATACCTCGCACCTCTCGCCTGTGGAACACCTTTCCCAATTACTGTTTCCCTGAGAGCTATAAGCTCCAACTATTCAAATGTAATGTCAATCGACACCTCCAGTTACCTTTATCTACCTACTATCCCTCTCCTCATCCTTTCTTCTATTACTCCTATCTGCTCTCACTCCAAATCTTCTGCAACCCCCTGCATCCTAGTGGCTTCATGCCTTGCTCGGGGCGTAATGCTGAAAAAAAAAAAAAATACTTTGATGGTTCTATACAAAACAATTTTAAGGTAATAGTGATATTATCCATTTCCATACAGGAAATCTTTGGTATTCATTGACTGAACAGATATTAATGTTGGTTAAAACTATGAAATTTTTCTCTTTAAACAGTTTTTCAGGTTTCTTAAGTCCATTAACTGTTATCACTCTTTCTAGTATTAATGGGAGTTTCCTTCCAAACCTTTTGTTTAAGGTAGTGTGGAAAGTCAATGATTATATCATTATTTTCCTTTCTAGTTATATGTGCTATCCGTTTTTGTTGTTGCTATTGCTGGAAGTCTTCAACTGACATTGTTATTTTTTTTATAAGATAATAAAATTGATGTTTAGAGATTTTCCTTTTTCACTCAGGGAATTTGTAAGGAACAAATCAAATCTTATCCATATTACATTCTTTCTAAAATCAGATCTTCTTCTGTTATATGCTACACTAATTTCCACCACTGGCCGGATGTGAACGTTCCGAACACCCAAAACTGAGCAAGTAAATCTTCCATTTACTCACATGTTCAAAGAAAAAAATATGCAATACAATTCAGAATTTCCACCCAGTAGAAACAAAATAAAAAAAACAGAGGTATTTTGAGCTTAAAAATGGACATAAAATCCTACCAAAGAGACATTCTTGGAAGTTGGATGGCATCTTGACCCGAATTCACACACTTCGTTGGAAAACAACTTCTCGTCTCCAAAGACATCAGATTCAATCAGCTTGCCAAATGCTGTCACCCCAGTAAGTCACAACTCATCTTCCCTCTCCTTTTGGACACCTTTACATGTCTCTTTATCTCTTTTGCATACAAGAGACATCTACCCTTTCATTTGTTGTATTTTATATTAATACAATTGTTTATTGCTTTAAATTTTTGTTGTTTCTTCTTCGCTTAGTAACATGATATACCGCTTCATAACATAATATCTATGACATTGCTGTACTATAAAAATCATTCTTGTTTTATTAATTTTGACAGGATTTTTTGGCTGAATCTTCTTCATGTTTTTCTTGGAACATTTTATGCATAGAATGTTCCAAGCATTAAAGTAAGAAACATTAAGTTTGGATAAAGAAGTAGCTATTGACATGATTTGAACTTGGGTATATCTTATGTAGCATGTGTCTCACCCCAGATCATGTCAGAACATGCTTTGCACTCAGTGTAACAGCTGATAAGATGGGTCAGGGGTTAGCTTGATGTGATGTCCCAATCACCAAGTGCAGATTCATGTAACCCCTTCAGATGCACCTGGGTTGCAAGTGTGAGAAAGGATCATATTAAAGGGGATATATAAACATCTACACCAGTGGTAAGTGGGCAGTCTCTCTGACATTGTAGATGAGAATAATAAGGTCCATGTTTTGGATAAGGAGCTCTGAGGAACTCACACAATCTGTCTGAAAGAAATTGAAGTATTGGAGTGCAGTGGTAAATACATGAGATTAAGTCACTTGTCATTGGTTGGTACAATGTTTACATTTAAATGTTACCTTTCATCACGTCAGTTAAAGAATTTGTTGTGTCATTCGTAAAAGATGATCTCTGAGGAAATAAAATCTAAGTTCAAATGAAACTACTTTATTCTGATTTCCCACTACTTAAATAAACAGATCTAGATTGTTTGATAAAAAAACAACAATAAGATAAAGAGAAACCATTTTAAAATTAATAATGAAATTATTAAGTTGAGTCATAAGTAACTTTCATTTTGGGAACCAATTTTGATAGCAACTATATCATCCTAACTACTAATCATATGTAGTAGTTAAGAATAAATTTGGAATACACTAACATAGCTTTGTCTTTGCATGGCAGTGGAGGTGTACATAGCAGATTAAAAGCAGTGGCAGCATACGCAGTGGATTAAAAGCAGTGGCGGCATACACAGTGGATTAAAGGCAATGGCGGCTTAAACAGTGGATTAAAAGCAGTGATGGCATACATAGTGTATTAAAGGAAGTAGCAGTATACAAAGTGTATTAAAGGCAGTGGCAGCATACACAGTGGATTAAAAGCAGTAGCAGCATACACAGTGGATTAAAGGCAGTGGCAGCATACACAGTGTATTAAAGGCAGTGGCAGCATACACAGTGGATTAAAAGTAGCAGCAGCATACACAGTGGATTAAAGTCATCAGTGGCATACACAGTGGATTAAAGGCAGTGATGGCATACACAGTGGATTAAAGAAAAATGTCATTCTCCTCCATGATAACACAAGGCTGCATACAGCATAAATAACACAGGGAAAAATTTAAGGACTTGGTTGGTCTGTTCTACCCTACTTGCCATATTCACCTGACCCCCTGCACCAACAGATTGTTAACTTTTTTTTATTGCTGCAAATTGCTTTCATTGGGGAAAACATTCTCTAATGAAAACCAAATTCAAGAGGTCATTGAAAATCTTTTTTACATCAAAACCTGTGGAATTTTATTAAAAAGGTATCAAAGAGCTGCCTGATAAGTGGGAACAGGTCATTGCAAATGATAGTGAATTTTAAATGTAGAAAATGAATACCTCATTATGGAGCAATTGTTACCAAGCTACTTTGCTTTGTCATATAAATGTTTGTTTAGAGTCAGGTAAAAGCCAAGGTTTTGAATGCTGATTATCTAGGTAGACAGGAATTCCACACTTGGAAGATCAGAGTAATGTAAATATAATGAATCAATATAAAAAATATAGAAAAAATAATGAACAACATTATTGAGTTTTATCAGTTAAGAATTGGAAAATGTCAGCTTAGAATAAACTACTTCTGGGTAATAACTTTGGCAATCATTAATCTTCATGCCTGATGTGTGAAAAATATTTTTTTTTCCTTAATACTACTATTATTTTAATTACTTTCACTCCTTGGCAATGTTTATAGCTTTAAAAAGTGATGATTAGAATTTTAATAAAGCCAAAACATATGAAAGTAAATGTATATATTTTCTTTGTTCTTGAGAATTGACAACAAAAAGAATAACACTATTTATTTATTAGATTGTTTATTGAAATGGTTGGCAAAAGATCAGCTGATTGCCAATTGATTCAAACTTCATAAAATGGTAAATAATAAGGATTTCCTTACAGTTAGCTCATATATTTTAATAATTTAGTAAATGTTCATAAATTTATGAATAAAAAATTGTTTTCATATTTATTTCTTTATAAATTGGTAAATGATAAATATTGCATTGAATCATTTCTAATACAAGTTTTTAGAATGTTATAAATGTAAAATAGACCATCTAATAAATAGTGTTTAATATTTTTGTTGTAAATTCTCAAGAACAAAAATTGCATGAATTCACTTTCATCATATATTAAGGTTTTATTACAATTCTAATCATCATTTTTTAAAACAATAAATATTGCTGAGGAGTGAAGGTAGTTAAAATAATAGCAGTGTCAAGGGAAAAATCATTCTTTTCAGACACCATTTTGCCATAACTTTTATGTAAAAAAACAAATATTGTAATAGTACCAAGAAGTACACAACTTAGGCATTCCTCAGGTCATTGTTTATTTGAGATAAAATTTTGAACTTCAGTTCCCTTCCATAATAAAGCTTTCATTTTAACTGTAAATGTCGCTTGTGGGAAAAGACAATTTTTCAGTTGGCTGTGTTTTTTTTAACATTGTTTTTACTCATTATGTTCTTGGGCATTTGGCAAGTTAAGAGGATTTTGCTATGCCTTTGACTACTTGCTAATCGCACATTTTACAAAGGAAAGATATAAAGAAAAATGTTGGAAAACTCATAAAAAAGGAAGGAAATGCAGTAAATAAACTATGTGATTTTTTTGTTGCTGGCATCGTTTCAAATATCAAATGATTTTCAGTTAGAAAATTTACTGTTTTGATTAGATAAGAAAAAAGGAAATTCCTTTGATCGTTGTAGAAAATTCCAGTTATCTGTGGAATGTGGAGGTCATTTCATCAGGTGTGGTTATCAGAAAGGGAGAAAACCAAAATTTTACCTTAATTCAATGAGGCAGATTAAAAAAAAAAATAATCAAAATATTACTTACAAAGATTTCAAGCAAAAAACAGAATTCTTAAAATAAGTAATATTCTCTTTTTCTAAAATAAGTAGGATAGGAAAATGCAAAAATCAAATAAACTCATAAAAAATGACAGGTTTTAATTAAAGATTTAATTAACAAGATTTAATTAATTAAATTTAAAATTTTAATTTGATATGTAAATTTTTCTATCTGAATTCTTAGGATGAGAAGTTGTTATTTGCATGCAGACTATTGTCCCCATATTTGTTGTTGTTATCACGTTTCAGCTGTTGTGGCCTCCAGCCTTCATCAGGCAATTATCAGTCTGGGTAGCCTACAGGGAATTTCCAGTTGAAACCTTTAATTAATTTGCAGAGGTAGATTGTTCCCTTCATGCTGTCCATGTCCAAGGATATCTCATCTAGTTCTCAGTGATTGCCTGCCCCATTTCCACTGAGTTCAAGTACGCACTGCCTGGCTCAGGAATTGACAAGTAGCAGCGACATCACTCAGCAGCAGGCAAGTTAAGTTTGAAGGTTAACTCAGAATTGTCCCATGGGACAATAGTTTAGTGACAAAGCAATTCTGTATTCAATCCCTGAGCCAGGCAAGACAAAGTGGAAACGATGCAAGCAATTACTGAGCAGTACTAAATAAGGTTCAGTTGGAAATTCTCTGGATTGACAATCACCTGATGAAGTACCAGAAGGAACAACAGCTGAAATGATGTGATAACAACGAAGAAGGCACAATAGTCGTATGTAATTAATAATTTTTTTTTTTATGGACATGCACAATTTATTTTATTTTATTTGATACTTACAATCATGAATCCCATGACCTATTAGGGTCAATAGGGCACCACAAGTACTGTGGCTATAGTAGCAGTGGGGATGCCTAGGGCAAGATAGCCCGACAGAGCCCACCCCTCTTCAGTCTGATTTTAAATTTATAGTTGTTCTTCACCTATACTGGTTGACATGCCAAGATTAAATAGCTTATTCTTCTCTATTATTTATGGAGATTTGAATTGTTTTCTTTCTCTTAGACTGGTTACTATCCAACTGAAGAGAGACCAGTCTGCCCTGCTATTTAGCCCATAGCTGAGGGGAAGATGGATTCAAGTTTTTTTAATGGGATCAGTTGTAATGGATAGTGGCTCAGATTGAGTAATTGGAGAGCCAAATTCAAATTCCAGTCAAATCCATTACAAAGGTATGAATCCTCTTCTTCTCCCCGTCCCAGCTATGGGTAAATAGCAGGACAGACCATGTTCTATAGCCATGTATGGCAACTGGTCTACTGCAGAAAGAAATGGCAATCTACTGCAGGAAAAAATCTGTCTCGTCAGTCATGTATTGAAAGGTACATGATCGCCTAAACGTGTATCATACATGGCACATAACTGATAAATGTAGCAAAAGAGATTCACTTGGAATTTGGACTTGTCATACAGATTCCGCTTTCTGCATAACCATTATGCTACCTGCACATCTGGTTATTTCTAACATATATCAAAAGACAAAAATGACTTCTTCAAAACTCTTGTCAATTCTTTAACACTTCTTTTAGTTAATTCTTTTCTTAGTAGGCTTCTTTATTTATATTTATAGAATGCAATTTTTGGTTTTCTTGGGTGGGGGGAAATAATTTTCTTTATTATGTTTCATATTGCTTTCTTTTAAATTACTTACAGCATTGTATTTTTTAAGGCCACAGAAAAATATAGAAATAAACCCTTCCTAAAATATTTAAATAAAAGTGAAAAATATCCTTCAGAATCTAAGAAACAGTTGCTTTATTTATTTGTTTTTTAATTTTTTACTAAATTCCCATGTGGAATATTAACTTATGATTCTATAGTTGGATTCAATGTATACAACATTTTTAAAAAAATAAACACAGTGATACCTTGGCTTAAGTCACTGTGATTTAAGTCATTTTCAAAGATACTTCTTTTTTTCTTAAATATTATATGTAAAAATTAAAATTGACTTAGGTTGTTTTACTTAAATTTACATCAGTCGATATTAGATACGTCAAAACACTAAAATAACAATAAATACAATAAATTTAAAAATAATAATATGTACACCATATGGTGTAAATAATATTATTTTTAAATTATAAAATTTTATATATATATATATATATATATATATATATATATATATATATATATATATATATATAATAAAAAGACTTGAACACTAATATTCCATGGTCATAATTTATTCCATTGGAATCGTAATTGTAGGTCTGATGAATTGGATCGTATTTACGATTCCAATGGAATAAATTATGACCATGGAATATTAGTGTTTAAGCCTTTTTATTATATGCTTACTCTGTCCTGGACATTGAGTTCTACCTGGATTCTATCCTCTGGGAAATTTTTTATTCCAAAAATATATATATATATGTATGCATGTATGTATATATATTTATATATTTTGCATATGTATTTACCACTAATATTATCTCTCTCTCGATATATATATATATATATATATATATATATATATATATATATATATATATGTATGATTTTATTTTTTTTTATATATTTTTATTTTTAAATTATAAACAATTATTATCACAAAATAAAAAAATAGCATAAATTATATTCAGCAGATGTTCTTTCAAATTCCTGCTGACAAGTGGCACTTGTACGTTGTTTTTCTCTACAACATTGATTTTGAATTCAGACTTGTTTATATCTGTGCTCTGCTGTTAACATTCTTTCGATTACATTTCTATTGTGATTTATGCCTATGGCTGTGAAGAAAAGTCCCAGTGCAAGGATTAATGCTAAGCGTAAGGCTATATTGTTGGAAGATAAGGTGGAAATCAAGAATACTGTACATACACATCATAAATACCATAGGGAGTGCTTATTTGCGGTTTATGGTATAGTTACTTTGACTTAAGTCATTTTTTGACCTAAGTTGTGACCCCTGGAACCAATTAATGATGTAGGGTGAGGTATACCTGTATTATCTATTTTTAAAATTTTTTAAAAGGTTATTTAAATAAAGACTATTTACAATATGACAATAACAAATTACATTTTATTTTACAGAAGAAAAAAACCTGCATGAATTAATATCTTGCAGTTATTATGTCTTTACTGGTACTAAGATGGTTAGGAAAAAATTAAGTTTATTTGAAAGAAAACAATAAAACCAATACTGTTATCAATCAAGCACTGATGATAAAATGAAAACCTCTGAAAAATTTGACCTTTGCTTTTAACCCACAACCATGAGAAAGATGAAAGTTTGCATTTGGATTATTTCATCATGAATTCCTATTTTTGTGGGATTTTTGTACTGGATGTTATGTTATACTTTAAAATCTAAATGCTTGATTGAGTTTATAATATTCACAGTATTTGTACCACCTGCATATAAACAATAATTACTGCTGCTGACAACAATGACAAGTCAAAAACTTTTTATGGTCTGTATTAGTCAAAATAAGAAATGAATTAAAAATATACATTATCTAACCTAATATTTGTTATTTACTCTCTTCTTTTTCTATTCCTTTCATGCATATATATATATATATATATATATATATATATACAAATGACAGAGAGAACAAATGGAGTAAAAATCCAGTTTGTAGCTTTTGAAAACATGAAAGCTTTTGTAGAGCAATTTAAAAATGTTTTTATAATAAAAATATAATATAATATATATATATATATATATATATATATATATATATATATATATATATATATATTGATAAAGATAAAATCATTTTATGTACCTTAAAGATACCTTTTCCAGCTGACACTGTTTTCAAAAGTAGGCATTGCTGTAATTAAATAAACTCAAGACACAATTCAGAAAATAATAGCAAATGAGGAGAAGAAATTGGAACATAATTAAGACAAATTTTATACTCTTTTGGAAGCCTTTAATATCTGTTTTTATTTGTTAATTATTTACAATTAAAATTTGTTTTAAATGCCTTCCAATTTCTCCTCCTTATTTGCTATTCTTAGAATTGTGTTTTGAGTTTCTTTAATTGCGCCAATGCCCACCTTTGAAAAAGTGTTAGTTGAAAAGGTATCTTTAAGGTACATAAAATGATGTTATCTTTGTTTAAATCTGTCTTCTGTGGGTTCAAGTCCTTATATATATATATATATTTAAGTAACGAAAACCTTGGTAATCCGCATGGATAATCCCAAGGAGGATGAAATCCGGAGAGCTCAGTGTTAGGTCAGAGTGAATAATTTAATTTAAAGAAAAAACAGACCACTTTAAGGTTTCATTGTAATAATTTATTTCACCAGAGATTTTATTTTCTCTGGATCTTCAGATTTCACTTTCAAGGTATAAAAATGAATTTAAAATTTACACTTTTGAAAGGCAGTATTAAGCTTATATAAGCTGACATAGAGGGTGGTGAGGGATAGTGTGAGAGATATGGTTGAAATTAGAGAGGGAATGGAGAGTTTTAAAATTTATTTTTATTTTTATTACAATACTTAATATTGAGAATAGGGTGGGGGTAAGGATCAGACTTTGACCTATTTAATTGGTCAACTCACCCGAAATGATATGGGAAAAAAAAGAAAAAAGGGGGAAAGTAAAGAGATAAGAAATAAGAGATGGACGTAGGGTTTTGAAGAAAGGAGAGGGGTGGTATAGCTTGATGTGTTGGCAATTTAAAAAAACACAGATTTTAATGTTTGATAGTAATTTAAATGTTTAAATACTCCACAAATCAACTAAAAAATAATATATATATACACATATTTTGTTAAAGACAACTGACAAAGCACTGCAATTAATCTTATTGATTAATTTTTCTTGTCTTCATACAAGAGTTTTCTTATCCGGGCACAAAGTGTGTAAAAACTGTTCAAAAGTTCTGGAAATCCGAGTGCTTTTGGTCAATTTTTTACCCATTATCAAGGATGATTTTTAATTTTTTAATTTTAATGAATGTGTAAGTTTTTTATGTATGTGTCTGATGTTATAGGAATATTTTATTTTCCAAACATGGTCAGCACATTGTGGCCATATTCATAGTTAATGTTATTGAGTGTTGGCTTTTTCTTTTTTATTTAGTGCTTCCATTATTTTAATTCCTTTTTGACATATGGATGAGGCTATTAGACTTGTATTTTCTACTAGGATGTTGTGGATAGAGTTTGGTATGTTTGAGCATAAGCATGAATATATATGTATGTGTGCATTGAATTTTAATTGTAAAAACTTATTGAATGTGAAAAAAACATTGCTTTTTACATTATTAGTTTGAAAGGAGATATTTATTTTTGATTTTGTGAGGTAATTTTTGAGAAAATTTAAACATTTGGTGTATTATCATATAAGGAGTTAATATTTAAGCTAGCTATGATCTTAGTTTTAATTTGGTTTACCTATGGGTTCTCCTATCAGTGACATTTTAGTTCTCTTTCTAAAACAAACACACACACACACACACACATATATATATATATATATATATATATATATATATATATATATATATGATAAAATATAGTGTTAAGTTATGCTGTATTTATGCATTAAAGTGCTCAATATCTGCGAAAGAGCATATGTAAATATAAAAGTGAACACTGAAAACAGCACCCAGAGGTAACTGTCTGATTCATGCTAAACATAATCATCAGGCGATCTGCATTGCATTTTTGCTGGACTATTTATGTATACAGGTCAGTGATGTATTGTGGGTAGTCAGTGATGTATTGTGGGTAGTCTATTGTATTATTCTAACAGTTATTTTGTTGGGTGGTAATGGTTATTATTATAGAATTATTAGAATTATTCCAAGGGCTATTGAGTGGAAATTGTTGGTCCAGTTTTTTGGCTATTTATAGTGTTGTTTGTTAACTTTTTTTTATTTATTATTGATTATTTTATCATTGTTTGTTATTACTATATCTTCTTAAAACAGACTGTCACCTCTGGATGTTGACTTCAATGTCCACTTATATATATATATATATTATGAAATGGATTAATGGATTAATTCTGACAATTATCTTAATATAGTTACTGTTTATATGTTATTTATATAGATTTAATTTATTTAAGTAATTGCTCTTTTTTTTTTTAATTAAGCAGTATTAATTACATTTACTAGCCTGAAAGTTTCAGAAATTTCATAGAAAATATGTGCTTCTCCAACAGGAATCAAACCTGTAACCCTTAATGGGAACCATTATTTAATCTGTTAACCATTCAGCTACAAAGAAGCGTCTGGTTAGCAAATACTGAATTTCTCTTTATAAACATTCACCTTCAATGATTTTTCTTGATCGATCATATCTACACATGAAATATATTTTAATGACAACATATTATAAAATGGATTAATTTCAACAATTATTTTAATATATTTTCCATTTATATGTTATTTTTATAGATGTAATTTATTTAATTTATTTATAAATAAACACAAAATAAAGATAAAGAACAAGTAGGAAATGTATAGCAATCTAACATGTTTCACTTTTATTAAAGCTTTGTCAGATATTAAGAGAAAACTGTTAGAAAGACAGGACCAATGAGAACTGACTTAAACAAAAATTGAAAATAATAAAGTTTCTGTCTTTTTGTCTGTTTTCTCTCAATCTCTTACCAAGCTTTAATAAAAGGGAAACATGTTAGATTGATATATGTTTCCTATTAGGTCTTTATTTTATCATCCTGTCAAATACCAATCCATATTTTATCTGCATTTGATCTTTAACTTATATATAAATATGTGTATGTGTGTGTGTGTGTTTGTGTGTATGTGTGTGCAAATATATAGAAAAATAGGAAAGAACCGTTAGGTTAATAATCTGAAGTTCTTTAGTATTTTTGAATTTATTTTTAAAAAACAGATTTATTAAAAAACAGAGCCTAAATTATAATTATTTTAAAAAAATATGATTCCATCACTACATAAGAGTTCTCATGTTTCAAAAACAGGAGCTAAAAACTTCAATTGAATTATAAAAATTAAATTGAATTAAAGTATCAAGCTTGGTTTCATCTTCAAACAAAATTTTTTGGAATAACTGATCTTGAAATTTTCGGAGCTTTTAATTCAAATAAGCTTTTAAACCTTTTAATAGACTATGAAATTTTAAAATTTTAAGCTAAAAATTTAATGCGAAAATTTTAAATTTAATGAATTTAAAATTAGATGGAGACAACACAAAAGCTCCTTCAATAATATTAGAAATAGAAATCAGACATCTCTATCCAAATATTTTTGGCATTTAAAAGAAATGAATAAAACACCAAAAGTGAAATAGAAAATAATAAATAGAACAAGAACTTGTAAAACCTGGGATAACCCATGCCCTTTATGCCTACATCAAAACCCACACATTATGAAGTTTCTAAAAAATGAAAATTTATTAAACCATAGACATGAGTTAATGGTTTTTTTGCCGACATCAATAAATTTTCACATTAAATAATTAGTTTAAAATTTTAAAATTTCATAGTCTATTAAAAGGTTTAAAAGCTTAACCCAATCATAAGATAAAAAACCCTTTATGAAATCATCAAAGAAACAAATTGTAGTTTAATACAACACATTTATATATAAACAACCTTTTTAGAAAAAAAGTCTTTAGACATTTAACAGCATAACAATAATGCGAATAACTCTCTGTCACTAAAACAGACCAGATAGTATGCGTCTAATGAATGTCATCATTCGTTTTAAAATAGACACCTCGACCCTACCTTGACTTGACCTCTTTCTGAAAGTAACTAATTTGTTGATACAATATGTTAACCCTTACGCCCCTTATTGAAATAATTGCTTCAGCCATTTCCATAGTAATTAATATTATAAATGAATATGCTTATAAAGCTCCATAAATTTCAAGATCAGTTATTCCAAAAATTTTGCTTGAAGATGAAACAGAGTTTGCTACTTTAATTCAATTTAATTTTTATAATTAAATTGAAGTTTTTAGCTCCTGTTTTTGAAACATGAGAACTCTAATGTACCGATGGAATCATATTTTAAAAAAATAATTATATATATGCTAAAGATTCCAATCCATATTTGATCTGCATTTGATGTTTAACCCATATATATATATATATATATATATATATATATATATATATATATATATATATATATATATCTCAAAGGAGAATGATGAAAATTCCTCAGCTTGACTGAGAAGGATTTCCCTTATTCAAATTCTGACATATTGTTATTGGGCTAAATTTTGGGAAGTGGGTTAGGCCTAGAACATTTTTCAGTACTCCCTTGTGCATGTGTATGTGTATATATATATATATATATATATATATATATATATATATATATATATATAGGCACATGGCCGAGTGATTAGAATGTTTGCTTTTTGATCATGAGACCCAGGATCAAATCTTGCCATAGTCAATTTGTTAGGAAGGAGACTTCCTGGGGTTATTGGTCTGGGGGAGTTTGCAATCCCAGTGTGTGGCACCTTAGGAAAGTGCCTGAAAGCAATAGCACAAGTAGACCTAAGCCTTGTGAGCAAAATTGGGTATACGGAATCCTTGGGGGCCATCTATGGTTGTGTTAGCACAAAGTCACAAGTCATCATGACCAAGGGTTTGAATGTGCTGGCCTTGTTCAGATTGTTGATCACACTAGGTAACATGCTCTCTCCCAGAAACTGTAACTAAGGTCTGCTCAGCATGGTTGCAGTATAAACCACAAGTGGGTTCTGTGGGTGTTGAACAAACACAAAAGTGCCTGAGTGGGTGTCTGCAATAGGGATTGGCTAGCTGCCTTAGTAGACAGGTATCCTTGCATACAAGTGACCAGCTATTATGTGTGTATGTGTGTGTGCCTACACCCACGCATACATAATTGAATAGTTATTTTTTTTATACATATTTCATAAGATTCAAGTAATTCTTTTGTTAGTATTAATCCAGTAATGGTCCAAAAAACACTTGGTGCAATAATTATTACAATTCTCTTATTAGAATTTCTCTTTTGTAGTCAGTGGAAGCTAAGGGTAAGAGTGTGACTTGTAGTTCAGTACTGGGCTTTTGTTTTCTATGGGAAATACCACAGGACAGGAATCAGAAGAATGTAAAACAGAACTGAACATTCTATGGGTGGATTTGGAGGTGCCCACTTTTGAGTATTAAAGGGTGGTGTCATTTTTGGTAGAGCATTGAAAAATGCCCACACAAATCTTGCTATGGAAACTCTCTCTCCCATAGAAATTATTTCATAGTGTGTGATACATTTTTAAATGTGTCCCTATTAGAATATAACAAAATTTTAGAATAAATAAAAGAAACTTATGATGTGATTAAAGATATATTCTTTATGTATGTGTAACTACTTTCTTCTGAAAGTAGTCAGTCATGAATCGAAAGAGATATGATCACTCATGTGTGTATCACGTGTGGCATTTAACTGACTCAACTACTTTCTGATGTGGAGAGGGAGACTTATTTCTTCATCAAAATCAGAGAATTTAACACCAAAAAAGTTTCACATACACTTTACTTGTTATGTTGTATATGGATCTCAGGATGTCTAGGCTTGCATAAAAAATTTCATTCTCTCTCAGAGCCATATATCTTTATAAAATGTTGCATCACTAGTTTGCTATGATAGTTGATGGATAAGACTGAATTTTCAGGCAAACCACTCCCGTAACTATCTGACCTACCCAAGTAATAAAAACAGAAAACATTTACTCTTATAATAGTGTCTAACAAAAAAATCAAATTTAAATTTTAAATTTTAAAAATTAAATAAAAATTCTGTATATTTTTAGAACTGTCTAGAAAATATAATAATAATAATAATAATAATAATAATAATAATAATAATAATTACAAGTACAACCCACACCTTACAAAGGGTTTTATCTATGTAGAATATGTGCAATATTTTTTTTTTAAACCACTCAGTAGAAAATGTCATGAAGCCATTTCTGAACTTAGGTCTCTGTTTAGGACCCAGAAAGAAATGAGTATACACTAAAAACCAAAAGAAATAAAACAATAATAATAATAATAATAATGAGCTTCTCCCAAAGCTGATGTTGATCATCTGTATGTGACCAGATCTGGAGTTATGGAAAGTACAGAAGACTGGATGATGATATGTGTTAAAGAACATGAAAGTAGTAAGCCTCTTTATTCTGTATTATAGGAAGCCAACAAGTTCAAAACAGAGTTTCAAATGGGTGCAGAAATACAAGTAAATCACAATACACCAACTGAAGCTGCAAAATACTTAAAAAAGAAAGCAAAATCAAATGCAACCGACCAGATACAGAAACAATGGCAAGATAAACTGCTTCATGGCCAATACTCTGCCCATACCAAACAAGCTGATGTAGACAAGCCCCGTACCCATCAGTGGCTATGTAGTGCAGGGTTAAAAGCTGAAATGGAAGGTTTTATCCATGCTGCACAGGACCAATGCTTGTTAACTAGAAATTATCAAACACATATACTAAAATATTGTTAGCTCAAAATAAAGATTCTGTGATAAATATCCTGAAAAAAATTGACCATCTTGTATCAGGTTGCTCTGTATTGGCATCCACTGAATATAAAACCCAGCATGATAGAGTGGTCCAATATCTGCACTGTAAAATCTGCAACTTCTATGGGAAGGAAAATGAAATAAATTGGTATGAACACTACCCAGGCCTAGTTATGGGGATAAGACCTGTAACAATTTTATAGGCCTACACAATACACAAAGACAGAACAATCAAGGCCAACTGCGCAGACATTGTTATTAGAGATCACAAACAAAAAAATTGCCTTCTTATTGATATAGCAGACCCTGCTGGCTGCAATGTATCTTTGAAGATCTTTAAAAAGCTATCAAAATATAAGGACCTTGAAATCAAAATCTCAAAAATGTGGCATATGGGAGCATCAAAAATCCCTGTTGTAGTTGGAGCCCTCAGATTGAAAAGATTCCAGTAAACTCATTGAAGAGATTCCTGGTAGCCCATGCCTTAAAAAAATATAAAAAATTGTTCTCATGAGTACAGCCCACACCTTACAAAGGGCTTTATCTATGTAAAATATGTGCGTGTCTTTTGTTTTTAATTGGTCAGTGAAAAATGTCATGATGCCATTTCTGACCTTAGGTCTCTGGGAGAAACTCAGAAAGAAATTTGTACACACTAGAAATCAAATAATAATACCATCACAACCACCAATTACAACAAAGAACCTTAAGACCTAAGAAAACATATTAGCAAGTAAATTACATGTGAACCAATTTTTGTCAAAGGAAATACTCAACAGTAAGATATAGAATAACACTAGTTAAATCAACTGAACTTTTATTTATCTATTATCATCCAGTTTCAGGTTTTGTAAATATACTTCACTTCAGGGTAAGTCTACTATTCATCCATTCATTGAATATTGCTGCCACATCTGGTCTGATGCTTCAGCTATGTATTTAGAGTTTCTTGATAAAATACAAAGAAGAATTTGCAATGTTATTGATCCTGATCTGACATCTCAGCTTCAAATGATTTCCAACTATTGTGGCATAGCTTCCTTGTGCCTTTTTTATAAATATTTTGCGGGTAAATGTTTGGACATAATTCCTGTCTGATACAATGATGTCATGAATTTAAGTACAGTACTAGATTGATAGCTAGGTGTTAGAATTTCACATTTTACATTGCTAGTTGTAACTGTAAGTTCTCTTTTAATGGTTCCTTCTATTTCTCTTTTTTTGCTTGTGGAATTTTCTTCCAGCTTCTTGATTTCCAGTCAATTTTGATCTTCAAAAACTTAAATGCAATATCAATCATTATCTTCTGTCTTGTTAATTACTATTTTTTTTTCATGTTCTCTCTCTTTGATAATATTTCCATTTTCTCAAATTCTTTCAAACTCAGTGTTCCCTTGCATTTACTATGTATTAACTTGTTGGAGAAGAGAGATTATTATTCAATTTGTGTTTATTTAGTATTGGGATAATTGTTTAAAAACTTCAATCTTCCAAATTATAGTGTTCACCTCATATGAAACACTGGCCTCTGGCACACATAGCAAATATACAAGCTAGTCCATCAAGCAAGCTCTAAATATTTAGTAAGCTTGGTTTGGCACAAGGCCAAAAATGTGAGCTACTTGATGAAAATTGAAGTCATTGCAGTTGAGTTAGTCTTTTAATCTCACTTTCTATTCATGGCTCCATGGCAAGATACAATAAATAGGCATTATAATTTTACAGAAATAATGGTTACCGAGACTAATAAACAGGGATACTTTTGTTGACCCCCAATATTATGGGTCGTTTTTTTATTTAATCTATTGCTTAGATTTGCATATTTTTTTCATCTGCCCAATTTCACATGCAATGCTTGGGTCAACCTGTGCTATCGTTTTCAAACACTTTCAAAAAGTCCTGCATTCTGAGACTGCCTTCCAAGGCAGATAAAAAAAAAATGATGAAATTGAAAGCCTAATGTTCAAACCACTTGGCCAGAAACCCACTAGTAGAAAATCAGAAGTCATCATGACTGAGGAACTGAGTGTACTGGCTTTGTTTATCATGCCAAATTTTACACTCTCTTCTTGAAATTGTAAGGACTGTTTTCAGTATGGCTGTAGAAGAATTTGTGTTGAAAAACAAAATATGCCTGAGCAGTCATCTGCTACATGGATTAGTTAGCCACCTTAGTAGACTCTAATCTTTTGAGACTGACAAGTTAATACAATAGACTTATAACCACCAAAATATAGAAAGTTCTAGTTTAACAATAAGCTGTTATGTAAGTGCATTAAATGAAGGTAATCAGTGAACTAAATAAGCATGTATCATTACATTAGAAAAATTCTGATGATATTGAATGAAATGTTGGAAATCACAGAAGAAAAGATAGGAGCCATTATATGAAAAAAAAAAAAAAATGGTTAGTAAGCCAGCCAAAGAGATCATTATCACAGGAGTAAGTTTGATCCAAACTGGTTATGAAATTGTGTCAGACTAAAAACATATTAGCAAAATAATAATTAAGATTTAAATTTAATATATCAAGATCTGATGTTTAACACTTTGAGCCGTGACCAATGCTTTACCAGTGGTAGAGAAAAATGATGTAATGCTCAGCCACTGGTGGAAAAGTGGTAGAGAAAAATGACGTAATGCCAAGTCATCTGTTGAACAGTGTTGGAGAAAAATGATGTCATGCTCAGCCACCGATTGAACAGTGGTAGAGAAAAATGACTTAATGCCCAGCCACCAGTTGAAGAGTGGTAGAGAAAAATGATTTCATGCAAAGCCACCAGTTGAAGAGTGGTAGAGAAAAATGACTTAATGCCCAGCCACCAGTTGAACAGTGGTAGAGAAAATTGACTTAATGCCCAGCTATCGGTTGAACAGTGGTAGAGAAAATTGAGTTAATGCCCAGCTATTGGTTAAACAGTGGTAGGAAAAAAATGATTTCATGCCCAGCCACGAGTGGAACAGTGGTAGAAAAAATGACGTAATGCCCAGCCACCGGTTGAACAGTGGTAGAAAAAATTGACTTAGTGCCCAGCTATCGGCTGAACAGTGGTAGAGAAAAATGAATTCATGCCCAGCAACCAGTTGAACAGTGGTAGAAAAAAATGATGTAATGCCCAGCCACAGGTTGAACAGTGGCAGAAAAAATTGACTTAATGCCCAGCTATCGGTTGAACAGTGGTAGAGAAAAATGATTTCATGCCCAGCCACCAGTTGAACAGTGATAGAGAAAAATGATTTCATGCCAAGCCACCAGTTGAACAGTGGTAGAGAAAAATGACTTAATGCTCAGCCACCAGTTGAAGAGTGGTAGAGAAAAATGATTTCATGCAAAGCCACCAGTTGAAGAGTGGTAAAGAAAAATGACTTAATGCCCAGTCACCGGTTGAACAGTGGTAGAGAAAAATGATTTCATGCCAAGCCACCAGTTGAATAGTGGTAGAGAAAAATGATTTCATGCCCAGCCACCTGTTGAACAGTGGTAGAGAAAAATGACTTAATGCTCAGCCACCAGTTGAACAGTGGTAGAGAAAAATGAGTTAATGCTCAGCCACCAGTTGAACAGTGGTAGACAAAAATGACTTAATGCCCAGTCACCAGTTGAACAGTGGTAGAGAAAAATGATTTCATGCCCAGCCACCAGTTGAACAGTGATAGAGAAAAATGATTTCATGCCAAGCCACCAGTTGAACAGTGGTAGAGAAAAATGACTTAATGCTCAGCCACCAGTTGAAGAGTGGTAGAGAAAAATGATTTCATGCAAAGCCACCAGTTGAAGAGTGGTAAAGAAAAATGACTTAATGCCCAGTCACCGGTTGAACAGTGGTAGAGAAAAATGATTTCATGCCAAGCCACCAGTTGAATAGTGGTAGAGAAAAATGATTTCATGCCCAGCCACCAGTTGAACAGTGGTAGAGAAAAATGACTTAATGCTCAGCCACCAGTTGAACAGTGGTAGAGAAAAATGACTTAATGCTCAGCCACCAGTTGAACAGTGGTAGAGAAAAATGACTTAATGCTCAGCCACCAATTGTACAGTGGTAGAGAAAAATGACTTAATGCTCAGCCACCAGTTGAACAGTGGTAGAGAAAAATGACTTAATGCCCAGTCACCGGTTGAAGAGTGGTAAAGAAAAATGACTTAATGCCCAGTCACCGGTTGAACAGTGGTAGAGAAAAATGATTTCATGCCAAGTCACCAGTTGAACAGTGGTAGAGAAAAATGATTTCATGCCCAGCCACCGGTTGAACAGTGGTAGAGAAAAATGATTTCATGCCCAGCCACCGGTTGAACAGTGGTAGATAAAATGATTTCATGCCCAGCCACCGGTTGAACAGTGGTAGAGAAAAATGACTTAATGCCCAGTCACCGGTTGAACAGTGGTAGAGAAAAATGATTTCATGCCCAGCCACCAGTAGAACAGTGGCAGAGAAAAATGATTTCATGCCAAGCCACCAGTTGAACAGTGGTAGAGAAAAATTACTTAATGCTCAGCCACCAGTTGAAGAGTGGGAGAGAAAAATGATTTCATGCCCAGCCACCAGTTGAACAGTGGTAGAGAAAAATGACTTAATGCTCAGCCACCAGTTGAACAGTGGTAAAGAAAAATGACTTAATGCCCAGTCACCGGTTGAACAGTGGTAGAGAAAAATGATTTCATGCCAAGTCACCAGTTGAACAGTGGTATAGAAAAATGATTTCATGCCCAGCCACCAGTTGAACAGTGGTAGAGAAAAATTACTTAATGCTCAGCCACCAGTTGAACAGTGGTATAGAAAAATGATTTCATGCCCAGCCACCAGTTGAACAGTGGTAGAGAAAAATGACTTAATGCTCAGCCACCAGTTGAACAGTGGTAAAGAAAAATGACTTAATGCCCAGTCACCGGTTGAACAGTGGTAGAGAAAAATGATTTCATGCCCAGCCACCAGTTGAACAGTGGTAGAGAAAAATGACTTAATGCTCAGCCACCAGTTGAACAGTGGTAAAGAAAAATGACTTAATGCCCAGTCACCAGTTGAACAGTGGTAGAGAAAAATGATTTCATGCCAAGTCACCAGTTGAACAGTGGTATAGAAAAATGATTGCATGCCCAGCCACCAGTTGAACAGTGGTAGAGAAAAATGACTTAATGCTCAGCCACCAGTTGAACAGTGGTAAAGAAAAATGACTTAATGTCCAGTCACCAGTTGAACAGTGGTAGAGAAAAATGATTTCATGCCAAGTCACCAGTTGAACAGTGGTATAGAAAAATGATTTCATGCCCAGCCACCAGTTGAACAGTGGTAGAGAAAAATGACTTAATGCTCAGCCACCAGTTGAACAGTGGTAAAGAAAAATGACTTAATGCCCAGTCACCGGTTGAACAGTGGTAGAGAAAAATGATTTCATGCCCAGCCACCAGTTGAACAGTGGTAGAGAAAAATGACTTAATGCTCAGCCACCAGTTGAACAGTGGTAAAGAAAAATGAATTAATGCCCAGTCACCGGTTGAACAGTGGTAAAGAAAAATGATTTCATGCCCAGCCACCGGTTGAACAGTGGTAGATAAAATGATTTCATGCCCAGCCACCGGTTGAACAGTGGTAGAGAAAAATGACTTAATGCCGAGCCACCAGTTGAACAGAGGTAGAGAAAAATGATTTCATGCCCAGCCACCGATTGAACAGTGGTAGAGAAAAATGATTTCATGCCCTGCCAACGATTGAATGTTCGTAGAGAAAAATGATTTCATGCTCAGCCACCGATTGAACGTTTGTAGAGAAAAATGATTTCATGCCCAGCCACCGATTGAACGTTTGTAGAGAAAAATGATTTCATGCCCAGCCACCAGTTAAACAGTGGTAGAGAAAAATGATTTCATGCTCAGCCACCAGTTAAACAGTGGTAGAGAAAAATGATTTCATGCCCAGCCACCAGTTAAACAGTGGTAGAGAAAAATGATTTCATGCTCAGCCACCAGTTAAACAGTGGTAGAGAAAAATGATTTCATGCCCAGCCACCAGTTAAACAGTGGTAGAGAAAAATGACTTAATGCTCAGCCACCAGTTGAACAGTGGTAGAGAAAAATGATTTCATGCCCAGCCACCAGTTAAAAAGTGGTAGAGAAAAATGATTTCATGCTCAGCCACCAGTTAAACAGTGGTAGAGAAAAATGATTTCATGCTCAGCCACCAGTTAAACAGTGGTAGAGAAAAATGATTTCATGCTCAGCCACCAGTTAAACAGTGGTAGAGAAAAATGATTTCATGCTCAGCCACCAGTTAAACAGTGGTAGAGAAAAATGATTTCATGCTCAGCCACCAGTTGAACAGTGGTAGAGAAAAATGATTTCATGCCCAGCCACCAGTTAAACAGTGGTAGAGAAAAATGATTTCATGCCCAGCCACCAGTTAAACAGTGGTAGAGAAAAATGATTTCATGCCCAGGCACCAGTTAAACAGTGGTAGAGAAAAATGATATCATGCCCAGCCACCAGTTAAACAGTGGTAGAGAAAAATGATTTCATGCCCAGCCACCAGTTAAACAGTGGTAGAGAAAAATGATTTCATGCCCAGCCACCAGTTAAACAGTGGTAGAGAAAAATGATTTCATGCTCAGCCACCAGTTAAACAGTGGTAGAGAAAAATGATTTCATGCCCAGCCACCAGTTAAACAGTGGTAGAGAAAAATGATTTCATGCCCAGCCACCAGTTAAACAGTGGTAGAGAAAAATGATTTCATGCCCAGCCACCAGTTAAACAGTGGTAGAGAAAAATGATTTCATGCCCAGCCACCAGTTGAACAGTGGTAGAGAAAAATGATTTCATGCTCAGCCACCAGTTGAACAGTGGTAGAGAAAAATGATTTCATGCCCAGCCACCAGTTAAACAGTGGTAGAGAAAAATGATTTCATGCTCAGCCACCAGTTAAACAGTGGTAGAGAAAAATGATTTCATGCCCAGCCACCAGTTAAACAGTGGTAGAGAAAAATGATTTCATGCCCAGCCACCAGTTAAACAGTGGTAGAGAAAAATGATTTCATGCCCAGCCACCACTTAAACAGTGGTAGAGAAAAATGATTTCATGCTCAGCCACCAGTTAAACAGTGGTAGAGAAAAATGATTTCATGCCCAGCCACCGATTGAACGTTTGTAGAGAAAAATGATTTCATGCCCAGCCACCGATTGAACGTTTGTAGAGAAAAATGATTTCATGCCCAGCCACAAGTTAAACAGTGGTAGAGAAAAATGATTTCATGCTCAGCCACCAGTTAAACAGTGGTAGAGAAAAATGATTTCATGCTCAGCCACCAGTTAAACAGTGGTAGAGAAAAATGATTTCATGCCCAGCCACCAGTTAAACAGTGGTAGAGAAAAATGATTTCATGCCCAGCCACCAGTTAAACAGTGCTAGAGAAAAATGATTTCATGCTCAGCCACCAGTTAAACAGTGGTAGAGAAAAATGATTTCATGCCCAGCCACCAGTTAAACAGTGGTAGAGAAAAATGATTTCATGCTCAGCCACCAGTTAAACAGTGGTAGAGAAAAATGATTTCATGCCCAGCCACTGGTTGAACAGTGGTAGAGAAAAATGATTTCATGCCCAGCCACCGATTGAACGTTTGTAGAGAAAAATGATTTCATGCCCAGCCACCGATTGAACGTTTGTAGAGAAAAATGATTTCATGCCCAGCCACCGATTGAACGTTTGTAGAGAAAAATGATTTCATGACCAGCCATCAGTTGAACAGTGGTAGAGAAAAATGATTTCATGCCCAGCCACCGATTGAACAGTGGTAGAGAAAAATTATTTCATTCCCAGCCACCGATTGAACGTTTGTAGAGAAAAATGATTTCATGCCCAGCCACCGATTGAACGTTTGTAGAGAAAAATTATTTCATTCCCAGCCACCGATTGAACGTTTGTAGAGAAAAATGATTTAATGCCCAGCCACCGGTTGAACAGTGGTAGAGAAAAATTATTTCATTCCCAGCCACCAGTTGAACAGTGGTAGAGAAAAATGATTTCATGCCCAGCCACCAGTTGAACAGTGGTAGAGAAAAATGATTTCATGCTCAGCCACCAGTTGAACAGTGGTAGAGAAAAATGATTTCATGCCCAGCCACCGATTGAACGTTTGTAGAGAAAAATGATTTCATGCCCAACCAGCGATTGAACGTTTGTAGAGAAAAATGATTTCATGCCCACCCACCGATTGAACGTTTGTAGAGAAAAATGATTTCATGCCCAGCCACTGGTTGAACAGTGGTAGAGAAAAATGATTTCATGCCCAGCCACCGAATGAACGTTTGTAGAGAAAAATGATTCAATGCCCAGCCACCGGTTGAACAGTGGTAGAGAAAAATTATTTCATTCCCAGCCACCAGTTGAACAGTGGTAGAGAAAAATGATTTCATGCCCAGCCACCAGTTGAACAGTGGTAGAGAAAAATGATTTCATGCCCAGCCACTGGTTGAACAGTGGTAGAGAAAAATGATTTCATGCCCAGCCACCGATTGAACGTTTGTAGAGAAAAATGATTTCATGCCCAGCCACCGATTGAACGTTTGTAGAGAAAAATGATTCAATGCCCAGCCACCGGTTGAACAGTGGTAGAGAAAAATTATTTCATTCCCAGCCACCAGTTGAACAGTGGTAGAGAAAAATGATTTCATGGCCAGCCACCAGTTGAACAGTGGTAGAGAAAAATGATTTCATGCCCAGCCACTGGTTGAACAGTGGTAGAGAAAAATGATTTCATGCCCAGCCACCGATTGAACGTTTGTAGAGAAAAATGATTTCATGCCCAGCCACCGATTGAACGTTTGTAGAGAAAAATGATTTCATGCCAAGCCACTGGTTGAACAGTGGTAGAGAAAAATGATTTCATGCCCAGCCACCGATTGAACGTTTGTAGAGAAAAATGATTTCATGCCCAGCCACCGGTTGAACAGTGGTAGAAAAAAATTTATTTCATTCCCAGCCACCGGTTGAACAGTGGTAGAGAAAAATGATTTCATGCTCAGACACCAGTTAAACAGTGGTAGAGAAAAATGATTTCATGCCCAGCCACCGATTGAACGTTTGTAGAGAAAAATGATTTCATGCCCAGCCACCGATTGAACGTTTGTAGAGAAAAATGATTTCATGCCCAGCCACAAGTTAAACAGTGGTAGAGAAAAATGATTTCATGCTCAGCCACCAGTTAAACAGTGGTAGAGAAAAATGATTTCATGCTCAGCCACCAGTTAAACAGTGGTAGAGAAAAATGATTTCATGCCCAGCCACCAGTTAAACAGTGGTAGAGAAAAATGATTTCATGCCCAGCCACCAGTTAAACAGTGGTAGAGAAAAATGATTTCATGCTCAGCCACCAGTTAAACAGTGGTAGAGAAAAATGATTTCATGCCCAGCCACCAGTTAAACAGTGGTAGAGAAAAATGATTTCATGCTCAGCCACCAGTTAAACACTGGTAGAGAAAAATGATTTCATGCCCAGCCACCAGTTAAACAGTGGTAGAGACAAATGATTTCATGCCCAGCCACCAGTTAAACAGTGGTAGAGAAAAATGATTTCATGCCCAGCCACCAGTTAAACAGTGGTAGAGAAAAATGATTTCATGCCCAGCCACCAGTTAAACAGTGGTAGAGAAAAATGATTTCATGCTCAGCCACCAGTTAAACAGTGGTAGAGAAAAATGATTTCATGCCCAGCCACCAATTGAACGTTTGTAGAGAAAAATGATTTCATGCCCAGCCACCGATTGAACGTTTGTAGAGAAAAATGATTTCATGCCCAGCCACAAGTTAAACAGTGGTAGAGAAAAATGATTTCATGCTCAGCCACCAGTTAAACAGTGGTAGAGAAAAATGATTTCATGCTCAGCCACCAGTTAAACAGTGGTAGAGAAAAATGATTTCATGCTCAGCCACCAGTTGAACAGTGGTAGAGAAAAATGATTTCATGCCCAGCCACCAGTTAAACAGTGGTAGAGAAAAATGATTTCATGCCCAGCCACCAGTTAAACAGTGGTAGAGAAAAATGATTTCATGCCCAGCCACCAGTTAAACAGTGGTAGAGACAAATGATTTCATGCCCAGCCACCAGTTAAACAGTGGTAGAGAAAAATGATTTCATGCCCAGCCACCAGTTAAACAGTGGTAGAGAAAAATGATTTCATGCCCAGCCACCAGTTAAACAGTGGTAGAGAAAAATGATTTCATGCTCAGCCACCAGTTAAACAGTGGTAGAGAAAAATGATTTCATGCCCAGCCACCAATTGAACGTTTGTAGAGAAAAATGATTTCATGCCCAGCCACCGATTGAACGTTTGTAGAGAAAAATGATTTCATGCCCAGCCACAAGTTAAACAGTGGTAGAGAAAAATGATTTCATGCTCAGCCACCAGTTAAACAGTGGTAGAGAAAAATGATTTCATGCTCAGCCACCAGTTAAACAGTGGTAGAGAAAAATGATTTCATGCCCAGCCACCAGTTAAACAGTGGTAGAGAAAAATGATTTCATGCCCAGCCACCAGTTAAACAGTGGTAGAGAAAAATGATTTCATGCTCAGCCACCAGTTAAACAGTGGTAGAGAAAAATGATTTCATGCTCAGCCACCAGTTAAACAGTGGTAGAGAAAAATGATTTCATGCCCAGCCACCAGTTAAACAGTGGTAGAGAAAAATGATTTCATGCCCAGCCACCAGTTAAACAGTGGTAGAGAAAAATGATTTCATGCTCAGCCACCAGTTAAACAGTGGTAGAGAAAAATGATTTCATGCCCAGCCACCAGTTAAACAGTGGTAGAGAAAAATGATTTCATGCTCAGCCACCAGTTAAACACTGGTAGAGAAAAATGATTTCATGCCCAGCCACCAGTTAAACAGTGGTAGAGACAAATGATTTCATGCCCAGCCACCAGTTAAACAGTGGTAGAGAAAAATGATTTCATGCCCAGCCACCAGTTAAACAGTGGTAGAGAAAAATGATTTCATGCCCAGCCACCAGTTAAACAGTGGTAGAGAAAAATGATTTCATGCTCAGCCACCAGTTAAACAGTGGTAGAGAAAAATGATTTCATGCCCAGCCACCAATTGAACGTTTGTAGAGAAAAATGATTTCATGCCCAGCCACCGATTGAACGTTTGTAGAGAAAAATGATTTCATGCCCAGCCACAAGTTAAACAGTGGTAGAGAAAAATGATTTCATGCTCAGCCACCAGTTAAACAGTGGTAGAGAAAAATGATTTCATGCTCAGCCACCAGTTAAACAGTGGTAGAGAAAAATGATTTCATGCTCAGCCACCAGTTGAACAGTGGTAGAGAAAAATGATTTCATGCCCAGCCACCAGTTAAACAGTGGTAGAGAAAAATGATTTCATGCTCAGCCACCAGTTAAACAGTGGTAGAGAAAAATGATTTCATGCCCAGCCACCAGTAAAACAGTGGTAGAGAAAAATGATTTCATGCCCAGCCACCAGTTAAACAGTGGTAGAGACAAATGATTTCATGCCCAGCCACCAGTTAAACAGTGGTAGAGAAAAATGATTTCATGCCCAGCCACCAGTTAAACAGTGGTAGAGAAAAATGATTTCATGCCCAGCCACCAGTTAAACAGTGGTAGAGAAAAATGATTTCATGCTCAGCCACCAGTTAAACAGTGGTAGAGAAAAATGATTTCATGCCCAGCCACCAATTGAACGTTTGTAGAGAAAAATGATTTCATGCCCAGCCACCGATTGAACGTTTGTAGAGAAAAATGATTTCATGCCCAGCCACAAGTTAAACAGTGGTAGAGAAAAATGATTTCATGCTCAGCCACCAGTTAAACAGTGGTAGAGAAAAATGATTTCATGCTCAGCCACCAGTTAAACAGTGGTAGAGAAAAATGATTTCATGCTCAGCCACCAGTTGAACAGTGGTAGAGAAAAATGATTTCATGCCCAGCCACCAGTTAAACAGTGGTAGAGAAAAATGATTTCATGCTCAGCCACCAGTTAAACAGTGGTAGAGAAAAATGATTTCATGCCCAGCCACCAGTTAAACAGTGGTAGAGAAAAATGATTTCATGCCCAGCCACCAGTTAAACAGTGGTAGAGAAAAATGATTTCATGCCCAGTCACCAGTTAAACAGTGGTAGAGAAAAATGATTTCATGCCCAGCCACCAGTTAAACAGTGGTAGAGAAAAATGATTTCATGCTCAGCCACCAGTTAAACAGTGGTAGAGAAAAATGATTTCATGCCCGGCCACCAGTTAAACAGTGGTAGAGAAAAATGATTTCATGCCCAGCCACCAGTTAAACAGTGGTAGAGAAAAATGATTTCATGCTCAGCCACCAGTTAAACAGTGGTAGAGAAAAATGATTTCATGCCCAGCCACCAGTTAAACAGTGGTAGAGAAAAATGATTTCATGCCCAGCCACCAGTTAAACAGTGGTAGAGAAAAATGATTTCATGCCCAGCCAACGATTTAATGTTTGTAGAGAAAAATGATTTCATGCCCAGCCACCGATTGAACGTTTGTAGAGAAAAATGATTTCATGCCCAGACACCGATTGAACGTTTGTAGAGAAAAATGATTTCATGCCCAGCCACCAGTTAAACTGTGGTAGAGAAAAATGATTTCATGCCCAGCCACCAGTTAAACAGTGGTAGAGAAAAATGATTTCATGCCCAGCCACCAATTAAACAGTGGTAGAGAAAAATGATTTCATGCTCAGCCACCAGTTAAACAGTGGTAGAGAAAAATTATTTCATTCCCAGCCACCAGTTGAACAGTGGTAGAGAAAAATGATTTCATGCCCAGCCACCAGTTGAACAGTGGTAGAGAAAAATGATTTCATGCCCAGCCACTGGTTGAACAGTGGTAGAGAAAAATGATTTCATGCCCAGCCACCGATTGAACGTTTGTAGAGAAAAATGATTTCATGCCCAACCAGCGATTGAACGTTTGTAGAGAAAAATGATTTCATGCCCACCCACCGATTGAACGTTTGTAGAGAAAAATGATTTCATGCCCAGCCACTGGTTGAACAGTGGTAGAGAAAAATGATTTCATGCCCAGCCACCGATTGAACGTTTGTAGAGAAAAATGATTTCATGCCCAGCCACCGGTTGAACAGTGGTAGATAAAAATTATTTCATTCCCAGCCACCGGTTGAACAGTGGTAGAGAAAAATGATTTAATTCCCAGCCACCAGTTGAACAGTGGTAGAGAAAAATGATTTCATGCCCAGCCACCGATTGAACGTTTGTAGAGAAAAATGATTTCATGCCCAGCCACCGATTGAACGTTTGTAGAGAAAAATGATTTCATGACCAGCTACCAGTTGAACAGTGGTAGAGAAAAATGATTTCATGCCCAGCCACCGATTGAACAGTGGTAGAGAAAAATTATTTCATTCCCAGCCACCGATTGAACGTTTGTAGAGAAAAATGATTTCATGCCCAGCCACGGATTGAACGTTTGTAGAGAAAAATGATTTCATGCCCAGCCACCGATTGAACGTTTGTAGAGAAAAATGATTTCATGCCCAGCCACTGGTTGAACAGTGGTAGAGAAAAATGATTTCATGCCCAGCCACCGATTGAACGTTTGTAGAGAAAAATGATTTCATGCCCAGCCACCGGTTGAACAGTGGTAGAGAAAAATTATTTCATTCCCAGCCACCAGTTGAACAGTGGTAGAGAAAAATGATTTCATGCCCAGCCACCAGTTGAACAGTGGTAGAGAAAAATGATTTCATGCTCAGCCACCAGTTGAACAGTGGTAGAGAAAAATGATTTCATGCCCAGCCACCGATTGAACGTTTGTAGAGAAAAATGATTTCATGCCCAGCCAGCGAGTGAACGTTTGTAGAGAAAAATGATTTCATTCCCAGCCACCAGTTGAACAGTGGTAGAGAAAAATGATTTCATGCCCAGCCACCAGTTGAACAGTGGTAGAGAAAAATGATTTCATGCTCAGCCACCAGTTGAACAGTGGTAGAGAAAAATGATTTCATGACCAGCCACCGATTGAACGTTTGTAGAGAAAAATGATTTCATGCCCAGCCACCGGTTGAATAGTGGTAGAGAAAAATGATTTCATGCCCAGCCACCGATTGAACGTTTGTACAGAAAAATGATTTCATGCCCAGCCACCGGTTGAACAGTGGTAGAGAAAAATGATTTCATGCCCAGCCACCGATTGAACGTTTGTAGAGAAAAATGTTTTCATGCCCAGCCACCGGTTGAACAGTGGTACAGAAAAATGATTTCATGTCCAGCCACCGATTGAACGTTTGTAGAAAAAAATGATTTCATGCCCAGCCACCGGTTGAACAGTGGTAGAGAAAAATTATTTCATTCCCAGCCACCAGTTGAACAGTGGTAGAGAAAAATGATTTCATGCCCAGCCACCAGTTGAACAGTGGTAGAGAAAAATGATTTCATGCTCAGCGACCGATTGAACGTTTGTAGAGAAAAATGATTTCATGCCCAGCCACCGATTGAACGTTTGTAGAAAAAAATGATTTCATTCCCAGCCACCAGTTGAACAGTGGTAGAGAAAAATGATTTCATGCCCAGCCACCAGTTGAACAGTGGTAGAGAAAAATGATTTCATGCTCAGCCACCAGTTGAACAGTGGTAGAGAAAAATGATTTCATGCCCAGCCACCGATTGAACGTTTGTAGAGAAAAATGATTTCATGCCCAGCCAGCGATTGAACGTTTGTAGAGAAAAATGATTTCATGCCCACCCACCGATTGAACGTTTGTAGAGAAAAATGATTTCATGCCCAGCCACTGGTTGAACAGTGGTAGAGAAAAATGATTTCATGCCCAGCCACCGAATGAACGTTTGTAGAGAAAAATGATTCAATGCCCAGCCACCGGTTGAACAGTGGTAGAGAAAAATTATTTCATGCCCAGCCACCGATTGAACGTTTGCACAGAAAAATGATTTCATGCCCAGCCACCGGTTGAACAGTGGTAGAGAAAAATGATTTCATGCCCAGCCACCGATTGAACGTTTGTAGAGAAAAATGTTTTCATGCCCAGCCACCGGTTGAACAGTGGTACAGAAAAATGATTTCATGCCCAGCCACCGATTGAACGTTTGTAGAGAAAAATGATTCAATGCCCAGCCACCGGTTGAACAGTGGTAGAGAAAAATTATTTCATTCCCAGCCACCAGTTGAACAGTGGTAGAGAAAAATGATTTCATGGCCAGCCACCAGTTGAACAGTGGTAGAGAAAAATGATTTCATGCCCAGCCACTGGTTGAACAGTGGTAGAGAAAAATGATTTCATGCCCAGCCACCGATTGAACGTTTGTAGAGAAAAATGATTTCATGCCCAGCCACCGATTGAACGTTTGTAGAGAAAAATGATTTCATGCCAAGCCACTGGTTGAACAGTGGTAGAGAAAAATGATTTCATGCCCAGCCACCGATTGAACGTTTGTAGAGAAAAATGATTTCATGCCCAGCCACCGGTTGAACAGTGGTAGAAAAAAATTTATTTCATTCCCAGCCACCGGTTGAACAGTGGTAGAGAAAAATGATTTCATGCTCAGACACCAGTTAAACAGTGGTAGAGAAAAATGATTTCATGCCCAGCCACCGATTGAACGTTTGTAGAGAAAAATGATTTCATGCCCAGCCACCGATTGAACGTTTGTAGAGAAAAATGATTTCATGCCCAGCCACAAGTTAAACAGTGGTAGAGAAAAATGATTTCATGCTCAGCCACCAGTTAAACAGTGGTAGAGAAAAATGATTTCATGCTCAGCCACCAGTTAAACAGTGGTAGAGAAAAATGATTTCATGCCCAGCCACCAGTTAAACAGTGGTAGAGAAAAATGATTTCATGCCCAGCCACCAGTTAAACAGTGGTAGAGAAAAATGATTTCATGCTCAGCCACCAGTTAAACAGTGGTAGAGAAAAATGATTTCATGCCCAGCCACCAGTTAAACAGTGGTAGAGAAAAATGATTTCATGCTCAGCCACCAGTTAAACACTGGTAGAGAAAAATGATTTCATGCCCAGCCACCAGTTAAACAGTGGTAGAGACAAATGATTTCATGCCCAGCCACCAGTTAAACAGTGGTAGAGAAAAATGATTTCATGCCCAGCCACCAGTTAAACAGTGGTAGAGAAAAATGATTTCATGCCCAGCCACCAGTTAAACAGTGGTAGAGAAAAATGATTTCATGCTCAGCCACCAGTTAAACAGTGGTAGAGAAAAATGATTTCATGCCCAGCCACCAATTGAACGTTTGTAGAGAAAAATGATTTCATGCCCAGCCACCGATTGAACGTTTGTAGAGAAAAATGATTTCATGCCCAGCCACAAGTTAAACAGTGGTAGAGAAAAATGATTTCATGCTCAGCCACCAGTTAAACAGTGGTAGAGAAAAATGATTTCATGCTCAGCCACCAGTTAAACAGTGGTAGAGAAAAATGATTTCATGCTCAGCCACCAGTTGAACAGTGGTAGAGAAAAATGATTTCATGCCCAGCCACCAGTTAAACAGTGGTAGAGAAAAATGATTTCATGCCCAGCCACCAGTTAAACAGTGGTAGAGAAAAATGATTTCATGCCCAGCCACCAGTTAAACAGTGGTAGAGACAAATGATTTCATGCCCAGCCACCAGTTAAACAGTGGTAGAGAAAAATGATTTCATGCCCAGCCACCAGTTAAACAGTGGTAGAGAAAAATGATTTCATGCCCAGCCACCAGTTAAACAGTGGTAGAGAAAAATGATTTCATGCTCAGCCACCAGTTAAACAGTGGTAGAGAAAAATGATTTCATGCCCAGCCACCAATTGAACGTTTGTAGAGAAAAATGATTTCATGCCCAGCCACCGATTGAACGTTTGTAGAGAAAAATGATTTCATGCCCAGCCACAAGTTAAACAGTGGTAGAGAAAAATGATTTCATGCTCAGCCACCAGTTAAACAGTGGTAGAGAAAAATGATTTCATGCTCAGCCACCAGTTAAACAGTGGTAGAGAAAAATGATTTCATGCCCAGCCACCAGTTAAACAGTGGTAGAGAAAAATGATTTCATGCCCAGCCACCAGTTAAACAGT
The DNA here is from genome assembly GCA_963932145.1 of Acanthosepion lycidas. Taxonomy (NCBI): domain Eukaryota; kingdom Metazoa; phylum Mollusca; class Cephalopoda; order Sepiida; family Sepiidae; genus Acanthosepion; species Acanthosepion lycidas. The sequence continues at coordinate 10,106,568 of OZ010574.1, read as the reverse complement.
GGTAGAGAAAAATGATTTCATGCTCAGCCACCAGTTAAACAGTGGTAGAGAAAAATGATTTCATGCTCAGCCACCAGTTAAACAGTGGTAGAGAAAAATGATTTCATGCCCAGCCACCAGTTAAACAGTGGTAGAGAAAAATGATTTCATGCCCAGCCACCAGTTAAACAGTGGTAGAGAAAAATGATTTCATGCTCAGCCACCAGTTAAACAGTGGTAGAGAAAAATGATTTCATGCCCAGCCACCAGTTAAACAGTGGTAGAGAAAAATGATTTCATGCTCAGCCACCAGTTAAACACTGGTAGAGAAAAATGATTTCATGCCCAGCCACCAGTTAAACAGTGGTAGAGACAAATGATTTCATGCCCAGCCACCAGTTAAACAGTGGTAGAGAAAAATGATTTCATGCCCAGCCACCAGTTAAACAGTGGTAGAGAAAAATGATTTCATGCCCAGCCACCAGTTAAACAGTGGTAGAGAAAAATGATTTCATGCTCAGCCACCAGTTAAACAGTGGTAGAGAAAAATGATTTCATGCCCAGCCACCAATTGAACGTTTGTAGAGAAAAATGATTTCATGCCCAGCCACCGATTGAACGTTTGTAGAGAAAAATGATTTCATGCCCAGCCACAAGTTAAACAGTGGTAGAGAAAAATGATTTCATGCTCAGCCACCAGTTAAACAGTGGTAGAGAAAAATGATTTCATGCTCAGCCACCAGTTAAACAGTGGTAGAGAAAAATGATTTCATGCTCAGCCACCAGTTGAACAGTGGTAGAGAAAAATGATTTCATGCCCAGCCACCAGTTAAACAGTGGTAGAGAAAAATGATTTCATGCTCAGCCACCAGTTAAACAGTGGTAGAGAAAAATGATTTCATGCCCAGCCACCAATTGAACGTTTGTAGAGAAAAATGATTTCATGCCCAGCCACCGATTGAACGTTTGTAGAGAAAAATGATTTCATGCCCAGCCACAAGTTAAACAGTGGTAGAGAAAAATGATTTCATGCTCAGCCACCAGTTAAACAGTGGTAGAGAAAAATGATTTCATGCTCAGCCACCAGTTAAACAGTGGTAGAGAAAAATGATTTCATGCTCAGCCACCAGTTGAACAGTGGTAGAGAAAAATGATTTCATGCCCAGCCACCAGTTAAACAGTGGTAGAGAAAAATGATTTCATGCTCAGCCACCAGTTAAACAGTGGTAGAGAAAAATGATTTCATGCCCAGCCACCAGTTAAACAGTGGTAGAGAAAAATGATTTCATGCCCAGCCACCAGTTAAACAGTGGTAGAGAAAAATGATTTCATGCCCAGCCACCAGTTAAACAGTGGTAGAGAAAAATGATTTCATGCCCAGTCACCAGTTAAACAGTGGTAGAGAAAAATGATTTCATGCCCAGCCACCAGTTAAACAGTGGTAGAGAAAAATGATTTCATGCTCAGCCACCAGTTAAACAGTGGTAGAGAAAAATGATTTCATGCCCGGCCACCAGTTAAACAGTGGTAGAGAAAAATGATTTCATGCCCAGCCACCAGTTAAACAGTGGTAGAGAAAAATGATTTCATGCTCAGCCACCAGTTAAACAGTGGTAGAGAAAAATGATTTCATGCCCAGCCACCAGTTAAACAGTGGTAGAGAAAAATGATTTCATGCCCAGCCACCAGTTAAACAGTGGTAGAGAAAAATGATTTCATGCCCAGCCAACGATTTAATGTTTGTAGAGAAAAATGATTTCATGCCCAGCCACCGATTGAACGTTTGTAGAGAAAAATGATTTCATGCCCAGACACCGATTGAACGTTTGTAGAGAAAAATGATTTCATGCCCAGCCACCAGTTAAACTGTGGTAGAGAAAAATGATTTCATGCCCAGCCACCAGTTAAACAGTGGTAGAGAAAAATGATTTCATGCCCAGCCACCAATTAAACAGTGGTAGAGAAAAATGATTTCATGCTCAGCCACCAGTTAAACAGTGGTAGAGAAAAATTATTTCATTCCCAGCCACCAGTTGAACAGTGGTAGAGAAAAATGATTTCATGCCCAGCCACCAGTTGAACAGTGGTAGAGAAAAATGATTTCATGCCCAGCCACTGGTTGAACAGTGGTAGAGAAAAATGATTTCATGCCCAGCCACCGATTGAACGTTTGTAGAGAAAAATGATTTCATGCCCAACCAGCGATTGAACGTTTGTAGAGAAAAATGATTTCATGCCCACCCACCGATTGAACGTTTGTAGAGAAAAATGATTTCATGCCCAGCCACTGGTTGAACAGTGGTAGAGAAAAATGATTTCATGCCCAGCCACCGATTGAACGTTTGTAGAGAAAAATGATTTCATGCCCAGCCACCGGTTGAACAGTGGTAGATAAAAATTATTTCATTCCCAGCCACCGGTTGAACAGTGGTAGAGAAAAATGATTTAATTCCCAGCCACCAGTTGAACAGTGGTAGAGAAAAATGATTTCATGCCCAGCCACCGATTGAACGTTTGTAGAGAAAAATGATTTCATGCCCAGCCACCGATTGAACGTTTGTAGAGAAAAATGATTTCATGACCAGCTACCAGTTGAACAGTGGTAGAGAAAAATGATTTCATGCCCAGCCACCGATTGAACAGTGGTAGAGAAAAATTATTTCATTCCCAGCCACCGATTGAACGTTTGTAGAGAAAAATGATTTCATGCCCAGCCACCGATTGAACGTTTGTAGAGAAAAATGATTTCATGCCCAGCCACCGATTGAACGTTTGTAGAGAAAAATGATTTCATGCCCAGCCACTGGTTGAACAGTGGTAGAGAAAAATGATTTCATGCCCAGCCACCGATTGAACGTTTGTAGAGAAAAATGATTTAATGCCCAGCCACCGGTTGAACAGTGGTAGAGAAAAATTATTTCATTCCCAGCCACCAGTTGAACAGTGGTAGAGAAAAATGATTTCATGCCCAGCCACCAGTTGAACAGTGGTAGAGAAAAATGATTTCATGCTCAGCCACCAGTTGAACAGTGGTAGAGAAAAATGATTTCATGCCCAGCCACCGATTGAACGTTTGTAGAGAAAAATGATTTCATGCCCAGCCAGCGAGTGAACGTTTGTAGAGAAAAATGATTTCATTCCCAGCCACCAGTTGAACAGTGGTAGAGAAAAATGATTTCATGCCCAGCCACCAGTTGAACAGTGGTAGAGAAAAATGATTTCATGCTCAGCCACCAGTTGAACAGTGGTAGAGAAAAATGATTTCATGACCAGCCACCGATTGAACGTTTGTAGAGAAAAATGATTTCATGCCCAGCCACCGGTTGAATAGTGGTAGAGAAAAATGATTTCATGCCCAGCCACCGATTGAACGTTTGTACAGAAAAATGATTTCATGCCCAGCCACCGGTTGAACAGTGGTAGAGAAAAATGATTTCATGCCCAGCCACCGATTGAACGTTTGTAGAGAAAAATGTTTTCATGCCCAGCCACCGGTTGAACAGTGGTACAGAAAAATGATTTCATGTCCAGCCACCGATTGAACGTTTGTAGAAAAAAATGATTTCATGCCCAGCCACCGGTTGAACAGTGGTAGAGAAAAATTATTTCATTCCCAGCCACCAGTTGAACAGTGGTAGAGAAAAATGATTTCATGCCCAGCCACCAGTTGAACAGTGGTAGAGAAAAATGATTTCATGCTCAGCGACCGATTGAACGTTTGTAGAGAAAAATGATTTCATGCCCAGCCACCGATTGAACGTTTGTAGAAAAAAATGATTTCATTCCCAGCCACCAGTTGAACAGTGGTAGAGAAAAATGATTTCATGCCCAGCCACCAGTTGAACAGTGGTAGAGAAAAATGATTTCATGCTCAGCCACCAGTTGAACAGTGGTAGAGAAAAATGATTTCATGCCCAGCCACCGATTGAACGTTTGTAGAGAAAAATGATTTCATGCCCAGCCAGCGATTGAACGTTTGTAGAGAAAAATGATTTCATGCCCACCCACCGATTGAACGTTTGTAGAGAAAAATGATTTCATGCCCAGCCACTGGTTGAACAGTGGTAGAGAAAAATGATTTCATGCCCAGCCACCGAATGAACGTTTGTAGAGAAAAATGATTCAATGCCCAGCCACCGGTTGAACAGTGGTAGAGAAAAATTATTTCATGCCCAGCCACCGATTGAACGTTTGCACAGAAAAATGATTTCATGCCCAGCCACCGGTTGAACAGTGGTAGAGAAAAATGATTTCATGCCCAGCCACCGATTGAACGTTTGTAGAAAAAAATGATTTCATGCCCAGCCACCGGTTGAACAGTGGTAGAGAAAAATTATTTCATTCCCAGCCACCAGTTGAACAGTGGTAGAGAAAAATGATTTCATGCCCAGCCACCAGTTGAACAGTGGTAGAGAAAAATGATTTCATGCTCAGCCACCGATTGAACGTTTGTAGAGAAAAATGATTTCATGCCCAGCCACTGGTTGAACAGTGGTAGAGAAAAATGATTTCATGCCCAGCCACCGAATGAACGTTTGTAGAGAAAAATGATTCAATGCCCAGCCACCGGTTGAACAGTGGTAGAGAAAAATTATTTCATTCCCAGCCACCAGTTGAACAGTGGTAGAGAAAAATGATTTCATGCCCAGCCACCAGTTGAACAGTGGTAGAGAAAAATGATTTCATGCCCAGCCACTGGTTGAACAGTGGTAGAGAAAAATGATTTCATGCCCAGCCACCGATTGAACGTTTGTAGAGAAAAATGATTTCATGCCCAGCCACCGATTGAACGTTTGTAGAGAAAAATGATTTCATGCCCAGCCACTGGTTGAACAGTGGTAGAGAAAAATGATTTCATGCCCAGCCACCGATTGAACGTTTGTAGAGAAAAATGATTTCATGCCCAGCCACCGATTGAACGTTTGTAGAGAAAAATGATTTCATGACCAGCCACCAGTTGAACAGTGGTAGAGAAAAAAGATTTCATGCCCAGCCACCGATTGAACAGTGGTAGAGAAAAATTATTTCATGCCCAGCCACCGATTGAACGTTTGTAGAGAAAAATGATTTCATGCCCAGCCACCGATTGAACGTTTGTAGAGAAAAATGATTTCATGCCCAGCCACTGGTTGAACAGTGGTAGAGAAAAATTATTTCATTCCCAGCCACCGGTTGAACAGTGGTAGAGAAAAATGATTTAATTCCCAGCCACCAGTTGAACAGTGGTAGAGAAAAATGATTTCATGCCCAGCCACCGATTGAACGTTTGTAGAGAAAAATGATTTCATGCCCAGCCACCGATTGAACGTTTGTAGAGAAAAATGATTTCATGACCAGCCACCAGTTGAACAGTGGTAGAGAAAAATGATTTCATGCCCAGCCACCGATTGAACAGTGGTAGAGAAAAATTATTTCATGCCCAGCCACCGATTGAACGTTTGTAGAGAAAAATGATTTCATGCCCAGCCACCGATTGAACGTTTGTAGAGAAAAATGATTTCATGCCCAGCCACTGGTTGAACAGTTGTAGAGAAAAATGATTTCATGCCCAGCCACCGATTGAACGTTTGTAGAGAAAAATGATTTAATGCCCAGCCACCGGTTGAACAGTGGTAGAGAAAAATTATTTCATTCCCAGCCACCAGTTGAACAGTGGTAGGAAAAATGATTTCATGCCCAGCCACCAGTTGAACAGTGGTAGAGAAAAATGATTTCATGCTCAGCCACCAGTTGAACAGTGGTAGAGAAAAATGATTTCATGCCCAGCCACCGATTGAACGTTTGTAGAGAAAAATGATTTCATGCCCAGCCACCGGTTGAATAGTGGTAGTGAAAAATGATTTCATGCCCAGCCACCGATTGAACGTTTGTAGAGAAAAATGATTTCATGCCCAGCCACCGGTTGAACAGTGGTAGAGAAAAATGATTTCATGCCCAGCCACCGATTGAACGTTTGTAGAGAAAAATGTTTTCATGCCCAGCCACCGGTTGAACAGTGGTACAGAAAAATGATTTCATGCCCAGCCACCGATTGAACGTTTGTAGAGAAAAATGATTTCATGCCCAGCCACCGATTGAACGTTTGTAGAAAAAAATGATTTCATTCCCAGCCACCAGTTGAACAGTGGTAGAGAAAAATGATTTCATGCCCAGCCACCAGTTGAACAGTGGTAGAGAAAAATGATTTAATGCTCAGCCACCGGTTGAACAGTGTTAGAGAAAAATGATTTCATGACCAGCCACCGATTGAACGTTTGTAGAGAAAAATGATTTCATGCCCAGCCACCGGTTGAATAGTGGTAGAGAAAAATGATTTCATGCCCAGCCACCGATTGAACGTTTGTAGAGAAAAATGATTTCATGCCCAGCCACCGGTTGAACAGTGGTAGAGAAAAATGATTTCATGCCCAGCCACCGATTGAACGTTTGTAGAGAAAAATGTTTTCATGCCCAGCCACCGGTTGAACAGTGGTACAGAAAAATGATTTCATGCCCAGCCACCGATTGAACGTTTGTAGAAAAAAATGATTTCATGCCCAGCCACCGGTTGAACAGTGGTAGAGAAAAATTATTTCATTCCCAGCCACCAGTTGAACAGTGGTAGAGAAAAATGATTTAATTCCCAGCCACCAGTTGAACAGTGGTAGAGAAAAATGATTTCATGCTCAGCCACCGATTGAACGTTTGTAGAGAAAAATGATTTCATGCCCAGCCACCGATTGAACGTTTGTAGAAAAAAATGATTTCATTCCCAGCCACCAGTTGAACAGTGGTAGAGAAAAATGATTTCATGCCCAGCCACCAGTTGAACAGTGGTAGAGAAAAATGATTTCATGCTCAGCCACCAGTTGAACAGTGGTAGAGAAAAATGATTTCATGACCAGCCACCGATTGAACGTTTGTAGAGAAAAATGATTTCATGCCCAGCCACCGGTTGAATAGTGGTAGAGAAAAATGATTTCATGCCCAGCCACCGATTGAACGTTTGTACAGAAAAATGATTTCATGCCCAGCCACCGGTTGAACAGTGGTAGAGAAAAATGATTTCATGCCCAGCCACCGATTGAACGTTTGTAGAGAAAAATGTTTTCATGCCCAGCCACCGGTTGAACAGTGGTACAGAAAAATGATTTCATGTCCAGCCACCGATTGAACGTTTGTAGAAAAAAATGATTTCATGCCCAGCCACCGGTTGAACAGTGGTAGAGAAAAATTATTTCATTCCCAGCCACCAGTTGAACAGTGGTAGAGAAAAATGATTTCATGCCCAGCCACCAGTTGAACAGTGGTAGAGAAAAATGATTTCATGCCCAGCCACCAGTTGAACAGTGGTAGAGAAAAATGATTTCATGCCCAGCCACCGATTGAACGTTTGTAGAGAAAAATGATTTCATGCCCAGCCACCGGTTGAACAGTGGTAGAGAAAAATGATTTCATGCCCAGCCACCGATTGAACAGTGGTAGAGAAAAATGATTTCATGCCCAGCCACCGATTGAACGTTTGTAGAGAAAAATGATTTCATGCCCAGCCACCGGTTGAACAGTGGTAGAGAAAAATGATTTCATGCCCAGCCACCGATTGAACGTTTGTAGAGAAAAATGATTTCATGCCCATCCACCGGTTGAACAGTAGTAGAGAAAAATTATTTCATTCCCAGCCACCAGTTGAACAGTGGTAGAGAAAAATGATTTCATGCCCAGCCACTAGTTGAACAGTGGTATAGAAAAATGATTTCATGCTCAGCCACCAGTTGAACAGTGGTAGAGAAAAATGACTTAATGCCCAGCCACCAGTTGAACAGTGGTAGAGAAAAATGATTTCATGCCCAGCCACCGGTTGAACAGTGGTAGAGAAAAATGACTTAATGCCCAGCCACCAGTTGAACAGTGGTAGAGGAAAATGATTTCATGCCCAGCCACCAGTTGAACAGTGGTAGGGAAAAATGACTTAATGCCCAGCCACCAGTTGAACAGTGGTAGAGGAAAATGACTTCCTGCCCAGCTACCGGTTGAACAGTGGTTGAGAAAAATGTCCTAGTGTCCAGCTACCGGTTGAAGAGTGGTTGAGAAAAATGACTTAATGCCCAACCGCTGGTTGAATGGTCGGCAAACTCTTGTAACTATTTTTTATATCTACTGTGAAAACATTTCATACCAATTATTTGCAAATTTTGACTCAGGATCTCAGGCAGAAGGGGTCAATTTTGTTCAGGAATGCAGTGCACAAAGGGTTAAGCACTGCTACTATTCATTGCAACATACAGTATTTGATAGTGTTCAACACTATGCAACCTGATGGAAGCAATGTGTATAAATAATATCAGCTTGATTTCTTACATAGAAAAATACATTTCACAGAGGGCAGTACCATATACTTAGGTTTCATATGTGGTATTATCAGATGGCATAAAACACACCTTCCTCATTTTTTTTACCCATAAAATATGTCTGCTAGTTCTTATTAATATTTACCTTTGATTATTTGTACCTAAACTCACTCTTTCTTTAATATTGTTATAATAAATGCAAATAATTTGGAGGAAATTTTATATTCCTTTAAATATGATGGTTTTGTCTGCTAGGATGTTTGTTAAGTGTCGTTCTATTTAGAAATATAAAAGGAACTGACATGACCTTCCTTTTTGATTTCCCTCTGTAATGCGTTACATACAGGACATGTCATGTCACTTCTTTTCATGGGTGGCTAATTGCTAAACTTCAAATCTAGACAAGTAGCCTATCACACACATACATTTTCTAACAGCAAAGCCATGTGTGTACTGTAAATATTTTTCTTTCTTTTTTCAGCTGTGTACACACAGTCTTTTTTTCACTCTTTTAGAATTATGTTTTATTCTTTATATTGAATCCATTTCCTTTGAATGTTTACCATCTCAGCCATAACAAGTAGTAACTCCTACTATAAAGTAGTAACCAACAGTAACCAAGTCCTTTTCAAACATTTCTTCTACAGTTTTAAATTGTTTAATACTTGTAAATAGAAATTGTATTTTATGAATAACAAATGTGGTTTTCAAGGATATTTTTGCTTATGTAATCAGTGCTTATAAAATATGACATAAACAAACCAAGCTAAGAAGTGTCCTGCCTTGTAATTGTAAAGTTTACAATAAAAAATACAGTGGCTGCTATGCTTTTGTCATGTTGGTATACAAAACTGTTGTTGGTTCATTGTCCTTATAAATGCATTTTCCCAACCCAATTAATAGGAGTCAAGATAAAACCAAATGCATAGATATGAATATACAGTGTATAATATTTCACTCTTGCTTCTTTTGATGTGAGCATGAGATTTCAGGCCTTATTTGTCCCATGATCTGATTTTTTTTTGTAGAGGAAATAACAACTGAAAAATTAAAAAATGTACTAAATAACCTTACCAGATCACCACAAAGCTAATGATAAGTGTTAAAAATGACAAACAGAAGATCATTTGTTTTAAAAAATATGTGAAATAAAGAATTATTAAAAAGAAAGAGTTGAAGATATCTAAATGCAATTTATACTCTGACTATTGTCCTCATCTTTGTTGTTGTTATAACAATGTTTTGGCTGTTCTGTTCTCCAGCCTACCTCAGCTGTATATCAATCTGGGTAACCTACAGTGAATTCTGAACCAAACACTTTATTTAATTTACTAGGGTAGACTGTTCTCATGAAATGGCTCATGCCTAGGGATATCATTTAGTTCTTACTTTTATTTAGTACTGCTCAGTTATTGCTTGCCCATTTCCACTGAGTGCAAGTATATACTTTAAACCCTACCTGCCTGCTGATTAGAATTACAACTGCTGTTATCTGTCATGTTTTGACTACTGCTGCTACTCATATTTTGATTACTGCTGCTGTTGTTGTGGTTGAAATCTTACTATAATTTGTTTTTCTTTTTTTATTAGTGTCTCCCATATTGCATTTATTTCTATGCTAGGTCTACTAAAGAGATCCTCATAGCCTAGCATGTGTGCTGATTCTTTCAGACATCTAACTCTCCAGAGTTCTTCCTTGCCCAGTATTTTCACTTTGTTCAACAGGGGCTGATGGCTACCCCTTTCTCTTCATACATGATCAGCCATAACTGATTTCATTGTCTCACCTCCTCACAACAGCTTTTCAATATTCTCCCAGCAACAATGAATTTAGTACAATGCAATTCTTGGTCATGTCCCACACCTTCTGTGTTAAGCTTTTATTCGGCACAGATTTCTGAATATTGCCCTGATATTGTATGAACTGCGGATCTTTACAGAATATTCAAACTTGTCCATCACAACTAAAGTGTTGCCTTTGTCAGCAGGTGTTGATTGCCAACATTTCTTCCCATGGAATGTTTGAGTGATGCAATTTGGCCGATTCTGGTGCTTCTCTCACTTTCCATCTTAGCTCATCTGCTTTGGTATCTTCAAGGCCATCTTATCCACTGGAGTTATCATGTCTAAGTATGGAACTCACCTGATAGTGCTGGAAAGTTTGAGACTTTTGTTTAACACTGCTACTTCAGAGGAACTCAACTGCCAATTAATGTTAACCTCACATAGATGAAAGAAGATCAGTAAGAAAGCCCCCCCTGTAGTTCAGCAAGAGCAAATGTTACGTATGGTGGTGAGCTTTGACCTTTTGAAATTCATCATTGTATAACTTATTCAGGTATTTTGTCAGATTCAAGAGTTATTTTGTTAATGCCCAGGTCTGTTTGGATATTTCATGTTCCAGCTGACGTTTCCTCCAGAATCTTTTCCCCTGACAGGACATGTCTCTTTTCACTACCCTTTATGCTGTATAGGAATGTCAGATGGTTTGACATGTCTGACAATTTTTTTAATGGAGTTTTTTTTCGATTGTCTTCATTGGTCTATCACATTGTGTCTTTACTAATTCAATAATTTCTGGGATGAGTAGTTATCGTTATTTACATTCAGACTATTGTCATCTAATCTCTGTTGTTTTTACATTTTGGCCATTGTGCCCTCTGACCTTCCTCAGAAGTATATTGATCTACAGGGAATTTTGAACTGAACCCTTTATTTAATCTAATCTCAATGCCTGCCCATCTAGGAATATCGTCTAGCTCTTATTTTTAGTATTGCTCAGTTATTGCTTTGGGAGTTGCTTTCCTCGACTGCCAGATGCTGATATTAACAAAATATGGTGGTCTTGCTGCTGCTCTAACTCTGTTCTTTCATCCATGCAAATTTACATATACCCAGATCGATATACAAATGAAGAAAGCCAGAGAGCACTATGGTCAAAATGTTGTGTAACAACAACAAAGATGAGGACAATAGTCCAAATATAAATAGTCTAAAAATGATAACTTCTCATACCAGAAATACAGATAGAAAATAAACACAAGTTCAATCCTGGACAAACCATATTCAAATAAGCATAAACAGTTATTAAATAAACAAACAATGATGAAGATTAGGTTGGAAAATTCATTCAAAACTAATTTGTTTTCAGAACGAAAAAGGACGCAGAGGAGGTTGGAATAAATGAACAGGTTGGAATAAACCAACAGGTTGGAAAACCGTGGACAATAAATGAGATTTGAAATAACATTGGTTAGGTTGAAAAGAAATCAAAATTCAAATAGGTGGACAAGCCTTCCTATTCCAGATGCAAGAGTATGTTCTCACTTTAATTTACGCTTAGTACCCGACACTTCTAACCTTGTACCAGACAATATCCATATTTAAACAAAACTTATTACTTATAAAATTGGCAGATGCTTTTCTGTGGAGCTGTGATTAGTAAATGAATCAAACTGATCATTACCAGTGTGTAGTGAGCTTAATTCTCATTGAATTATGGTTTTGTGATAGACTGGACCTAACATTTATAAAAAACAAAGTCCTTCCAGGTGAACCATGGAATTGTCAATTATGTGCCATCTTGTGTAAATTGCAACATCAGCAAGATGCAATATTTGTAAGAATGATGTTGGTTTTGTGCTTGTATAATAGATTTGTTCGCAATAAACACGAAGAAAAATGAAGCTATAATGCATTTAAAAAATCAAGATAAAAACCATCATTGCTTTTCATGGTAAATTTAACAGATACTCAAGCAGAAATATCTGGCGTGGGGAAGTGGTACAAGAACAGTTCAGTAACTTCAAACATTTAACATCCACTCCTGCAAATGTTAAACAGGATGCAAGATTTATAATAAGTCTGAAATGTTAATTTGAATGAGTGACCTTTATCTAAAATTAGATTCAGCTTTATAATCAACATCATCGCTGTTGGGATATTCCCAGCAGCAACTGCAGTTGTATGTAACCAGTATTGGTTCTACAGTCCAAGTACTATGGTATTTATTTGTCTCTCCCCCCTGTAACATGATGTGACACAAGGTTGGTTTCATGTGGGACACTTGAGCACATACACACAGGTCAAGGCCCAAAATTGCGAAGCTCCTACAATGGTCGGTTGGGCTGGCATCGATATTGCTGCCAATCCCCTTCGTTAGTGTAATGTGGGGGTACTGCTGTGGGCAGCTGTTCCCTGAGACCGTGCACCTCTTTTTTTTCAGCTGCACTCTATTCACAGGCAGAGAGACAAATGAATTGTGATTTGCCTGAAGATAGAGATGTAACTGAGATATGTCAACATGAACAGGACAAGTACACCATTGTATTTACTCATCTTCCTACAGTGACGATATAGCATAAGGTTGGTTTCAAATGGGGCACCTAAGTGTGCACTCCCTGGCCAAGGCCAAAAATTGCCCAGCCCCAAAACCATTGGTTTGACTGGCATTGGTATTACTCCTGATCACCACTCTTTAGTGCATTTCCCATGGGAAGCTGTTCCCCAAATCCAGGAACCTCTCAATATTTTTTCAGTTGTGCTCTGTTTGCAGACAGAGATGCAACTGAGAGTAGGAGTAGGACAAGTATCATTGACACTACTTTACATAGAAAGCCTATACACAACATATACTCATACAATCAGTTATGTGTCATGCGTGATACACGCTTAGGTGATCATGTATCTTTTGATATATGACTGACCAGGCAGATTTTTTTTCCCGCAGTAGGTTGTCATTTCTTTCTGTGATAGACCAGTTGCCATCCAAGGCTATAGAACTCGGTCTGTCCTGCTATTTACCCATAGCTGGGGGGGGGGAGAAGAGGAGGATTCATACCTTTCCTAAGGATTTTAGCACGTAAGTGAATTTCAGTCAGTTATGTGATATGCATGATACATGCTTAGGTGATCATGTATCTTTTGATACATGACTGACCAGGCAGATTTTTTTCCCGCAGTAGGTTGCCATTTCTTTCTGTGGTAGACCAGTTACCATCCAAGCCTATAGAACCCGGTCTGTCCTGCTATTTACCCATAGCTGGTGAGAAAAGAAGATGATTCATACCTTTCCCAAGGGTATTAGCATGTAAGTTAATGTAATGGATTCAACTGGAATTCAAACTCCTCTCTCCAATTCCTCAATCTGAGTCACTATTACTCCACCATGTCTCCTCATTAGATAAGAGATCAAATTTGTAAGAGTAATTTTAATCATAGATCATAAAAGACAAATTGTGAGGAAATTGATAAATGATAAACAATTTGTAGAACATGATTGTAATCAAGAGGTTTTAGGTTATAAATATTCAACTGAAGATGACATATTTGGAATTTCTATTAACGATGCTTTAATACAAGAAGAGAAGCATTATACTAGAATTTGTTTACTTGTCACAAAATCTGTTTGAATCTCTAGAAATTAATATTTATTGTATTGAAAAAATATACCAATATGGTACAAGACTAAAAAATGGAGAAGGCTGGTCTTCACTGTTTTAAACTTTAACATAGCTACTCAATCATAATTTTGTTTTTATTAACAATTATAATTATTTCCACAGTTTTTCATACAAACTATGGTAGGACAGGGTGAGGGTTAGTGACTCAGAAAGAGAAATTGGTGAGGTGAGTTCAAATCTCAGCAAACTATGATACATTCAATTTCAAACAAATACTCTTTGGAAAGGTATGAAACCATGTCTTTTTAGCTCCCAGTATCTATGAGTTAAATAACAGGTCTGAATTGACTCTCTTTCCTTGAGGTAGCAACCAGCCTAAAAATGGCTATAGGTTCTATCAGGCTATCATCTTGTTCTGGACACGCCATTTCTGCTCTGGTTAAAGTACATATGTTGCTTCTATAACTCAAATGGGTTATGGCACCCATGAAAATGATATACATATGTCCATGATGAATGCATAGCGTATCGAAATGAGGCAGATTTTATGCTCATTCTTTTACACATCCACAATCATAAGAAAGTCTGTATCAAAAGCTGACTGAATTTTTTTTCCTATCCATATATGTAAAGTAACCTAAAGAATAACATTTGATGTAAGCAAAGTGATATCTTTGGAGATATGTTTTACTCAAAAGCCATTGTCTAGTTAACTATACATTGTTGATATAAATATATGAAACTAAGATTATTTTGTTTATACTAAAGTTCACTCAAGACAATGCTTGAGAGCCATTCAAGCTAGCATATTAATGTTAAAATGGTTGTAATGAATGAGATGTGTGATATGAATTAAAGTAATGTGAAGATTATTATTGAACCTTTACTTGAAGTGGTTAAGATTATAATTTTCTGCTTATTAAACACTACTACTGTAGTGAGTGAGATACTATTTAACATATGTGGTATTGTGCTAGACAAAGGAAAGCTATGTGTATATATGTGCTTACACATACATAGATACATTCTACACTTTATTTACACATTAGTACAAGTGAGGACTTTACTCAAATAATGGTATTTATCTATCCAGCCACATTGCAACAGAATGTGACACAATGGTCAAAGTTTAATGCAACAGAATGTGACACAAAGGTCAAAGTTTAACATGGGTTTGTCAGCAATACCTTAGAAAAATTGCTCAAGCCCCTTCAGCACTTGACCTTCTTGGGGATGCCTTGAGCACTGGGTAATGACCCCAGACTCCTCCTGAAAAAAAAGGTACTGCCTGGAAGGATGATCTCCTGGGTCTTGAGTTTATATTATTTTTTAATAGAAAACTGAACTCTTTTGCCAGCCAGTTATACATTGCTTGTGGTATTTATCAGAGTACTCATGTCCATACAGAATATGACACAAAGGGTGAAGTTTGATGTGCGTCTTTTCGCAGTACTGTTGAAAAATTGCTGAAACCCCCCACAGCATTTCCCTTTTCTGGAGACACTTCAGGCATTGGGTACTGACCTCAACTCCATCCTGAAGGAGATTAACTGCCTGGTGAGGTAACACCCCTGGGTGTTGAGCTAATATTATTGACAGATGAGCAAGCCAGCAAGCAAAGTATAACTAGCACCTGAGTTATAGTAACTTTCCTTTAAGTAACTTTTGGGCAAGCGCATTCGACTTCCTTGAGGTTACTCAACAGAGGTACAAATTCATCAGAAGATTTTAACAAAATTTACTTTGGTCCTTGCCAATGACTGAAGTCTGTCATAAGCTTGAAATATTAAATAAACTGATATGATAGTCTCTTCATACTTTCAATTTTAATATATAGAAATCAATCTGCAAATTAGAAAAAAACATTATTTATATTATTTACACATGGACTATTATCTTCATCTTTCTTGTTATTTTCACAATGTTTCAGGTGTTGTTCTCTCCAGTCTTCATCAGGTGCTCATCAATCTGGATAAACTACAGGGCATTTCAAATTGAACCCTAAATCAGCTATAGAAAAGAGAAACCTTGATGAATTCAGTCAAGTGAGACAAGCAGGATCAGCAGCAGGTAAACTAGATTTAAGACTCCATGTTCTATACTCAGGATTGTCCTATGATAGAATAGCCAAGTGGATAAAAGTGTTGGTTTGTGAATTTGGCAACAGAGTAATTTTGAGTTAAATCCCAAAGCAATTTAGTACTAAATAAGAACTATACAACTAGACATGGCTAGCAGAACAAGAATATTCTACCCTCATATATTAAATAAAGGGTTCAATTTGAAATTCCATAAAGGTTACCCAGAACAAGAAGCACCTGATAAAGATCAGGACAATAGCCTAGATCGAAATAATGTAAATAATGATAACTCATCATATCAGAAACTCATACAAAAGTTAGAAAAATATTTATGGCTAGTGTTTTACGTTATTTATAATCCTGATTTTAACATTGTTTATTTTATTTATTTATTATTTTTACTTGATTTTTTTTCTCCATATTATCTTTATTTTTTTGTGGCAATAAAATAAGCACATCCCTTCTTCCCTCTCGTTTGTAACCATACAGTAAAATAAAATAAACGATTTCAGCTCAAAAGCTGAATTAGTCAAATAAAGCTTCATAAGCTTCAACTTTCAGTTGTTGCTACATTACAGTTCTAAATGTTGGTATTTGAAATTAAGTTTTGCATTTTGTTTATGGGAAATTATTACTCTTCTAAGTCAAATATTAAAAAATATCCCTGTAACATAAGTGTAATAAAACTTATTTCAAATACGAAAATAAATCTTATTTGAAATACCAAAATAAATCTTATTTCAAATCCCAAAATAAAACTTATTTCAAATCCCAGAATAAAACTTATTTCAAATCCCAAAATAAAACTTATTTCAAATACCAAAATAAAACTTATTTCAAATATCAAAATATAGAAAAAAAGAAAATATACAATAGATAAATAATAAAATGAATAAAGGAAATAAACAAAGCCAAGGTCAGGTCTATAAATAAATGAAAAAAAAGGCCTCTAAGTAAAAAAAAAAAAAAAAAAAAAAACTTGGGAAAGGTTTCCCATTCACATACACTCCCTATGCAGTGGTCATGGTCTGATAATTGCCATTCTGTATTTCTTAGCCTACACTGTCTATATCTGCAAATGTTCTATTCTCCTATATTGAACCCACAGCAGAAATTGTTTTTTTTCTCATTAGTTCAGGTTTTGATGTTGACTCTCTTCTGACCATTGAAATCAAAGAGTTTGTATATATTTAGGGGAGGCCAACCTTTAGCGAGGACTTCATTTGCATTTCCCAATCTATGACAGCAGGAGGCACTCTCCAAAAGGCTTAAGAGACAGTTTTCGTTTATACTACTTATATAGCAATAATTCTCTCAGCTCATGATGACTAAAACATTTATTGAACAAATATCTTTCAACATAATCTCTTTCTTTATCAATAGAATTAATTCAGTCCCTCACTCTCTCACCCAAATTCAGCTAGGTCTTGTTAGTCCAGAAACATCTCCAAATATTGAGGTTATCAGTTAGCATAAGTAGTGAGATCAAATCCATTTCTAACTTCCTAGACATGTTGCATAGCTTATAGCACCTAGTATTTCCCAGTAGACAGCTATCTGAGTACTGATCAGGCTCATTATTATTTAACTTTGGTGATTGGATGAGAATTGGTGCTTCAATGTGATGTGCCTGTAACCACTTGATTCAGTAATGTATGTTAATTATGTGTCAGGACAGAAATTTATTGGTGCACTCTTGTGTAAAAGTTTTTTTTTAATTTCTATCAAACTTTTTTTATGCACTTCATTGTCTTTTCTAATGTCTATAAACCAATGGAATTTATGAACCGTACTTTGTCACACTGATCCATGAAGTGTTCACAATAGTTTGAATTTCTCTATTCTTGACTGATTGCCCTATCAAGTTCAGAAAGTTTAGCATGTGGACAGTCCATTGCCCAGTGATATGTTGATTCACAGACCTTACGTCCAGATACAACTCTACTAAATAGAGGATTCATTATTCCAGGGCCACTACCATAGAATCTTATTTGTTTTCTCAGTGCTCATTGGATTCTTTCTGATTCTGCTGCCAAATATGTTTTTCATGCTTCTTCTGTAAGATGCATTTTCATCATTTTACCAATGCTTTTATCTTCCAGAGCAAGGGGTTTATTGATAATATTAGATGGTAAATTTGGATTCCTGCTATACCCTATCTGATATGGACTAACTCCATGTACATTTACCAAGCAGTTCTTTGCATTCACAGCCCAACTTGTAGCAGTTTCCTATGAAATAACATTTTCTTCTTTAACCTTCTTAATGATGTCTGTCAGGATTGCATTATGGCGCTCAACAATACCATTAAAACATGGGGAATAAGCTGCAGTTGTTTTGAGTGATAGATTCTACTTTTCAGCCATTTCTTGAAAAATCTTGTTGTTGAACTCAAAACCATTATCCATAAAAAGACCAATTTCAGGTGCACCATAAATAGCAACCTAATTCTGCGTAAAATTATCTCTGATGATCCTCACTTTTTATTACAGATTATAACACGTCCTGGGTATGACGGTAAACTACATCCGCGTCCTGGGTATGGCGATGGACTGCATCCAACAGCAAGGACTCAGATAATGTTTTCAGAAAAATAATGTTGCCAGCTCTAAGTTTTTGAAACAATAATGTTGCCAGCTCTAAGTTTTTGAAACAATAATGTTGCCAGCTATACGTATTTTTTTTTTGAAACAATAATGTTGCCAGCTATACGTATTTTTTTTTTTGAAACAATAATGTTGCCAGCTATACGTTTTTTATTCTATACAAAATAGGCATTTAAAATTCATATAAACTGGATTTGGCATTAAATAACCCACAGTGGTTGATATGCCATAAAACCCAAACAAACAAACAAACAGATTATAACAGCCAAAATTAATCTACTAAATGAGTCAATCATATGTAAATACCAGAAGACAGAACCAAGTTCATGAAAGTCAAAAGCAATTGGTTTTAATCCAGCAAATGCTTTTAATCAACTAACTATTGGTTTCATTTTAGGATATGTATATTTGTGACAAACAGCACATTTCTTATAAATATCCTTTAGAAGATCTTTACTTTCCTGATCGTTTTTGCCTGCTGTTTTAAATAAATTGCAATAATTTTTCCTGTAAAGCATGACTAAATTGTTTATGTAATTTTAAAAGTGTATTTCTTTTGTCACTTCTTTCCATGTTGCTATCAACTATGAGAACAACATTTTCATCATCGGTAATTTACTTATCATTTCTCATGATGTTCACACAATAGTATCCCATTGATGTGGTTTGGACGTTTACTTTCTGACCAAACACATTACGTGATCTTTTCCAATGTCAATAACTGCTCCTGCTTTAGCTGGAGATTCCTTACTTAACAGCAGTGGAATTTTAAACTCTACAACTTCTGTTTTTATATTACATAAACAATTTTCAATTTTTGCTGGGAAAGTAACAGTTTGATATAAGTTAACTATCCTTCCATTTCGAAATTTAAATGGCACATGATTTTTTTCATTTTTGACAGACTTTAACTCTACAAAAGATAATGAATCAAGCATGGAATTTAACAATTTGTTACCATAAATTGTCTTGGTACACGTAGTGTCTACAATTGTTGCATTCTGAGCTTTCATTACCAAAACATCTTGATTTGATATTTTGTTCAACAGTTTAGATTCTGTCATCAAGTCATATAAACTGTCTCTTCAGAATGTTTCTCTATATTGATATTTTCTGTCATATTTTATCTTTGTTAGCATGTGGACAGTCCTTTGCCCAATGATATATTGATTCACAGAACTTACATCCTGATACAACTCTATTAAATAGAGAATTCATTCTTCCAGGGTCCCTTCCATTGGTCCTTCTACTGCATGCTTTGTATATTGCTCCTCTATACATAGATTGTATTAATTATTCCCTGCCTCTACCATAATTTTCTGTTATCATTGCTTTTCTTCTTTTATCTCCACTTCATTATTTATCTGTAGTTCTGTTTTGGTGGTAGTAAAAACCCAAGTCAAAACATTTTTCATGTTTTCATACTTCATTTGTGAGCATGCTGTTAAAACCAATTATTTTGTTCACTAAGATTTGCATTGTATAGTAATTTCAGGGCCAATAATGAATCAGTGTCAATTTTTAAATTGGTACATTTCTTATTTACCATAATTCCTCATGTATAATATGCCTTCATCCATAATACACAACCTAAAATTTGTGCTGAAAGTGTGTCTTCTCACACATAATACGCACCCCTTTTTTGGTAATGAAAACCTATAAATTATACCTCTCCAATTTCATTATGGCCAGCATTTCCTACTCTTATTAAAAAAAAATGTTTTTAAAAATAAAGGAATATTATTCTAATTTAGTTTTATGATAATTCTTATTTTATTTTACATTTGTAAGTATTGTTAGGTACATATTGTATTTGACATCCTTATGGGGTCACAATTGCTGTATTTTAGTGTCAAATTGTCATATGTTTGTGGTGAGTAGTCATTTCACAACTGAAATCGATGTATGAAACAGCAGTTTTTAAAGATTTTTTTGTAGCTGTGCATAATATGCAACCCTAATTTTGCTTATTATTTTTAAGAAAACAATGCATATTATTGATGGGGAATTATAGTAACTGTTCAAACTCTACTATGTCGTCTAGCATTGACGTAGCCTCAGTCTTCTTAAAATTATCAAATTTTATAAAGGCTTCATACATTTGGTATGTCTTTTCCTTTTCAAATAATTTATCCAATTCTGTTAGAACATTTTTAACACCATCATCAGTTGTTAGGAGAGATTTATCTATAGCTATGGCAATTTTTTGTACTTTTCCTTCCAAGGAGAGTGCCTGTCCTATATCTTGTCTTGTTATGTTTATTTCAGTAAACATTTGTCACAATTCAACTTCCAATTTCCATCAATCTGACCACAAATGACCAAACATGTAAATTTTTTCTTAATCCTTTTTTGGTTGAGCTGAGAACCTTTTAACATCTTCTTGTAGTATCAAAAAATAAATAAGTTCATGCCTTTCTGCTTTTCATATATATCTGATTTGAAACTGAAGACTTGACAAATTATCATTTTCTGTGAAATGTCTTCTAATTATTTTAACAATGTACAAGGGTTGGCTGAAAAGTTCATAGGCTGACCAAGATACACCAATGGAATATGACCAATTGAGGTTTATTTTCCAACATAGTTCACCCTTGTTTAATAGTTTAGATGATTTTATCTTAAAGACTTATAAAACAGAATGTAAATTTTATTTACTATGACTGAGATAACATCTCTTGTATATCAAGTTGAGGAATGTCATTAACTGATATTAAAAGAGATGCTATAGACATCTTTTATATTCCTGGTTATAATGATAAACTACATCTGGCAGCAAGGTTTCTGATTGGGAGATTGAAGGTTTTGAGGAGCATGGAACCATCTCTTAATTGCTGCTGTTTTCAGGTCTATCCTGACCCAGGGTGGTAGCACCTGTTAGGGTTTCAGCTATGGGTAAATAGTGAACCCACAAACAAAACAAAACACTATGAAAGTATAAAAATACATTTTTATAGTAATAATACCAACAATACATTTTTATATATAAAAAATGTTCAGCAATAGATATTTATATTAAAATAACTAACAATAAATTTTATCTGTAGTTGATGGCATACAATTGCATTCAAAATATATTTAGTTGAAGCCATAAAATTGTGTTGAAAATATTTAGATTTCGGCATTAAATAACCCAGAAAGTTTGATATGCTGCTAAACAAAATCAGCCAATCAACCAAACAAAACAACATGAAAGAACTCTTTAATGACACTAATCCATACAATATTGTACAATTTCATAATGAAATCAATCTGTATTCCAAAATATAACTTTCACAAAACTACAACAAAAAGCACATATCACTGCCTCTAGTAATTATGTCCACACAATTATGCATATGCACAAAAGCTGAGTATCATCTACCATGTATTCAATTGTGAAAGCAGAATAAAATATATATTATTTTTATTACTTCAAAGCATCCAATAAAATTAAATTTCAGCAGTAAATGACCGATAAGGAGTTGATATGCTGTTAAACAAATCAATCAATCTGTACCTGTTTGAATTTAACATTCCCAAAACATCTTAAGTTGTCTCTTTTGCTGACAACCATACATTCTGTCTTCTTTCAATCAGTGGTCCTTTCTTCTTGCTTTCCTTTATTACCTTGTCTAACAGTTCTTTCAGTTTTTCTTTTTGATTCTACCATCAACATTGTGCCATCCATGTAGCTTATGTTGTTAAGCTTATGTCTGCTAATAAGAAATCCAGGTAGATATTTTAATTCTTTTAGGACCATCTAATAAGTATAGGTTAGATTAATCTGGTAAGTAAAAGTATTTCTGCCTTGTTCCTCTTTCTATCTTTGTGTATTTATTGTTTGTTTCCAGTTGAGGTTACACTGTTCTTGTCCTATTATTGGTTTAATTCTGCCACAGGTTTTGTTCAATAGGATCCTAGTAATAAATTTATCTATGAAGCTGATATTATCCAAGGAATTCATATTCTTTTGCACCTGATTTCTTTGGCATTGTGATGAAGATATCTTTACTGAGTTCTTCCAGTAATTTGTTATCAAATTTTTCATTTATCATTTCAATAAACTTATTGATCCTGAAACCATCTATGGTTGACAGCATCTCTATTATAATGTCATCTGGCTTTGCTGTTTTGTTTCTCTTCATCTTGGCCAGTACTGATCTTATCTCGGAATTTAATACTATAGATTTGCCTATGTTTTGATGTATTGTAAGTTTTTCTCCTTTATTGTCATATAAGAGCTCTTTTATGTATTTGTTCTATCTTTGAAGTATTTATATTTTTCTATTATGAGATGTGGTTAAATAGGATAGCAGGTGAGACAGAATGATTGTAAGACAATTAAAGATTTAGAAACAGTTTTAAAAAATTCAGATGCCAAAAACAAATATGATTTCAAAATTTAAAATGTTATTATGGATTACTTGTAATTACATGCATGAATCCCAGTATAAATAGTTATAAATAATTATTGACTGATTTTATCATTGTGATATTTTTGCATTATATATTAAGTAACTAGGGTCTACAAATTGGAGGAGAGAGTTATCAATGATAATGTTCTGATCGCAAATCCGAAGTTATCTCCCTTTAACCTTCTCTCTGGACCTTCTTTTTTGTAGGGATGCTTGTGCCGTTTCATTGGGATTTCCTTTTGATGAAGCACAAGCAAATTTTCTTTCTGAAAATGGGGTCCAGAGAAAAAAAAAGTTTGGGAACCATAGTTTTAGAGTGTAGCACTGCATTTGTAAATCTTTTATTAATTGCTTGTTAGACTATCTGGTCTCCTGGCCTTTTTTATGTCCATAAGCATCATGAGTGTTCTTTGATCCAGATGTGGGTTGCTAGTTAGTATGCTTGCCATGCTCCAACCAGTAGCATGCAGAAGTAGTGGGAGAGGGTGAGACGGCCCCAGGCATCCATATCGGGAGGACATCTAATCAAAGAGTGAAAACTTTTTAACTAAGAGTGAAATTGTTATGGTAATTTACCCACGCACGCATGGACTCTCCCAGTTATAAATAGGAGCAGGTACTGCCTTTTTTTTAGAGAGGAAAGTTTCCAGCAGTCAGCTCTGACAGTCAGACTGAACATTCTTGCTGTAATACTCTCGTTTGTATATGTTTGTATTACTGTTTCTGTTAATATATTTGCTTAACACAATTCCTCTCTTTGTGTCTTTATTTCTGGCTCTAACAAGGCCACAACAGAAATTAAAATGGTTCATTTGTTTTTACATATTTAAAATGTCTTCCTTTCTCACATTTCTCAGTACTAGGCTCTATAGGACCCCACTACTTGAGTCTTAGGGGCATAAAATAAAATGAGTTAGCCTTGGGAATCACCAAACCTTTGAATACCACTGGAACCAGCAGATGCATTTTTCTTTGGTTTCATTGTCTGAGGCAAGTTCATACTTGCTGAATATTTCATCATCTTGTTCCTTTTCCTACTGTTGCTTTTGACATTATCTAGTCTCTTGTAAAACTTATTTATTTCTTCCATGCTTTGTGATGCGAATGTATATTGAATGGCTTCTCTGTTTTATTTATTTTTTCTATCTTAGCTTCATTAGCAGCAAAAGCATGTTCTCTATGGCAACACTGAGAAAGAAAATTAATCACTGTGCAGGTTTTCATTTAAGCTAGCCAGATGTTTGGGTAATGGTAATTCATTTGATCTTATTAATATTGCAACTATTCTTGACTCCCACAACTGTAATATTAAATGTAAGTGTGTATGTGTGTGTGTAGGTATTATATCTATCTATATATAAAACTTCTGTTGCTGTATGTCTGTTATGCCCTTTAAAATAGCTATACATTGACCAATCAAAATCATTTTGGGGGTGAAGTACAAACTGGTAAAGGGGTACAAAACACAGTTGGTTTTACTAGGGTGTGTAGCTTGGTATAATAAATTTTCATTAATTTTTTTTAAGTTAAAATTTTTATTATTTAACTTACATGAATATTTTATACCCAAAAATCTATTTAAAAGGAAAATGAGAAGTAAAATATCTCCAAATAATTTCAGTTATAAACTCTATATGAGGGACTCAATCTTGCTTTAATTCACTATTTACAATATATACAATAAGTCATTGTAAATTTGTTTTTAAAGACGATGAGTTTAGAATAAGCAAAATACAAATTTAAGTCTTGAAATTTCACTGATTGTAAAAGAGCCTGCAAACACAATTCTTAGAGAATTAGTTTTACTTGATGGGAGTTTCAGTGCCTTTATAAAAATGTTGAATTTAATTTTGACATTATTTTTTATTTGTGTACTAATTAAACATATAATAGCATTATTCTGTCTGTAAAATTATCTTAGATAATGCTTAAATTATGATTATTTTTACATTTTACTTTATAAGCAGAATTTGCTATACCACCATATATATATATGTATATATTTAGTAAACAAATATGCTAATTCATTCATTTTAATTGTTATATATATATATATATATATATATATATATATATATAGAGAGAGAGAGAGAGAGAGAGATAGAATAATTAAAATAAATGAATTAGTATATTTGTTTATTAAATCTTACCTGTGATATCCCAACTTATATAGTCATATTTTGGAATTTCCAAACTTGATTGTCAAATCATCATATCCGGTGCACCTCCTTTTGAGTTCTTGGAACTGTTTTCTTCCCACAGCTTCTGTACATTTCACCCATGTTTTAACTTGTGTTCTTTCAGTGAATTAGACAAAAATACATCAAAACTTTCAATTTAGTATAACACATAGAATAGGAACATAGCAAATGTTGATAGTAGACAGGCCCTCTATTAATGCAACACAGTCTTCCTATGCTTATTTAACTGAATTTGGTTTTGTACCATACCAGTTTTTTTATTTGAAAATGTTGTGTCCCTTCAGAACACAAGCAACTCTCCATGGATCCCTTTTCTTTATTATCTGTGAATGACTTTTTGGTAAAGAGGTTGTAGTGGTTTCCCATTGAGTTCTTTATGCTTTTGAATTCACAGTAGTCCTTCTCCTAGACTGGTTGCAAGCCAAATCAATAGAGGCCAAGCTACCATACTATTTAACCCATATCTCAGAGGAGAAATGATGGAGTTATGCCTTTCATGAGGGTTCTGAAATATCTCTTAAGTACATTTTAAATTATATATATTTTTTTATCAAAACTTCAGTAACGTGCAAAAAGAAACTTCATTTTTAAATAGTTTGTTACCAAAGCAAAAAATATTGGACAATTCTGATCTAAACAATTACTTGCTATGCAAAATAAAATTTCATACTATAAATAAAATAACTATTTAGGTTACCAAAATCCAGAAGTCATAGTTGTTGCTTTTTTCTCAAACATGTCATTCACAATTTTTCCCAACTCTTCACAAACCTGTTTTCAACTTTATAAAATAGTATTAATCACTCACTTTTCATGGCTTCTTTTGTAACACATTTCATTTATTGGAGTTTTTGGCTTAGAAATAAATTTTACACATTTCTTTAATGAATCTGGTATTTGAAAATCATTAGGCCATTGAACCAATGTCCTGTTGATAGTGCTTCCAATATGTTGACCACATCCCTTGAACTTGAGTAAGATCCTCAGGAAAAGAAACCACATTTTCAGTGGATACTTGCAGACTTGAGTATAAACATAATCAATGTCTACCTTTTTTTGACACTTGTGTTAACTGAACATAGGTTTATCTTTTTTACTATTATATAACTTTATGACTACCTCTAATGTAATGTCTACCTATCTATTAAAATTATTATGACTTTTGTCTTATAAAACATTAAATGACCCAACAAGTGTTGATATGTCATTAAATTAACCAACTTAATTAACCCATTGAACCGTTACTTCTACTGTACTGGTATAATGCTCTTTGATGGACACTGGGGAAACTTGAGCTGAATCCTCCAATAAACTGAGAAAATATCTAATTTTATTATATTTTATATATATACTAGCTTAAAAGCTGCCCTATCAGGTGGCATTTAAGCTAGCTAGTGGAGAGCTCTTGATTGGGCCTTCATCACAATAGGCAATAAGAAGAACTCAAAATTGATCGCTGCATTTAAGTATTGCACTAATATTTAATCTTATCTTTTAAAAGTTCAAAGATAATTCTGTTGCCATTTAATTTAAAGTCACTTTGATGTACATAGGTCCTTATTTTCCATACAAGCAATTATCATATGCTGGGCCATGGTCTCTAGGAGTAAAGTTGAAAAAGTGTGACACACTGACATCTGCATTTATGGATTTATTATATAGTTTTGGGTTACTGTACCCAATTCAATTACTGTATTTCCTGCCATCTAATCACCATAGTAACAGTAGACTAGTAAGAACTTTTATGACAATTTTGGATACTGTAGAAAAACTGGAAACATTCAAAACTGTGTGCTTAGGAAATGAGTAAATCTAATAGCTGCACCCTTTGTTTATATACTTCCAAAACTAATTTGAAGTGTTTTTTCATCTGTATGAACAGATACTGTTCATGTTTTATCAGATGTGGATATTACCTCTGTTATCTTTGTATAGACTAAGGACTGGCAGTACTGGGATACCAAAATTAATTATATATCATAATATATAAGTAGAATAAGGCTATTCATTTGAGCAACTTTATATGGACCATTTGCTTCTCTTCACTTTCAATTTCTTTTGTTACACAGGCAACTCAGAAATACTGAAGTTTCACTCAAAATCTCCAAGAGTAGATATCGAGAAGGGGTCAGGTTTCAATGTTTCAATAGGATTAATTTCAAAATGAAATTAATTTATTACTTACTAGCACCTTACTAGTTATACAAATATACTGTAAATTGCAGCATACAAGTCTACTACAAGCTTTTTAGCTCAAAATTCTGAGTTAGCCCTATACCTACCATTATAGTCTGACCCCTCTCCTCCCAAACATACAGTAAGCTACCAGTGGCCCAAAACTTAGACCTACTGATAAATGGAATTAGACTAGAGTATACAATAACCTGTGCAAAGATTATATAAAGTCATACCACTTACCTATATATTGAGATATTAACTGTAATATCTTTCTATATGTGTTTTATAGCAAATGAACTACAATGCACACTAGTAGGTACTGTATAATTGTTTACCCACTGCCTCACGCAGCAAGTTGTGGCACAAGGCCAAGTTTTAAAGTGGGGTATCCGAGCGTATAGGCTCAAGCAAAAATTCCCTATAGACTATGTAAAAAATGGAGTCAGTTTCCCGGGACGAGACTCTGTCCTTTGGACATAGCCTCATCTGGGGGATACCCTCTGACATGTGCCAGGTAAGTATTAGGTACAGTATATTGTATTGGTATAACTTAGTGAACATTTAAAACTTATCAGGTCTACTGATAAACACATTAAAGTCAACATCAACTCTTTATTTTATATTAATTTCTGTGATAATATGTCAAATATATAAATTTTTGAAGATCAAATTCAGAAGATGGTTGTTCTTTAGGCAAGAAGTACAACAGAAGAAATTATTAGAATAGAACTTACAGTTCCATCTAACCATTTCAACAGTGAAATCATGAGACCTTTCTGCCAATCTAGTACTGTGCTCAAATTCATAAGTTTAGGTACCAAAAAGTAAACCTCAACAGAACAATTAACATAAAAATATTTATACAAAGGGCACATGGAAGCTACATTATCAAGTATATGTATAAATAAATTATACATTATTTTTATATTTTAACTTTATTTTGAATTTTAATCATAATAATCATATATAATCATCAAGAGTTCATTCTGGAGTCATGAAGAGGTTAAAGTGTCAAACAGGAGTGTTACTCTAGTATTGGCAACCAACACATAAGGCATAGGGGAAAAGTGATTTTTACAGGACTTCTTTTAGGCAAAAAGTACACTGTATATGATGGGAAATACAGTATATATTAATTTTAAAAAAAGATTTTGGAAATATAATTTGAGATAAAGTAAAAGTTACAAATCTACAAAGGAATTTTTTTAATGTCAACTCATTTAGAATTTTCCTTTTATAAGATATCAGGATATACTTGAAATATCCCAACATTATCTATAGATAATAAATCCCAAATTGTTATGTAAAAATAAGTTAATTCAGATGCAATCAATTCAATATCAATCCATAACATTATTCATCTTAATTCAAAATTTAAATTTATTTTGTCTGAATGAAAAATTAAAGCTATCATCTTTAGCAGGTGTTTGAACCCTGATGAAGATCAATGAATCTGTTTTTCTGTCAAAATTGGCTTCAACCATCAAATATCTGGTCAGATATTTCTAGGGTGCACATTATTTTCTGGCAACTTTTTGGCTTGACCCTATTGTTAAAAGAATAGAGATGGAAAATTTGATCAGTTTTAGGGCATGAGAAAGTTTCAAGGGGGTCTTATTTGACAGGTTGGTTTTTGTAACATCAAATCAACTAACAATATTTTGTTAACTGATTTCACATAAAAAAGCTTCACAAAATCCAATTTAAACAATGTCTCATAAGAAATGTAACATTTTTTGCAAGCAGGATCAAACCAACTATCATTAATTTTTAATTGATTTGCTTTTATGAAATCTTGTTTCAAATGACAAAGAAGATATTTGAACATTTGTTGTTTGCCATTTATTTTTTTAAAAACCTTTTCAATCAAATGTTGCTCTCCTTTAGGCAAATTGGAGAAGACATTTTCAACATGCTCCTTGTGACAGCTGATTAAGTTTCCTAGCCATCTGCTAAATCCATTTATTTAGAAAAAAAAATCAAGCTTTTCTAATTTGTAGATATCTCCAAACATGGTATATACATTTTTTCATCAATAAGTCAGTCACCAAACTCCACAATAAAAAACAAGTTTTGTGTTGAAGAACCCAAGAATATAACATGAATGTTTACAAATACCATTCGTTTCCATCAAATATTGTTTGCACATTCCTTTCAGAACAAAATATTTATATGTTTTTTTTTAAGTACTGTTTTAAATGTAAAATATTTTTTTGTAGATTTTTACATTTTTTAAAACAAAACTCCCTAAACCTTTTGCTTTGAACCATTTATTCAATCCACAGAGATAGATTGTTCTCATCCTTCTGTCTGCTTCCAACGACTGAATAAAGGGTTTGGTTAAAAATTTTCAGGGGTTACCAATTATGACAAAGACCTAAAGAAAGCCAGAGTATAACAGCCAAGATATTTTGAAAATAAAAACCAAGTAGATAGTATCTATCTATCTATCTATCTATCTATCTATCTATCTATCTATCTCATGTTGTCAGTGTGTCTGTCGTGGGCGTTGTTACCTCGCCGAGGCCACATTTCTCACCCGATTTCGATGCGGTTTTCACCACAAGTTTTCAAATGGCTGCCGTAAGGACATGACGGAGCCCGATATTTGAGTTGGGACTCAGGTTCCGAAAAAATCGATAATCGAAAAAAACTGCTTACAGAAGGAATGATCGCATTTCAACCAAATTTGACTCCCTCTTAGAGTCTACCATTAGAATTGTTGTCCAGAAGTTTCATAACCACGGACCCCTAAACAGCGCTGAAAATCGATAAAACCCAAAAACCGATACGCCCAGATTGCGCCTGAACCGCAGGTCGGTTTTTAGCGAAAACCGACCGGATTTATGAGGAGGTCATTGGGAATCACCATGTGAAGTTTCAACTTTGAGCGCCCCCCAGAGTGCAAATCGACAATCGGTTAACCCTTAAAAATGTTTTTTCCGGTTGGGTATTTCCTAAATGCAGATTAATTTAAGGACACGCTATGCGCGGGAAGAAATAGGTGAGTGCGTGCAGTGGGGTGGAAGAAAAAATTTGACCGTAAATTCTGGAATGGGTGCTAGGGCCATTGAAATTCGGCTTTTTTATCCCTGCTACTAGGTCTGACTTTGAGCCACAAATAACATATTCGACATTGTCAACACTTTTGCTTTAATCGTCGCATCTTACCAAAATAAGCACTTCCTTTATTCGCGTCTTTACTGAATAAAATCCGCATACGCGCTGAGTGAAAATGGTTCCGCCCTCAGTAGTCAATTTTCCAATTCTTTAAACCTTTTCCCCTAGCCCAGGCCGCATTCCAGACCTGACGAGAGTTTTTACGCTAAAACAGCATGGCTTCCTCCCAATCCATATCAAAGCTTATGCCGGCAAACGGTTAGCGGCTTTTCGTTGTCGCACAAACCAAACGAGCAAAAGCTTCATTGCAGCTCCTTGCATTCTCATCGCCGGCATCACGTGCATTAGAGCCAAGCTAAATATGCAGAAGGCAGCTTGACCCCGTTTACGGCCAAGCCTTGCGCTTGCCAAATCATGCGCGCGTGTGTGAATGTGCGCTAGCATCTTCCATTTTGCGTGAGCTCATTCATTGGTCTAAGTCATGGCCATTGTCTAGGCTACAACAATCAATGACAAGTCACGCTCACTTTAAATACCTTCAGCGCGGCTGCATCCGCACTCACGTCTTGATTTGATCGCCATTAACGTTGCGTTAATGGCGATCAAATCAAGACGTGAGTCCTTGGATTAATTGACAGCTTCCTGCTACCGCAAGTTACCTATTTGCTTAAACATTTACATTACCCATTTTATCTCCGCCTGCTGCCTTTACTGCACAGCACAATCCATCTTAGCGTCCCATACCTATTTCTACCTTTTCGTAGTTCAGTTTTGCTATTAGACAGTTAACTGCTGTCGCAAGTTACTTCTCTTCTACCTTTACTACGCGGCCCAGTACACCTCAGGGTTTCACTACTTTTTAACCTTCAACGCTTCAACGTTTTGGTTTCGTAACCTCTTCCTACAGCGATGTTTTCGTGCTGCCAGAAAGCACGGCCCATAGCTAGGAGAAGCTTTTTCCATACCGCACCACTGCATTTTTAGTTTTCGTATACAACGAGGTTGCACTGCTTCAGCTTCGGCATCAAATTCTATTCGCATTCATACAACCCTTCAAATGGCTCCTACACAACGAACATCCGCACGTCAGCAACTGAAGACCCCTAATACCGTTAACGTTACACATGCAGAACAGGCGACTGCGGAGGAGCACATAATAACTCCGGTTACAGATGATCATATAGCGTCTACTTCAACCTCTGCTTTGCACTCCTCTTCTGCGTGCCGTGGCGATGACCAACCAGACAGCTCTGCAAAGGCTGCAAAAACACCCAGTCGAGGCAACCTTAGCAGGCGTTCTAAAAAAGCCTCACCGGCTAAGGGGAAACGGGAGCAGGATTCCATTGAGTATGCCTCCATGGGAGAGAAGCGGCTGGCGTCTACTTCAATCTCTGCTTTGCACTCTTCTGAGTGCCGTGGCGATGACCGACCCGGCAGCTTTGCTAAGCGTGTCAAAATACCATGGAGAGGTAACCTTAGCAGGCGTTCTAAAAGAGCCTCTGCGGCAAAGAGAAAGCGGGAGGAGGAAACCGAGGTAAAGGCCTCTTCAGTCAATCTCAACGGAGGCAAAATGTTTTGTCACCTGAAACGCTTGGTGAGCATAACTACTGTTTCTACTGCAAATCAGTTTACACATATTCGTTGAAAAGTAAGAGGAAACTACATAAACGCTTGCAAGACCACAAAAAAGCGGCTTCATCACAAGCGCTTTTGCGGTTTCGTCAGAGCCCGCATTGAAAAGCTACTCGCAATGCAGCCGACGCCGCTGCAACTTCCATTCGACGGTCCCAGGAGACCAGGGCTGAGAAAAACGCACGTAACGCAGCGAAAGCTGCGTCAACGTCCATTCGATGGTCTCAGGAATCCATGGCTGAGATAACCGCACGCCATGCAGCCGACGCCGCTGCAACTTCTGCTGCAAGGTCGTCAGAAAGTTCCGTGCAAAAGCGCACAAGGCGGTAACGTGATCCAATTTCAACTTCGGCTGCTAGAGCTGTAGAAGGACCTACTGAAAGGCTTGAAAGGTTGCATACTGTTAACCAGCGCTGCCATGCACAGCGAGGGCTCTGTAGCCCACCAAAGCAGTTTTGGTTTAAGCTGGCGTTCAACTATGAGACAGTTTTGAGGCTTTTCGATCGCAAAGACCTCCAAATAGGATCCATGTCAATTGTCTGTGGGCATTGCAATGCCAAAAAATGACCTGGTGAGTCTGCAGGTTTGTGTTGTTCAGACCGTAAGGTACAGTTGCCACCTTTTCAAGAGCTACCTGCTCCGTTGTAAGCTCTGTTGGAGGGTTCCAGTCTAGACTCCAAACATTTCCTCGCAAAAATCAGACAGTACAATTGTGCCTTCCAGATGACCTCTTTTGGTGGTAATGCCTTCCGCGAAGTCGGTTGGAATCCCATCTACAAGGTTCAAGGTCAGATTTACCACCGGATTGGGTCTCTTTTGCTGGAAACTGCCACTGATTCGGCCTTTCTACAAATATACTTCATAGCTGACTACAATCAACAGGCAGATGCCCGCATCGGCATTATTCCCGAGAACGATACAGGCCATGACAATCATACACGCAGGTATGTCATAATGAGTGTCGAACAAATGCTCCACGAGACAAACAGCTATGTCCGCAGTTTTAAGTATACTCTCGAAAATAACACTTCTTCTGATTTCATTATTCTAATTGATGTTGACAAACGGCCTCAGGGAGAGCACGAACGTCGTTACAATTCTCCCGCAAGTAACGAAGTTTCCCTCATTGTCAGCGGTGATCAGCACAACAGACGTGACATTGTTATCGAATTGCGCGGCAGTGGGCTCCGAAGAATCAGTGAAACGCACCGGTCCTACGATGCACTGCAATACCCACTTCTCTTCCCTTACGGAGAAGATAGGTACCACTTTGGCATTCTGCAAAATGGGTCCACCTTAAAAAGAATGTCTTGCAGGGCTTTCTAGGCCTACCTATTGATGGTACATGAGGGCGCATTCAATCATCTTCATCGAAGCCGGCAACTTTTCCATCAATTCATAGTAAACATGGCTGCTAAGATGGAGTCCGAAAGACTGTTACATCAGATTGAATCAGACCAAGTTGTGCTGCGACTCTTACATTCACCTCCGTGATGCTTTATGAAATGACGCTGATCCACGCAATATAGTCAAGATGTGCATACTACCTGCAACGTTCACAGGCAGTACACGATACATGCACACGAGGACGAAAGACGCGATGACATACGTTCGTAAGTACGGCCGACCAGACCTATTCATAACTTTCACGTGTAACCCAAAATGGTACGTAAATGCTAAACAACTTATCCCAGGGCAATCGGCCTACGACCGTCCAGACCGCATTGAGCGCATTTACCATCTGAAGTTGGGAAAGCTAATGGATGGACCAGGTTTTTGGGGCTGTTTGCTGTCGCATGCACGCTATTGAGTGGCAGAAACGCGGCCTGCCTCACGCACATATACTAATTTGGCTGTGCGACAAGATTGAGGCCACAGAAATCAATCATCTTATTTCTGCTGAAATTCCTGATCCGTCGGCTGACCCTGAATTTTACGAAATAGTGACAACCAACATTATTCATGGTCCTTGCGGGTCGCATTACAATTACACCAGCTGTCACAACAGCGACGGCAAATGCACCCGGCCGTACCCACGAGATTTCGTGAGCGAAACCATTACAGGGAGCGATGGTTATCCACTGTACCGGCGAAGGAATCCCACTGAGGGAGGATTTACAGCCGTGGTAAACGGCCACCAAGTGGATAACAGCTGGGTAGTGCCATACTGTCCCCTGCTAACAAAAGCGTTCAATGCGCGCATCAATGTCGAATATTGCCATTCAGTTCGCTCCATCAAGTATGTATGCAAGTACATCAACAAAGGCGCTAATGCTGCAATGTTTGGTATTAGGCAGGAAGGTTCCGTAGACGAAATCCAGGACTTCATTGCAGGGAGCGTCATTAGCAGCACAGAGAGCCCTTGGCACATATTCAGCTTCCCCATCCACGAACGCTTCCCAGCAATTGTTCAGCTTGCTGTGAACCTAGAAAACGACGAACTTCGTTATTTTTCTGCGGATACAGCAATGGATGCGGCTACGTGTACCAAAGACACAACGCTTACAGCGTTCTTCAAACTTTGTCGACAGGACGAGTTTGCTAGGACTCTACTGTACCCAGACGTGCCTTCATACTACGTGTGGACAAAAATAACACCTGGGATCGGCGGAAGTGCCGGGCCAACGTCGAGGGCTATCCAGGCGTCAAAAAAGACACCACACTCGGAAGGGTATTCACGGTTCCCCGATCGCGACAGGAACTTTTTTACTTGCAACTCCTTTTGCACGAAGTTAGTGGTTCAACGAGCTACAATAACTTACGGACGGTTAATGGAGTTTTATGTGACACTTTTCGTGAGGCCTGCCTCCGTCTCGGCCTTTTGGAAGACGACAGCCATTGGGATGCCACAATGGCTGAGGGGGCGCTTTTAAAAATGCCCTCTGCTTTGTGCCACCTCTTCGCCACAATCTTACAAATGTGCGAACCCAGTGATCCCAAATCACTTTTGGACAAATACAAGGACTTTTTGTGCGAAGACATACTCAGAGAAGCGCAACTGCTGTGTCCAACAATGGCTCTTACATTCAACGATGAAATGAAATTTACAACAGGGCGCTTATAATCATTGAGAACCTATTTGTTGAAATGGGGGTGGGAAATCTCTCGCCGCTATTGGGCTTCCAACGCCAGATCGTGTGGCTTCCTCTAGTCTCTCACCTGAGATTGTGTGGGAGACATCCTACTCTGTTGAGGAGCTCAACGCCTATGTCACAACAAATGAGCCAAAACTTCTCATAGACCAAAGGGCCACTTACGATGCGGTTCTTGCATCCACCATGAAGGATACAGGATCAATTTTCTTCCTGGACGCGACTGGGGGAACGGGAAAAACCTTCGTAACAAAACTGCTTCTTGCAGAAATTCGGCACCATGGCGAAGTGGTGCTAGCTGTAGCGTCTTCAGGCATTGCTGCCACATTACTACCGGGTGGCCGAACAGTGCACTCAACGTTTAAACTACCTCTTAACATGATTAAGGCAGAAACAGCTGTATGCAGTATAGCCAAGCAATCAGGTCTAGCGGAGGTACTCGTGCGATGTAAGCTCATCGTCTGGGATGAGTGCACTGTCAGTCCCAAAACTGCACCCGAGGCTGTAAACCGCTCTCTGAAGGATATTCGAAACTCCGATGACCTTATGGGAGGTATAACTGTCCTTCTATCCGGTGACTTTCGCCACACCATCTCCGTTGTACCTAAGGGGACAAGGGTCGACGCTATTCGAGCGTGCTTGAAATCGTCACAACTTTGGTCCACTCTTAGACCATTGCACCTTACCACCAACATGCGTGGACACCTAACTGGCGATGTTGGGTCCACCGCATTTTCGAATTCATTATTAGCCCTTGGCTATTCCAGCGGACACTAATGGATTTGTAAACGTCCAAGTGTTGTCTGCAGTGGTCACAACGCCAGCAACACTCAGGGAATCAGTTTTTCCTGATCTTCAAACCAACTACAATAATATTGAGTGGCTTGCTGAGCGGGCAATTCTTGCCCCAAAAAGCACCACTGTAACAACTCTTAATAGACAGATTCTGGAAACTGTGCCAGGGGTGTTGCACGTTTACAAATCCATTGACAGAACTCCAGAAGCCGCTGAAATGGCGAACTTTCCAGTGGAGTTCTTAAACAGCCTCCACCCCACTAGTCTCCCTCATCACATTCTGGAACTGGGGGGTCCCGGTTATGTTGCTTAGAAACCTGCGTCCACCGAAACTCTGTAATGGGACCAGGATGGTTATTCAGGCCCTACCCCCAAACATTATTGAGGCCAAAATTATAACTAGCTGCGGTAAAGGGGAGCAAGTGCTTATCCCAAGGATGCATTTGTATCCATCAAATGCCGACGTACCCTTCACTTTCAGAAGATCCCAATTCCCATTCGCACACTGTTTTGCTGTGACAATTAATACGGCCCAAGGACAAACGCTGTCTGTCACTGGTGTACACTTAGAGGAGCAGTGCTTCTCACACGGCCAACTTTACATTGCCTGCTCTCGAGTCAGCAGGCGCGAAGATTCACCCTCGCAAAAAGCTAAAAATGTGGACTCAGGCTTTCAAAAAATTGGTAAATCGGCTGGTACTCCTGTATTTGGGCGGATTACATTCTAAAATTTCGGGCGTTCTTTACAATTCAACCAGAAATTCCTACGGGGCCCGGTTAGAGGTGCCTTGCATAGAATGCCGTGTGACCCCGTCGTGACTCAAAAATCGATACAAACCTCCGTGTTGACCATGCCCTCAGCAGTCCATTTCGCACTTCTTTAAACTTTGTTTTTCTCCCAGGCCGCTTCCCAGATCCGATTTTTCAATTTACGTTATCGTGTCATGCTGGAGCCCGATTTTTATTTGGGACTCAAACTTTGTAAAAAAAAAAAAACGATTAACTCACAGGTGATACGGATTTTGGGGGTTTTAAGTTGAATGTCTCGCCTGCACTACGCGGCCCAGTACATCTAAGCTTTTCACCTCATTTTGGACTCTGTGCAGTTGACTTCGCGTTGTTAAACACTTTTAAGCTCTTTTTATTTGAACTTAAAATTGGATCAATGTATGGTTTCCAAAGTACCGGATTAACAAAACAAGGGAAACAACAACCCTGTCCAAGTCTCAATATTTCATGAAACTGAGTTGGGCGTGAAAAAGTATTTGTTGTTAACATTGTTTTTTCATTCGGTTTTTCCAGTTACGAGTCCTTTTTTAAAGCTGATTGTTTTGTGTTCATTTTGTTCAGATCTTTTTTCGTAACAGATTTAATGTTTAGTGTAGAGCTTAGAAAAAATTCGCAGTGTGAGATAGGTAAGAAGTAAGGCATGTAGCAATATCAGCACGGCAAAGGGCACTCCTTTAAATGCAAGGAAGGGCAAAAATATTTTAAGTCATGTGATAGCGATTGCTGTATGAGTCGTACGATTTTTGAATCAAGCACGGGCAACGCCACTAGTATCATAATAATTCCTCATCTAAAGAATTATGAAAAACAAAATATCAGAAATCTTTTTGTTTGTGTCCATAATAGACATATTACATAGATATGTAGGTTGCTTAAGTCATTAAAACTTATTTTAAATAGAAATCATTACTACTGAAAGTAGCAATTTTCATATTTGTCAGAACAGTTTTAATTCTCTCTACCAACAAAATAAGCCAAAGTTTATATATTCATCAATACAATATCTTCAAAAGTTCTCAATGATTTTCAATGATATTTTGTGGAAGTGTAGGTCATGGGCCAAGAAATAATTAGCTAAACTTTGGGGTGGATTCATAATCTTTTTCAGTGAAGGCATTTCATACATTAAAATAAGAATCTGAAATATTGTAAGAGCAAGAATTGAAACTACTGAAGTTCAAGACAAGGAGTAGATCATCCCCAATTAGATGGATGATGCAACATAATCTTCCTGTAACTATTGACCCATAATTTTCCTATACAAATTGACTAATATTTGTCCTTGTGCAGCCTTAAGCTAACCTTTGTCAATATTATGAATACAAGTGTCACACTTGAAAGGAGTGACTACTAGATTGCACAGGAAACCTCTTGACGTAATTGAAACTCCTAGGCATTTCCTGAAATAACAAAGCTAAATTATAATCACAAGTATTTTTATTATGATTGAATCAGAAGTTATTAGAATACCCAACATTTATTTGTTTTCCTGATTTATTCATTGAAAACAAAAACATTTTGTTTTTTACTTAATTTTTCAACTGATCATAATCTCTGATTAGGATATACTGATATTCTTTTGAATCTTGGACTGTGGATACATGATCTTGATTCACCCTTTATAGTATGCTACATGTTTTATAATAATATTTGATATTCATGAAAGACAACACCTTTGTTCTTTAGTGATATTTAAATGAAATTTAATTTAAGGCTTTATCTCTCTCTCTCTCTCTCTCTTTCACACAGCTTTAGTGGCTTTGTAATTCTCTCTCCCCATCATTGTTTATTTCAATCATTTCATCCCAAGCAAAGCAATAAAGCCTCTAAGACACGAGGGGGTTAATAAGTGTGAAACAATAAGAAAAAGAAAAACATTATTAAAGAGCTAGAACAAAAAAGAAGAGGAATCAAGAAGACAGGAGATAATGCTTGACATTTAAATTTTTGAAGATCAAAGTCGGCTGGAAAACAAGAAGCCGGAAGAGAGTTCCACAGGTGAGAAGTGCAAGAAAAGGAATCGTTAGCAAAGAACTTATGGTTAAATCTAGCCAATTCAACTGTAAAATGATGAAACCTAGCTGCTAATCTAATCGGCTAGCTGCACTTAAATTCATAAAGTTTAGGTACCATAGAGCAAAGTTCACCAGAACAGTTGCCATCAAAGTATCTTCAAGACAAATAACATTACAGATTCTTCTTTGGATTTTATCAAGAATCTCTAAATATATGAGCACCAGACCATACGTGGCAGTAATATTTGAAGCATTGACGAATGGTAAACATATAAATATATAAGATAGTTTCTAGAAAGAAAAATTGTCTATCTCAGTACAGTGAACCAACTTTCTTAGCAGCATAACTAATAATTGATTCAATCTAATCTTTCCACTTCATGTCAGCCGAGAATGTTAAACCGAGAAGGCACAACGAGTCACTCTCCTGGAGGTTAGCATTGGCCATGCTGATAGAAAGCAAAAAGAGGTTTCTCGGATGATTAATAGGAAGCAGTTTTGTTTTGAAGGCCTTAAAATATAACAAGATCATTTTTTAAATCAGCTACCAATTTGATCTTATGGAACCAATCACGCTTACTATTAAGACAAGAGTAAATAGTAGTGTCATCAGCCATATATACTGAGTTGAGAGCTAAAGCCATCAGGAGAGTCATTGATAAAAATTAGGAATAATGTATGTCCAAGTATAGAACCCAGGACAGCACATGATTTTGCCGCCGCCCGGCACCATAAAAATACATATTGCACAGTGACTCACTCTTAAAGTATATATATATATATATATATATATATATATATATATATATATATATATATATATACTAGTTTGTATACCATTATTATATTACTTCCACATACTCAAATAAAGTATGCTTTAAATACACGGCAAACATACTTGAACTTAGTAACAGTTAAAAAGCAAAAACGACATTATTTACATTATTCGGACTATTGTCCTCATCTTTGTCGCCATATTTATTACAACGTTTCAGGTGGTTGGAATGTCGACATTCCAACCGCCTGAAGAAGGCCGGTGCGTACAACGTCCGAAACCTTGTAATAAATTTGGCGACAAAGATGAGGACAATAGTCCGAATAACCTAAATAGTGTACATAATACCTCATCTCAGAAATATAGACAAAAACGACATATAGGGAAAAAAGTGTAAAATAAACAGAACCATCTTTATTTCTTGTTATGGGAACTTACCCATAATAATAATGGACTATTCCTGATTCCTATTATAAACACTGCACCTCTCAAGAGGTATGAGCATATTGTAAGACGAGGAGAGATAATTGAGAGCATTTTGTAAGGACATTGGAATAGTGATACTTGTCGAGACAACATAGTTCACTTTAACCAAATCTGATAGTCATTACTAATACTTCTACTTCTTTGTATTATATTTCTGTTGTAATATATCTTTGTATTCCATACCTGTGTTCGTGTTATTCTTTCATTGGTTCTAACCTTGGACCATCACCGTGGTACAAGGAACTTGGACCATAACATTTCTTAAATAAAAATTACAACTATCTACAAAGTAACTTTTCTTGCTTATTGGTTGGCAATTTCTACTATAAGCACCTTGCAATTGAGAAATGGAAGTAGATTTGTTCTTCTTTTTACTTCTCGGTAATAAGAAGACAACGAAAATAGAGATGTAATCCGAAAAAATGCTATGAGAAATGTGTTATTGTTTTGGAACGTGCGGTCGCAACGCTGAGTTTGAATTTAAATTTTAAGGTTGTGCGTTTTTGTACAAATATAGCAATAAGAGAATTCTTTTTTACTGGTAGATTTTCCGTCAATATGGCATGAACTATATTGTTCAATAATTACTGTAATGTCATACTTATTAACGAGAAGTAAAAACAAGAACAAGATCTACTTCCATACCTGATGATGTCTGTAGGAACAGACGAAAGCTTGTAAAAAATTAAAAAGACCTTATGCAACTGGAATTTATAAACGGGGACCATATCATTTATATACAGGTTCGGGGTTGATGTATCTTATTTATATTGTTTGCGAAGATGTATTCTCGCCATTTAAATCATTAACCATTATATTTGTTATTTGTATGAATGATTCATGAATTTATATATATATATATATATATATATATATATATATATATATATATATATATATATATCGCCGGTGTTGGTGTTAACAAAACAGTGCTCGGTGTAATAAAACAGAGGGATTAAGTATATATTAATAAATATACATATTATCCCTCACCTGAAGCACGATTCGGATTTCATGTACAGTTGTGCTACCGGTGAGGGATAATATATATATATATATATATATATATATATATATATATATATATATATATATATATATATATATCTTTCGTCAGTAGTGTTTATCGTAAAATTACATTCACTGGGTTATACAGCAATTGGAATCCTTTTGTTCCCAAATACTGGAAGTTAAATTTAATTTAAATTGGTCCATCATGCGTTAATGATATATGCGCGGTACTTATTGGTTAATGATATGTTATTGCACGCTCGATGGGGAAATGGAAAACATTCATAGTATTTTCCGGGATATTATCCAAAGAATGTCGTTAAACATACAATTGAACGAAGGGTTAATGGTTTTATGTCCCTACCGACGTTTGGTCCCAGTTTGTGTCTAGTGTATCTGAAATTGCCGTAGTTGAGGAGGGACAACTAGACCCTGGCTAATAGGGCGTCAGCTTGAGTTAAGTCGTGTTTTCCTGCCGCTAGCACACGTGTTTTTGACATTGTTCCCAGGTGGTCGTCGTTTGCAGAATAGTTTGGTCGTATATTGATTTATTAAATTTCATTGTGATGCTGACTAAATAGGGTGGACCAATCAGCGCCTTGAAACGCGGGTTGCACAACATGTGCCTGGCAGTGTTAGAATTCCAACCAGACAGTGGGAAAGACAGTGTGAAATCTTTTCTCTATTTTTCTTATGGCAATTCACAAATAATAAGGAAGAGGAATCTATTGAATGTCACGATTACCTACATCCTGAAGGAACTTGGTATTAAAAAGAAAAAGAAAAAGAAAACTTAACTAGTTAAATGTAAAAGTGATGTATCTCCAATATCTTTAATATTAGGTTGGTGCAAAAATAATGTCGTTTTCTCACATAGTAACATATGTGAGAAAACGACATTATGTTTGCACCAATCTAATACTTATCTATTGTTACAAGGTTTGAAAGTGCAGCAGTCAAAGGTATAATATAGAAGCTATTTATATTTGCATACATAAATATTCTGCTTACCATTCGATAGGTTTTCGAACAAAATGTGTTGGCAATGACGTAATTGGATTCGCAGAATTAACATGATTAAATCAGTTGTTCTGCTTCAAGTATTCTAACTAAAATTAAAAAAAAATGAAAACAGTACTTGTAAAAATTCATTATTGATAGAATTTTTTTTTCTTAAGACATTATATCTCATTCATTAAAGCAATTAAAAGCTTTTCTAATTAAATAATGAAGATAAATAATTTTATTGCATTTTTTTATTTTACGATTCAGAACAGATTTTCGGTAACTGGGATAATTTTCGCATTTTTTTTTTTTTTTTTTGTAAATCAAGAGATTACAAAAAAAAAATGATGATTTAAATTCTCCAAAGACTTCTGCTTATAACTAATATAAACATTATGCTCTACAAAAAATGAATTTCTCGAAATTTCCTAAAATGAAATAAGTGGAGGGTAACAAACATAAAAAAATATTTTTAGTAAGATTTTGTAAACATTTCTAAAATAATTTATCTGTGAATAAATTCTGAAAGTTTCATTAAAATCTGACAATTATTTGATGTTTACAAGAATTTCCAAATCAATGTGTTTTCCACCGCAAAAAGACACTAACATTTCCTATACTAATTTATGGTCCCCTGCTGACGTAAGAAAAAAAAATTTGAATGTTTTAAAAGGATTAGAAATATAATCTAATAATAAAAAATACATTGGTCTTTCCTCTTAATAATAACATAAAGATTTTGACGATAAAACTTTGTTTTTATTACGTTGTTTGGGGCATTTTTTTCATCATGCATGCTCATTTTTAGCGAATCTTTGGAGGTACCTAAATATTATTAATATAATTACATTATAGGAATTTAATAAGCTTTTTCGCTAAGGTTTTCAGTACGTGAGTAGCTAGTGAATATTGAGCTTGTGAGCATTAAATAGGCGTTCAAAAGTTGGTTACTTGTCCTCAAACCAAGGTAGGCGCTCAAGATAACTATAGGTATGAATTTCTTTTACAGTATTTGACAGCAGTTATAAACATGAAAAATAAATTTCAAATTATTTTTCCCATACCAAACCATAATTCTTACTTATATTGTAAAACTCTCTTATGGCTTAAGAAAATGTTTAATAAGTTTATAAAAAGCTTTTTGATTTCAATGGGATATGACTGAACATTAAAATATTTGAAATTGTCAAAATTGAAACTTAGTTCAGACATGTCCAGTCACATATTGGACTCTCCTATAGTAATTATTTGCAATGACATTTATTCACCTACTTTTACTGATGTTAGCTAGCACTTACCGCTTTGTTTCTGAAAAAATTGTTTTGCTTGCTTCATATTGGTTACTTCCCGTTTTGGCTCAAATGACAACATCTATGATTTTTTTAAAGTCTCTTCATATTTAGAACAACA
This sequence comes from Acanthosepion lycidas, assembly GCA_963932145.1. Classification (NCBI taxonomy): domain Eukaryota; kingdom Metazoa; phylum Mollusca; class Cephalopoda; order Sepiida; family Sepiidae; genus Acanthosepion; species Acanthosepion lycidas. The sequence continues at coordinate 10,063,267 of OZ010574.1, read as the reverse complement.
CCGGACTCAATTGGGAAATGGAGAGAAGAATTTTTTTTAGCACCAACATTTCAAGTTGTGAAGGCCTGCCTTTAAAATCAGCATTTTTAAATCCTCTCTTAAATCCCAGAGCTTGAACATCTACCAGCGATAAATATACATCTATCTTAGCCACGAGACAGACTAATAGATTTTGTAGTTTCTTAATGTAAATATTTGGTTCATTTAATTTGTTTAGTTTGTATGTTTTGCATACTGAAAAAAGTTTGAATTTTGCACGCACACATACATACACACACAGACACGTATATGAGAGAGAAAGAGAGTCCCCAAGTTTCACTGTATGTGTAGTAAGATGACCCCACCCACTCATGACTGTTGTGAGGACCAAAAGTGCGGATGTTATACTGCATTATTTTTTATTGTGTCAGTCTTCTCATGCGCGCTGGGAATTCCTGGCCTTATATTGGATTAATTCATGCCACAGCTTTTTAATAGCGATATCTTGAAACAAGCATTAATATCCATTGAAGAGTATCAGTGAACACTTCTGCACACTTGTGGCATGTATTGTTAAAAATGATAACATTACGTTACGTTAATTTCATCATAATAATCTTTGTTTCATTCATATGAAGACTGGTAACAAAAAAGTTGTGATAAAAAAAGTTGTCCAATGTATAGAACTGGAAATGTTGCTATTTGAAAAGGCAAATTTGTTGTTAGGTCTTAATTTACATTATTCATAAGTAGACTATTGTCCTAATCTGTGTTGTTGCTACAACGTTTCGGCCGTTGTGCCCTTCGGTCTTCATCAGGTGTATGACTGTTATGGCGTTCACCCCTTTTTTCATATAAGTGGACTGTACCAAGTGTACCTGGACTGCTGCCGTTAAATACCCAGAGTTACAGCAGTCGGCAGAGTAGTCGGCAGTCGGAGAGTGTGAGAATATACGAACGGAGATAGTGTGAGGTAACCTCTTGTAGAAGTCAGTTACCAGCTCTTAGACTCTAAGGAAGTCCTATTTCGAGACTATATATATCTATCTGTATTTGCTACTAACCACGTTCCTGGACTTACTAACAGTATTACTCTTTGTAAGATTGTGTAAATACATTTTATTTCTTATATTTAATTATTGCGTTTGTCATTCCTTGGAGACCGAATTCATCTCGGAATCCACAACAATGACAATCCGGGTAATCTACAACATGGATTGACATACACCTGATGATGGCCGGAGGACGTAAGCGAGTACGAAATAATAACTCCCTACACCGACTAACTTCGTACGACCGAGGAAGAAGGAAAGAATTCGCGAGCCTATGTGAGATTTTTGCCCTCCATAGAAACTGATCGGTGAGCTAAGAAGAAGAAGAAAAGGAATATGTGAAATTGTTTTCGATCAATGAAAACCTCGTCTTTATAGAGATTAGCCGGTCAACCAAAAATTCCTGTTGGTATAAAATAAGAAAAATTATATTAATCAAAGAAGAGTGTCTGAAGTCACGTGAAAGGAAGGTTTTCCTAACCAGCATGTGACACTTCAAAGAATTTTCTGTCAACAATCCAAGAAAGCTAAGAATTTCAAACTATCTCTCCTTGTCTACTTTTGAACGCATGCAACCATATATCCCTTCGGTGAGTAACAAACTCACTCGTCTTTGTCTGGACCTTGTTTTTATTATATTTTGTGTCAAATCATTTAATCTGTTCTATGAACATTTTCTCTTCATGACAATACGTTAAAACTACGGACTTTAAGAAGTCTGATTTATTTTCATGAAACAATCTAGTGACACATCAAGCGTTTAAATTAGTGAATAAATTTCTTATCATGTTTTGTTAAAATTACCCGCGTATTTCTTCATCATCATTTTTCATTAATCTTCTTGGCCTGAGTAAATCATCTTTTCATTTTAACCCCTAAGCACCACGCCACTATAGACGTTGTGATAACAACAACAACAAAGATGAGGACAATAACCCGCTTGTAAACAGTATATTTTAATAAAACCTGGATATGCGTTTCTTTAGATAAAGAATTTCAGAAAGTGATGAATTTTTTTTAATAGAAATGGTTCATGCTGAGAACATAAAAATAGAAAAAAACTTCATGTGAATTTTTTTCAACTGTTTAAAATGTTATCACTTATTTTGCTGGTCTTTGGCGACCAATGAAATTTCACGTTCCGACACTTACTGCCTATTCTGTAACCTTAGCCTCTTAAAGAGCCCAGCCTATAAAACATGCAGGGAAAATGAGAACCGTGGTATTTCGCTCCTTTAAAAGCAAAGTATTCGGAATAACTGATCTGGTCTAATTTCAACCTTTTCGAACAATCAAACAAACAAAAAGCTAAAAACTTGTTTCTGATTTGTATCAGTATGTCTGCTGACAAAATTTATTAAAAATGACTAAAATGTTTGACATTTGCCTAAAAAGAAGAAGAGAAAAATGTCAATAAAGTTTTATTTTTCCTAACACATTTTTACGACTTAATCTGTTAAAAATAATTACATAACGTTCCTCTTGTTTGATATTTGCGCTTTGTTCTCATTTTGTCCTCTGCAGTCTGGTCGTATTAATAATTTTTGAAAGATACTCTTTATTCTTCGGAGAATCTTGACTGCTGTTTGTCTAAACATTTTATCGTATTTTTAAATCTACTGAATGTGTTTAAGAAATCATGACTTGCAACAATGTTAACAGTAGCACAGAGCCAGCATATACATTTATTGAGTCTAGCTTAGTTTGGCACAAGGCTAAGTGAAAGAAGCAAATAGAATTGGCGAATTGATGCAATATAATCACTCAAATGTCTGAATAAAACTTGAAATTCTAAGTTTTAGTTGGGTTTAAACAGTTATCAATGGCGTTGGAAATACACAGTTATTTTAGCCATAAGACGTTTTCATGATCTAGCGTATATACACACTCATAATTATGTCCAAACGCTTATTTCAAACTCCACTAGAGAGCGCTCCTTCTCTTTTGATAAGTCTTCTACATGTGAAATATAAAAAAATAATACTTCCTATTTATGTTCATGAAAAAGTACAAGTACAATGAATTCAGCGCAATATCACTGTTGGGGAGACAGGTTTTCAACTATCAAATATGTAATTTTGCTAACTATGAACAAGAGCCGGCATTCTAAAACAAAAATTAGAAAACATATATTAGCAGAAGCAACCAATTTTGAACAGAAGCCATGACAGGGAAATATCCACGTCGTCCATTTTTTCATTGTCCTTAACAGATAAAACCCAGAAGGTGCCAAATCTGGCTTATAATTTCCAAAAATGTTTAAAACAAAGGTAGAGAGTTCGTTGCTCACAGAAGTAATATATTAAAATATTATTATTTTTTTATATTAAAAAAAATAGACGAAGAGAGATAGTTGGCTAAAAATAATATAACTGCCGAATAATTTGACACTTGCGAAAACTTCAACGCTGGATGCGGTGAACAGAAACGAAACCTTTTACGTGACACCAGACACTCTTATTAATTTAATATTTCTCCTCATTTTACATAAAAATAAGTTTCGCATAGGCTCGCTACTTTATTTTCTTTCGGTTGTGAGGAGGAGGTCTTCATTGATCCAAAAGCAATTTCACATAGGCTCGCGAATTTATTTCCTTCTTTTTCTCAGCTCGCCGGTCAATCTCTGTGAAGATAAGGTTTCATTGGTCCAAAGAAAATTTCACATAGTCATGCGAATTCCTTTTCATCTTTTCCCTCAGTCCTACGAACTTGAAGGTAGTGGGTAAGGGCATTTATTAATATTTAGTCATCTTCGCGGTGTAACGGCCAGAGTTGATGGTTGGTCTAGGTTTCAGGAAATCAGGATGGATCCTATCTTTCTTTTCTTAAAAGACAATACGCATTCCCGTTGATGACTGCATTTTAAACTTTTTCTTTGATAGGGAATACGCATGTTGCCACTTCATGAATTGTCGTTTTGATTCCGGGTCGTGGTGGTGACGTCTCGTCACCGGTAATAATGCGGTCTACGAAACTGTCACCTTCAGCCACAAAGTTGTTCAGCAGGTTCTGAAGGACTTGCATTCGATTATCTTACTCAGAGCCCCTCTATGAGACCCAAATAGCACAAAGTTTATGATATTCTAATGTTGCAAACGTCACTCCTAATGTATTGAAGCCGACATTCAAATCCATACACAGCTCCCGATGCACACCGAGCAGCTGATTGAAGCAGGTCCGATGCATGGGTCGTGTATTTATGATACGGGGACACTCACTCTACTACATCTTAATTTTCATAAGGTAGTATTCATATAAAATACAAATTTTAAAGGATCATCATACTTATTATAAAACCCAGGTTGTGTGTGCGTGTGTATCTGTACGTTTATATATTGGATCGGATTTCCTACATTTTTCAACCGATTTCAACAAAACTTCACAGGACTACGTAAAAGTACCTTCCGGTGGTTCTGACAGCGCCAAATTTGGAAAAACACAATTGTTTTTGCACGAAATCAATTTGAAAACACGATTAAGAGGCATCACGAGAATGAAAGGGGGACAACTTATGTCGAGTTATACTTATAAAACCCAGGTTGTTTGTGTGTGTGTGTGTTCGTTTATATATGGGATCGGATTTCCTACATTTTTCAACCGATTTCAACAAAACTTAACTTTTTTTTTTGGCAGGTAGTGTTTCTTATTGTCTTGCACACTTTTTTCTTTATTTTTACATTCAGAATGCTTTAAAAATTCAATTTACAAGACAATTGTTTATAATAAAATTCTATTCAATCGGTAGACTCATAACGATTGAAAACAATGTTTTTGTTTTAGTTTGGGTTTGACCAATTCGTAAAAAAAACACACACACACAAAAAAAAAAAAAAAACTAATTAAGACATGCGTGTCCGTCAACCTTAAACAATAATCTTTGTCAATTTTATTTTTCAGTCTTTGATCTATCTCTTACTGTTACATCCCCGGGCAACGCCGGGCTCTACTGCTAGTATTCAATATAAGTAAACAATTCAACTAGAAAAATTGAAGATAAATACAATGTATCTAATTATAAATTAGAAACATGTCTTAAATAAGTCACCAACGTTTTGTGGCAATTTTTAACAACAACCAACTTGAGATTTTTTCTTGTTAAAATAATTTGAACACATTTAACATTATACAGAGTGCAATGAATAAATTGTCGTGTAAATTACGCAAAAATGAAAATAATATTGACATCTCATTTTAATAGATATATTCATCAAAATTACACAAAAATATCTTGAGATACTAAAGAGTAAATTTATTTAATAAAATCGCTATTGGCTTCAACCACGGCCTCCAGACGACTTCGGAATCTCCCGTGTCTCTTCTGGACGGTCTCCTTGTTTAAGTTGGTGAATGCTGTTATAATCCTTGCCTTCAGCTCATCTTTGGTGTTACAAGGAGTTTTGTTGGTCTCTCACTCAACTGCACCTCACACATAATAATCAAGGGAGTTGCAGTCTGGGGAGTTAGGTGGCCAGATGTAAGGGATAATGTGGTCGCAGAAATTTCTGACAGTTATAATTGTCTGGGTTCTCCTGCTTGTGTGGCATGATACAGCCCTGTTGCCAGACATAGGATCTTCCAGCAGCCACCCTCTTGACCCAGAGCAGAACTACCTCCTCAAAACACTTGATATAGGCTGCCGTGTGTTGAGTCTGAGGTCCTGTGGGAAGATAAATGGAGGTATAACGTCGCCATCAATGGTGATCACTCCAAACATCTACGTGACAAAAAGTGAGATAAAAAAAAATAATCACCACGAAAACGTTCTTCAGGGGTTTGAACTTTATCGCAGGACTCATACTAAAATAAATGTCTTTTGCGATACACTTAAAACCTCTCATCAATATAATTTTCTTTTGCAATTTTATTTCACGCACTGTCAACAGAGCAGAGGCATAATCATTTTCACGATAATCTAGAAGAAAATTGCAAGTTGCAAGCATAATGTTGATTGTAATATCAGAAGATTGCAACAACTGATTCACTTTATTCACCCGAAACAGAACATGCTAAATGATAAAGTTCCAAATAGAAATCCAGTCCAACAGTGATGTTGCTTCAGCCGCCATTATGCAGTCTGTAAACCATTTGTTAAAGAAAATTAAAAAAATGATTTAATAATAGTTTTCTTGAGATAAAGAAAATATCGGTTTTCATAAAAATAAAAATATTTCTTTAATGAACATTTCTTTAAGAAAGTATATTCGCTTTAATAAAAAAAATAAAATATCGGTGTTGTGTCGGAAACCTACCCCCCCTCTTGAAGATGAACTTATCTGCGTCTGTGAAGAAAGACTTTAAATAGTGGCATGTCCGTTGACATGAGAGATTCCGAGAGACAGAGAAGTTCTTAGCTGAGCTAGTTATTGACTACTCAGGCGATTTCTGTACCTTTTTACCAGCCTATTAAAACCCTTTTTATTGTTACGTGTTATTTGGCGTTTGTCTCTATTAACCCCAAATCAACATCATAGCAATCGGTTAGTTTTCTTATTTAAGATTCAGGTTACTTTAGTGTATGTTTACTGCATAAATAATTTTTATAAATAATTTACTTCGTAGATACCGTATTATTTAGTTACAATAAATTACACGTTCTTTAATCCTACTCAAGAAAAAAGTGATATTTCTTTTTAAAAATATCGGTTACCGAGAGATTAAGGAAAATAAGAAAAATAATGCAATATTATATTTGCTCTTAAAAAATTTGTTATCATTTTATTTTTATTTATTTAAGATTAATGAACGTTTCTTTAAGAAAGTATATCGGCTGTAGTGTACTGTAATATAAAGAAAATATCAGTTTTTTTTTTTTCGTGTTTCGGATTCCAAAAATAATTTATCGAAGGAAGCCTATTTCAAAACAAAAAGATGAATAAATAAATATTTACAAGGTAACCATTTTTTTTATTTATTAATAAATCATTGTTATCTATCGAATAATCAAAATATTAAATAATTATTATTAAAATTATCATAAACAGTTTGAGTTATTAATTAATAGTTATAGAATAATTAATTATGAAAATATAAATTTTATAATTTTTTTTAAATGCATTTTGCTGGTGGGGGCTTTTGTTCGTTTTTCAACAATCAATAACAACATTTTTGTAACGTCCAAACCCAAAAAGATTAAAAAAAAAAAAATGGAAACAAGAAACGATGCGGCCTCTATTCCAAGATCCTTAACATTTTAAGTGCTATTTTCACCAAGATGGTGGTTGCTTGAATGTCAAACTAGTTACAGATCAAAGAGCAAGTGTAACGATATTCTCACTTACCTGATCCAAAGCGCCCGATGTGTCTTGCCTGCCTAACCGCCATTTACGAGAGATCCAACGCGTATGGATAATGAGCGTTTGGGGATCGGCCATCTTGAATATAGGAGAACGTCCACCCGCTGAAAAAAAAAGGTGGTATACAAAGGTGGTAAAGGGCAAAGAAAAGTTGGAAGTGGAAGCGAGAAGACGTGAGATTTTGGTGTTTTAAAGACTTCTATTCGTTAGCTACGGAAACTAAATAACAAGCTATTTCGGCAGAGATGGCTGGCCGGTTCGATCTTAGATCGGTTAAAATTGTTCATGCTGGTGCTTCCTGGACCCGTGAAGAGAGAGCTACCGTCCTCATCCAGGGTGGATGATATATCTCTCAACTCAGCGCTATCTATCGCCACTGTTTACATTGATGGCGTACCATGCTCGGCTCTCCTCGACTCGCGTTCCATTCAGAGCGCAAAGCTATGTCGGTCTTGGTCGAAAAAGAATGTGGCGGTAACCGCATTAACCAGGGCCATGCAGAAGCGGCATCGTTAGGATTTACACAGCAACTGGCAACACTGCCACGATCGATGTGCTGGTTATGCAAGAGAAGCCTCTGGATTTCGATCTATTGCTTGGCATTGGCGCCATTAACGGTTGGCTGCTGCCGTATATTGATGAGTTTGGCCCGTTGATGGCCGTGCTAGAGACCAACAAATATAAGGTGCGTCCTGTAATGGACTATGGTAAAATAAACACCTATGTTGACATAGTCACGCTTGCTGCGAACGTCTTCGCGGAGAAACTGCGAGAATGGAGACAGCAGGGCGCGAACGTATCCATTCCGGACCTCAGGAAAGCGTACATTCAGGTTCACGTTGAGAATTCCCTGTTGCCGTATATTCAAAGGAAAGAGATATTGTCTAACTAGCTAGAATGTGGCCCCTCTGATAATGCAGTCTGTGCTAGAGCCTGTGTTAGCATAGGATGAGACGATAAAGAGAGCGACCGACGTCGGCATAACTCGATGATATATATATATATATATATCGCTCGCTCTCGCTCGACTCTTCCGTCGAATCCGACGTACGGGGGTCAAGCAGATCAGTTCCCAGGAAACCGACAGCCCGACAACAGCACACGAGAATTGATTATAGTGGTGAAGGTTTCGTGCACGACCATCCACACTTTTTGAAGGGCCGAATACAGAGACCTGGTGCATTACGTGCCCCAAGGTCCCCAAACGACCCTCTGCAGGTTTTGAATTCAGAGTTGTCCTAGACCAGTTGTCGTCCAAGGCTATAGAACCCAGTCTGTACTACTATTTACCTATGGCTGGAGGGAGAAGGAGAGGATTCATTCCTTTCCCAAGGGTATTAGCACGTAAGTGAATGTAATGGATTTCACTGGAATTCGAACTCGGCTCTCCGATTCCTCAATCCAAGGGTGGGCGTTTGTTTTTCAACTTTCAATAACAACTTTTTTTTTGTAACGTCCAAACTAAAAAAGATTAAAAAATAAAAATAAATAAAAACGGAATCAAGAAACGATGCGGCTTCTATTCCGAAAACTTTAACATTTTAAGTGCTATTTGTTATTAAGTGTGTAGGTGATGGTTGCTTTGTCAAGGTTCCTAAACATCACCCGTCTGTCCAGCGCTTTGCATCAACGTTAATCTTAATTCTATCTTTTTGAAACAAAGATTTTTTTCCTCTCTAGCCGCTGACTGTCAATAGTTACAAATCAAAGAGCAAATGTAACGATAGATATTCACACTTACCTTTTTTCTATTAGTGCGGAAAGAATTAGTGATTAAGCACAATTGTTTGGAATTTTTCACCTAAAAACTGTTTGGGCGGCCATAAGGTACAATTCGGGAACATATGACTACAAATGATGAATTTCAATAATTTAATTTACTTTCTAGGGCAACTTGTTTCAAATTAAGTGCCTTTTATGATTGCCCGATATTTCCTCTTAACTATATCATAAAGGAGTGGAAATAATGTCGGTCAATTCTCAATGAGTGTGGGGATTGGTTCTTTACATTCATTCTTCCGATTTTATCCTTTGAACTTTTCCAATCTGCTACCACCTTTGTTTCAAACTAGCGTTGAGGTTTTATCCAAAAATTTATTTGATTCTTCTGACCTCGAGCCTTGTAATGAAAACTACCAGTCGAATTGATTGAAGCGGGTATATATAATTTAACCCTTTCCACTATTGTCATTACTAAGCTTATTAAATAAATAAGCTTAGTATGGAACAAGGCTACAAATGTAATATAAATAAGCTTAGTATGGGACAAGGTGACAAATATTACTCATTTCTCGCTGACCACAACTTAACAACACAGTATTCTATTTAGTAAGCTTTGATCATATCCTAATGGATTATCGGGTTAGCAGCTCGGAAGGAAAAATTGGCAAGCTGAATTCTTACATTCACTTGCGTAACAACTTGGATACTCTTCGAATCCATCACTTCTACTCAGCTACAGGTTAAATCGCAAGGCAAACTAGTTTCTCTAGCTGTTGTTGGCAATCAGTCTAAGCGAAGGTCAACTCTGAATTCAAAACCAGTTAAGTAACTCTGGAAAGGTGCATACTACACAAACATCGAAATTATTATTAAACAGTTCACAATTAACCGCGGTTCGTGGATATGGAGTCCATGAACTCTACTGAGGTCGGATAAAAAAAAAAAATTACCAAGCTAAGGGTGCAGCACCCAGTGAAATTCAAAGACACTATATAACTTATATAAGTAGGTACCTCTAAAGAAAAGTGACACTTAAGGTTCAAACTGCATTTTTAAAAATAAAACATCTTTTTAAAACTTTTATTTTAGTTTTAATTTCAAGCTAATAGATTAAATTTAATATTTCCGATAATATTTCTAATATATTTTAAACTGAATTTAAATTGATGCGAATGAGTTTTTATTATTTGTAAAAACGCTAAAATCGTCCATATTGATAAATCTGTCAACACAACATAATTCTCTTTATTAAAATAATCTTTCAAAAATAAAATATACTTTTCTGGAACTTTATTTGAGGAATATTAGCTGATTTAGACTTTAATTAATCTGATTTGGAACAAATATTACTTACTTTTATCGCAGAAAAGCATTTTTAACACGGGGTTAAGTGTTTTTATGAGGTGTTGACAACTCTCTCCATAGACTTAGTATGATGTAGTTTGTTTAAAATATAGCGAATAATCTATTATCAATAATTATCTTGAAAATTTGAATTTTTTACATTATTTTTGCATTATTTAAATAAATATTAAATCATGACCACGTAGCATACAAAACCAAGCCGTTTGAATATGAGCAAATGTAAAATCATGCTCAAATGATGTAATTTAAAATATCATAGCCTTGTGCCATACGAAGCCATGCTGATGAAATATCAGTAAATGTCAAATCATAATCAAATTATGTCATTTATGATTCCGTAGTGTTGTGGCATAAGAAGCCAAGCTGATGAAATATGAGCAAATATCAAATCATAACCAAATTAATTATATCATTTATGATATCATGGCTTGGGCTTATAAGCTTATGTTATCGAGCGTAGATTTCTGATTATCTTTATCTATAAAACAGAAAATGTCTGTGACTCTGTGTGTGTGTGTGTGTGTGTGTGTGTGTGTGTGTGTGCTATTTATGCACGTACACATTTCTCGATCGATTTTGATGAAATTGTACACACATATTGCAAATTAACCAATTGGGTCAAGACCAAATTTTCAATTTCAAGGTACCCACCTCCACCCCCTCACGCCGGGTTTGACAGAAAAATCAATAAAACTGAAGATGGATATGACTCTTTGCAAAAATCAAGGCAAAGTTATACATGAAAAAAAAAAATTTACTGGATGAGCTGATGCTCTTTGCACTTAATGCAAAACATCAGCTCATGTTACGAGGTTTATGCAGAGTGCTTGATAGTTTTCCTGTGACATTGGCGTCAGACAAAATATTGCAAAAGATTGTGAAAAATTGGATTTTTCATACTACTTAAAATAAAAAAACTTGAGTAATTTCCTCATTTTTATGCAATTTTTTTCAAACAGGTCGCAAAAATTTGCCATCATGCAAGAAATAAGATGTGTGTTTTTTAGTACTACTCGCTTCACCGCGTATAACGAAAAATCTTTCAAAATGCCCGTTTTTCAGCCATAAATCCTTGGTTTTTCATCCGATACTTTCCAAACTAGCCATGTAAATTGCATATGACACACAAATTATCTTGTGTGAAAGCTTGGATTAGATTATTTCAGTTAAGTGGACGAAATCTGCGACAAACTAGGTCCAAAATCGGCTTTTGCCATTTAGCCAAAAGTTACTTCTCATGATTCCATCCGAAATTGGCATTCGAAAAATTCAGAATCTTTGTATGAAATTCGACCAACTGTAATTTCATTCAAGCTTCATCTGTTAATATCTCTTTCCTCTTTCACATATCTGAGTGTATTAACCTCAATCACTACTAATTATACATTGTCAAGACAATGGGAATCTTCACTCACCTCTGTGTTACCATATTGTTAAGTGAAGACATTCAGAATAAAAGTACAATGCTTAAAAATCAGAATAAATGTACAAAGCTTTAAAAATATAAATAAAATAGAATGCTTAAAAATCAGAATAAATGTACAAAGCTTTAAAAATATAAATAAAATACAATGCTTAAAAATCTGTATAAATGTACAAAGCTTTAAAAATATAAATAAAATACAATGCTTAAAAATCAGAATGAATGTACAAAGCTTTAAAAATATAAATAAAATACAATGCTGAAAAATCAGAATAAATGTACAAAGCTTTAAAAATATAAATAAAATACAATGCTTAAAAATCAGAATAAATGTACAAAGCATTAAAAATATAAATAAAATACAATGCTTAAAAATCTGTATAAATGTACAAAGCTTTAAAAATATAAATAAAATACAATGCTTAAAAATCAGAATAAATTTACAAAGCATTAAAAATATAAATAAAATACAATGCTTAAAAATCTGAGTAAATGTACAAAGCTTTAAAAATATAAATAAATTACAGTGCTTAAAAATGTGAATAAATGTACAAAGCTTTAAAAATATAAATAAAATACAATGCTTAAAAATCAGAATAAATGTACAAAGCATTAAAAATATAAATAAAATACAATGCTTAAAAATCTGTATAAATGTACAAAGCTTTAAAAATATAAATAAAATACAATGCTTAAAAATCAGAATAAATGTACAAAGCATTAAAAATATAAAGAAAATACAATGCTTAAAAATCTGTATAAATGTACAAAGCTTTAAAAATATAAATAAAATACAATGCTTAAAAATCAGAATAAATGTACAAAGCATTAAAAATATAAATAAAATACAATGCTTAAAAATCTGAGTAAATGTACAAAGCTTTAAAAATATAAATAAATTACAGTGCTTAAAAATGTGAATAAATGTACAAAGCTTTAAAAATATAAATAAAATACAATGCTTAAAAATCAGAATAAATGTACAAAGCATTAAAAATATAAATAAAATACAATGCTTAAAAATCTGTATAAATGTACAAAGCTTTAAAAATATAAATAAAATACAATGCTTAAAAATCAGAATAAATGTACAAAGCATTAAAAATATAAATAAAATACAATGCATAAAAATCTGTATAAATGTACAAAGCTTTAAAAATATAAATAAAATACAATGCTTAAAAATCAGAATAAATGTACAAAGAATTAAAAATATAAAAAAATACAATGCTTAAAAATCTGAGTAAATGTACAAAGCTTTAAAAAGATAAATAAATTACAGTGCTTAAAAATGTGAATAAATGTACAAAGCTTTAAAAATATAAATAAAATACAATGCTTAAAAATCTGTATAAATGTACAAAGCTTTAAAAATATAAATAAAATACAATGCTTAAAAATCAGAATAAATGTACAAAGCATTAAAAATATAAATAAAATACAATGCTTAAAAATCTGTATAAATGTACAAAGCTTTAAAAATATAAATAAAATACAATGCTTAAAAATCAGAATAAATGTACAAAGCATTAAAAATATAAATAAAATACAATGCTTAAAAATCTGAGTAAATGTACAAAGCTTTAAAAATATAAATAAATTACAGTGCTTAAAAATGTGAATAAATGTACAAAGCTTTAAAAATATAAATAAAATACAATGCTTAAAAATCAGAATAAATGTACAAAGCATTAAAAATATAAATAAAATACAATGCTTAAAAATCTGTATAAATGTACAAAGCTTTAAAAATATAAATAAAATACAATGCTTAAAAATCAGAATAAATGTACAAAGCATTAAAAATATAAATAAAATACAATGCTTAAAAATCTGTATAAATGTACAAAGCTTTAAAAATATAAATAAAATACAATGCTTAAAAATCAGAATAAATGTACAAAGCATTAAAAATATAAATAAAATACAATGCTTAAAAATCTGAGTAAATGTACAAAGCTTTAAAAAGATAAATAAATTACAGTGCTTAAAAATGTGAATAAATGTACAAAGCTTTAAAAATATAAATAAAATACAATGCTTAAAAATCTGTATAAATGTACAAAGCTTTAAAAATATAAATAAAATACAATGCTTAAAAATCAGAATAAATGTACAAAGCATTAAAAATATAAATAAAATACAATGCTTAAAAATCTGTATAAATGTACAAAGCTTTAAAAATATAAATAAAATACAATGCTTAAAAATCAGAATAAATGTACAAAGCATTAAAAATATAAATAAAATACAATGCTTAAAAATCTGAGTAAATGTACAAAGCTTTAAAAATATAAATAAATTACAGTGCTTAAAAATGTGAATAAATGTACAAAGCTTTAAAAATATAAATAAAATACAATGCTTAAAAATCAGAATAAATGTACAAAGCATTAAAAATATAAATAAAATACAACGCTTAAAAATCTGTATAAATGTACAAAGCTTTAAAAATATAAATAAAATACAATGCTTAAAAATCAGAATAAATGTACAAAGCATTAAAAATATAAATAAAATACAATGCTTAAAAATCTGTATAAATGTACAAAGATTTAAAAATATAAATAAAATACAATGCTTAAAAATCAGAATAAATGTACAAAGCATTAAAAAAATAAATAAAATACAATGCTTAAAAATCTGAGTAAATGTACAAAGCTTTAAAAATATAAATAAAATATAATGCTTAAAAATCAGAATAAATGTACAGAGCTTTAAAAATATAAATAAAATACAAGGCTGAAAAATCAGAATAAATGTACAAAGCTTTAAAAATATAAATATAATAAATGCCTAAAAATCTGAATAAATGTACAAAGCTTTAAAAATATAAATAAAATACAATACTTAAAAATCTGAATAAACGTACAAAGCTTTAAAAATATAAATAAAATACAATGCTTAAAAATCTGAATAAATGTACAAAGCTTTAAAAATATAAATAAAATACAGTGCTTAAAAATGTGAATAAATGGACAAAGCTTTAAAAATATAAATAAAATACAATGCTTAAAAGTCTGAATAAATATACAAAGCTTTAAAAATATAAATAAAATACAATGCTTAAAAATCAGAATAAATATACAAAGCTTTAAAAATATAAATAAATTACAATCCTTAAATATCAGAATAAATGTGCAAAGCTTTAAAAATATAAATAAAATACAATGCTTAAAAATCTGAATAAATGTACAAAGATTTGAAAATATAAATAAAATACAATGCTTAAAAGTCTGAATATATATACAAAGATTTAAAAATATAAATAAAATAAAATGCTTAAAAATCAGAATAAATGTACACAACTTAAAAAATATAAATAAAATACAATGCTTAAAAATCTGAATAAATGTACAAAGCTTTAAAAGTATAAATAAAATACATTGCTTTAAAATGTGAATAAATGCACAAAGCTTGAAAAATATAAATAAAATACAATGCTTACAAATCTGAATAAATGTACAAAGCTTTAAAAATATAAATAAAATACAATCCTTAAAAATCGGAATAAATATACAAAGCTGTAAAAATATAAATAAAATACAATGCTTACAAATCTTAATAAATGTACAAAACTTTAAAAATATAAATAAAATACAATCCTTAACAATCAGAATAAATGTACAAAGCTTTAAAAATATGAATAAAATACAATGCTTAAAAATCTGAATAAATGTACAAATCTTTAAAAATATAAATAAAATACAATCCTTAAAAATCAGAATAAATGTACAAAGTTTAAAAATATAAATAAAATACAATGCTTAAAAATCAGAATAAATGTACCAAGCTTTAAAAATATAAATAAAATAGAATGCTTAAAAATCTGAATAAATGTACAAAGCTTTAAATATATAAATAAAATACAATCCTTAAAAATCTGAATAAATGTACAAAGTTGTAAAAATATAAATAAAATACAATGCTTAAAAAACAGAATAAATGTACAAAGGTTTAAAAATATAAATAAAATATAATGCTTAAAAATCAGAATAAATGTACAAAGCTTTAAAAATATAAATAAAATACAAGGCTGAAAAATCAGAATAAATGTACAAAGCTTTAAAAATATAAATATAATAAATGCCTAAAAATCTGAATAAATGTACAAAGCTTTAAAAATATAAATAAAATACAATCCTTAAAAATCAGAATAAATGTACAAAGCTTTAAAAATATAAATAAAATACAATGCATAAAAATCTGAATAAATGTACAAAGCTTTAAAAATATAAATAAAATACAATGCTTAAAAATCTGAATAAATATACAAAGCTTTAAAAGTATAAATAAAATACAATCCTTAAAAATCAGAATAAATGTACAAAGCTTAATATATATAAATAAAATAAATGCTTAAAAATCTGAATAAATGTACAAAGCTTTAAAAATATAAATAAAATACAATGCTTAAAAATCTGAATAAATGTACAAAGCTTTAAAAATATAAATAAAATACAGTGCTTAAAAATGTGAATAAATGGACAAAGCTTTAAAAATATAAATAAAATACAATGCTTAAAAGTCTGAATAAATATACAAAGCTTTAAAAATATAAATAAAATACAATGCTTAAAAATCAGAATAAATATACAAAGCGTTAAAAATATAAATAAATTACAATCCTTAAATATCAGAATAAATGTGCAAAGCATTAAAAATATAAATAAAATACAATGCTTAAAAATCAGAATAAATGTACAAAGCTTTAAAAATATAAATAAAATACAATGCTTAAAAATCAGAATAAATGTACAAAGCTTTAAAAATATAAATAAAATACAATGCTTAAAAATTAGAATAAATGTACAAAGCTTTAAAAATATAAATAAAATACAATGCTTAAAAATCAGAATAAATGTACAAAGCATTAAAAATATAAATAAAATACAATGCTTAAAAATCAGAATAAATGTACAAAGCATTAAAAATATAAATAAAATACAATGCTTAAAAATCAGAATAAATGTACAAAGCTTTAAAAATATAAATAAAATACAATGCTTAAAAATCAGAATAAATGTACAAAGCTTTAAAAATATAAATAAAATACAATGCTTAAAAATCAGAATAAATGTACAAAGCTTTAAAAATATAAATAAAATACAATGCTTAAAAATTTGAATAAATGTACAAAGCATTAAAAATATAAATAAAATACAATCCTTAAAAATCAGAATAAATGTACAAAGCTTTAAAAATATAAATAAAATACAATGCTTAAAAATCAGAATAAATGTACCAAGCTTTAAAAATATAAATAAAATACAATGCTTAAAAATCTGAATAAATGTACAAAGCTTTAAATATATAAATAAAATACAATCCTTAAAAATCTGAATAAATGTACAAAGTTTTAAAAATATAAATAAAATACAGTGCTTAAAAATCAGAATAAATGTACAAAGCTTTAAAAATATAAATAAAATACAATCCTTAAAAATCTGAATAAATGTACAAAGTTTTTAAAATATAAATAAAATACAATGCTTAAAAATCTGAATAAATGTACAAAGCTTTAAAAATATAAATAAAATACAATGCTTAAAAATCTGAATAAATGTACAAAGCATTAAAAATATAAATATAATACAATGCTTAAAAATCAGAATAAATGTACCAAGCTTTAAAAATATAAATAAAATACAATGCTTAAAAGTCTGAATATATATACAAAGCTTTAAAAATATAAATAAAATACAATGCTTAAAAATCAGAATAAATGTACACAGCTTTAAAAATATAAATATAATAAATGCCTAAAAATCTGAATAAATGTACAAAGCTTTAAAAATATAAATAAAATACAATCCTTAAAAATCAGAATAAATGTACAAAGCTTTAAAAATATAAATAAAATACAATGCATAAAAATCTGAATAAATGTACAAAGCTTTAAAAATATAAATAAAATACAATGCTTAAAAATCTGAATAAATATACAAAGCTTTAAAAATATAAATAAAATACAATCCTTAAAAATCAGAATAAATGTACAAAGCTTAACATATATAAATAAAATAAATGCTTAAAAATCTGAATAAATGTACAAAGCTTTAAAAATATAAATAAAATACAATGCTTAAAAATCTGAATAAATGTACAAAGCTTTAAAAATATAAATAAAATACAGTGCTTAAAAATGTGAATAAATGGACAAAGCTTTAAAAATATAAATAAAATACAATGCTTAAAAGTCTGAATAAATATACAAAGCTTTAAAAATATAAATAAAATACAATGCTTAAAAATCAGAATAAATATACAAAGCGTTAAAAATATAAATAAATTACAATCCTTAAATATCAGAATAAATGTGCAAAGCATTAAAAATATAAATAAAATACAATGCTTAAAAATCAGAATAAATGTACAAAGCTTTAAAAATATAAATAAAATACAATGCTTAAAAATCAGAATAAATGTACAAAGCTTTAAAAATATAAATAAAATACAATGCTTAAAAATTAGAATAAATGTACAAAGCTTTAAAAATATAAATAAAATACAATGCTTAAAAATCAGAATAAATGTACAAAGCATTAAAAATATAAATAAAATACAATGCTTAAAAATCAGAATAAATGTACAAAGCATTAAAAATATAAATAAAATACAATGCTTAAAAATCAGAATAAATGTACAAAGCTTTAAAAATATAAATAAAATACAATGCTTAAAAATCAGAATAAATGTACAAAGCTTTAAAAATATAAATAAAATACAATGCTTAAAAATCAGAATAAATGTACAAAGCTTTAAAAATATAAATAAAATACAATGCTTAAAAATTTGAATAAATGTACAAAGCATTAAAAATATAAATAAAATACAATCCTTAAAAATCTGAATAAATGTACAAAGCTTTAAATATATAAATAAAATACAATCCTTAAAAATCTGAATAAATGTACAAAGTTTTAAAAATATAAATAAAATACAATGCTTAAAAATCAGAATAAATGTACAAAGCTTTAAAAATATAAATAAAATACAATCCTTAAAAATCTGAATAAATGTACAAAGTTTTTAAAATATAAATAAAATACAATGCTTAAAAATCTGAATAAATGCACAAAGATTTAAAAATATAAATAAAATACAATGCTTAAAAATCTGAATAAATGTACAAAGCATTAAAAATATAAATAAAATACAATGCTTAAAAATCTGAATAAATGTACAAAGATTTGAAAATATAAATATAATACAATGCTTAAAAATCAGAATAAATGTACCAAGCTTTAAAAATATAAATAAAATACAATGCTTAAAAGTCTGAATATATATACAAAGCTTTAAAAATATAAATAAAATACAATGCTTAAAAATCAGAATAAATGTACACAGCTTTAAAAATATAAATAAAATACAATGCTTAAAAATCTGAATAAATGTACAAAGCTTTAAAAATATAAATAAAATACAATGCTTAAAAATCTGAATAAATATACAAAGCTTTAAAAATATAAATAAAATACAATGCTTAAAAATCTGAATAAATGTACAAAGCTTTAAAAATATAAATAAAATACAATGCTTAAAAATCTGAATAAATATACAAAGCTTTAAAAGTATAAATAAAATACAATCCTTAAAAATCAGAATAAATGTACAAAGCTTAATATATATAAATAAAATAAATGCTTAAAAATCTGAATAAATGTACAAAGCTTTAAAAATATAAATAAAATACAATGCTTAAAAATCTGAATAAATGTACAAAGCTTTAAAAATATAAATAAAATACAGTGCTTAAAAATGTGAATAAATGGACAAAGCTTTAAAAATATAAATAAAATACAATGCTTAAAAGTCTGAATAAATATACAAAGCTTTAAAAATATAAATAAAATACAATGCTTAAAAATCAGAATAAATATACAAAGCGTTAAAAATATAAATAAATTACAATCCTTAAATATCAGAATAAATGTGCAAAGCATTAAAAATATAAATAAAATACAATGCTTAAAAATCAGAATAAATGTACAAAGCTTTAAAAATATAAATAAAATACAATGCTTAAAAATCAGAATAAATGTACAAAGCTTTAAAAATATAAATAAAATACAATGCTTAAAAATTAGAATAAATGTACAAAGCTTTAAAAATATAAATAAAATACAATGCTTAAAAATCAGAATAAATGTACAAAGCATTAAAAATATAAATAAAATACAATGCTTAAAAATCAGAATAAATGTACAAAGCATTAAAAATATAAATAAAATACAATGCTTAAAAATCAGAATAAATGTACAAAGCTTTAAAAATATAAATAAAATACAATGCTTAAAAATCAGAATAAATGTACAAAGCTTTAAAAATATAAATAAAATACAATGCTTAAAAATCAGAATAAATGTACAAAGCTTTAAAAATATAAATAAAATACAATGCTTAAAAATCTTTATAAATGTACAAAGCTTTAAAAATATAAATAAAATACAATGCTTAAAAATCAGAATAAATGTACAAAGCATTAAAAATATAAATAAAATACAATGCTTAAAAATCTGTATAAATGTACAAAGCTTTAAAAATATAAATAAAATACAATGCTTAAAAATCAGAATAAATGTACAAAGCATTAAAAATATAAATAAAATACAATGCTTAAAAATCTGAGTAAATGTACAAAGCTTTAAAAATATAAATAAATTACAGTGCTTAAAAATGTGAATAAATGTATAAAGCTTTAAAAATATAAATAAAATACAATGCTTAAAAATCAGAATAAATGTACAAAGCATTAAAAATATAAATAAAATACAACGCTTAAAAATCTGTATAAATGTACAAAGCTTTAAAAATATAAATAAAATACAATGCTTAAAAATCAGAATAAATGTACAAAGCATTAAAAATATAAATAAAATACAATGCTTAAAAATCTGTATAAATGTACAAAGATTTAAAAATATAAATAAAATACAATGCTTAAAAATCAGAATAAATGTACAAAGCATTAAAAAAATAAATAAAATACAATGCTTAAAAATCTGAGTAAATGTACAAAGCTTTAAAAATATAAATAAAATATAATGCTTAAAAATCAGAATAAATGTACAGAGCTTTAAAAATATAAATAAAATACAAGGCTGAAAAATCAGAATAAATGTACAAAGCTTTAAAAATATAAATATAATAAATGCCTAAAAATCTGAATAAATGTACAAAGCTTTAAAAATATAAATAAAATACAATACTTAAAAATCTGAATAAACGTACAAAGCTTTAAAAATATAAATAAAATACAATGCTTAAAAATCTGAATAAATGTACAAAGCTTTAAAAATATAAATAAAATACAGTGCTTAAAAATGTGAATAAATGGACAAAGCTTTAAAAATATAAATAAAATACAATGCTTAAAAGTCTGAATAAATATACAAAGCTTTAAAAATATAAATAAAATACAATGCTTAAAAATCAGAATAAATATACAAAGCTTTAAAAATATAAATAAATTACAATCCTTAAATATCAGAATAAATGTGCAAAGCTTTAAAAATATAAATAAAATACAATGCTTAAAAATCTGAATAAATGTACAAAGATTTGAAAATATAAATAAAATACAATGCTTAAAAGTCTGAATATATATACAAAGATTTAAAAATATAAATAAAATAAAATGCTTAAAAATCAGAATAAATGTACACAACTTAAAAAATATAAATAAAATACAATGCTTAAAAATCTGAATAAATGTACAAAGCTTTAAAAGTATAAATAAAATACATTGCTTTAAAATGTGAATAAATGCACAAAGCTTGAAAAATATAAATAAAATACAATGCTTAAAAATCTGAATAAATATACAAAGCTTTAAAAATATAAATAAAATACAATGCTTACAAATCTGAATAAATGTACAAAGCTTTAAAAATATAAATAAAATACAATCCTTAAAAATCGGAATAAATATACAAAGCTGTAAAAATATAAATAAAATACAATGCTTACAAATCTTAATAAATGTACAAAACTTTAAAAATATAAATAAAATACAATCCTTAACAATCAGAATAAATGTACAAAGCTTTAAAAATATGAATAAAATACAATGCTTAAAAATCTGAATAAATGTACAAATCTTTAAAAATATAAATAAAATACAATCCTTAAAAATCAGAATAAATGTACAAAGTTTAAAAATATAAATAAAATACAATGCTTAAAAATCAGAATAAATGTACCAAGCTTTAAAAATATAAATAAAATAGAATGCTTAAAAATCTGAATAAATGTACAAAGCTTTAAATATATAAATAAAATACAATCCTTAAAAATCTGAATAAATGTACAAAGTTGTAAAAATATAAATAAAATACAATGCTTAAAAAACAGAATAAATGTACAAAGGTTTAAAAATATAAATAAAATATAATGCTTAAAAATCAGAATAAATGTACAAAGCTTTAAAAATATAAATAAAATACAAGGCTGAAAAATCAGAATAAATGTACAAAGCTTTAAAAATATAAATATAATAAATGCCTAAAAATCTGAATAAATGTACAAAGCTTTAAAAATATAAATAAAATACAATCCTTAAAAATCAGAATAAATGTACAAAGCTTTAAAAATATAAATAAAATACAATGCATAAAAATCTGAATAAATGTACAAAGCTTTAAAAATATAAATAAAATACAATGCTTAAAAATCTGAATAAATATACAAAGCTTTAAAAGTATAAATAAAATACAATCCTTAAAAATCAGAATAAATGTACAAAGCTTAATATATATAAATAAAATAAATGCTTAAAAATCTGAATAAATGTACAAAGCTTTAAAAATATAAATAAAATACAATGCTTAAAAATCTGAATAAATGTACAAAGCTTTAAAAATATAAATAAAATACAGTGCTTAAAAATGTGAATAAATGGACAAAGCTTTAAAAATATAAATAAAATACAATGCTTAAAAGTCTGAATAAATATACAAAGCTTTAAAAATATAAATAAAATACAATGCTTAAAAATCAGAATAAATATACAAAGCGTTAAAAATATAAATAAATTACAATCCTTAAATATCAGAATAAATGTGCAAAGCATTAAAAATATAAATAAAATACAATGCTTAAAAATCAGAATAAATGTACAAAGCTTTAAAAATATAAATAAAATACAATGCTTAAAAATCAGAATAAATGTACAAAGCTTTAAAAATATAAATAAAATACAATGCTTAAAAATTAGAATAAATGTACAAAGCTTTAAAAATATAAATAAAATACAATGCTTAAAAATCAGAATAAATGTACAAAGCATTAAAAATATAAATAAAATACAATGCTTAAAAATCAGAATAAATGTACAAAGCATTAAAAATATAAATAAAATACAATGCTTAAAAATCAGAATAAATGTACAAAGCTTTAAAAATATAAATAAAATACAATGCTTAAAAATCAGAATAAATGTACAAAGCTTTAAAAATATAAATAAAATACAATGCTTAAAAATCAGAATAAATGTACAAAGCTTTAAAAATATAAATAAAATACAATGCTTAAAAATTTGAATAAATGTACAAAGCATTAAAAATATAAATAAAATACAATCCTTAAAAATCAGAATAAATGTACAAAGCTTTAAAAATATAAATAAAATACAATGCTTAAAAATCAGAATAAATGTACCAAGCTTTAAAAATATAAATAAAATACAATGCTTAAAAATCTGAATAAATGTACAAAGCTTTAAATATATAAATAAAATACAATCCTTAAAAATCTGAATAAATGTACAAAGTTTTAAAAATATAAATAAAATACAATGCTTAAAAATCAGAATAAATGTACAAAGCTTTAAAAATATAAATAAAATACAATCCTTAAAAATCTGAATAAATGTACAAAGTTTTTAAAATATAAATAAAATACAATGCTTAAAAATCTGAATAAATGTACAAAGCTTTAAAAATATAAATAAAATACAATGCTTAAAAATCTGAATAAATGTACAAAGCATTAAAAATATAAATATAATACAATGCTTAAAAATCAGAATAAATGTACCAAGCTTTAAAAATATAAATAAAATACAATGCTTAAAAGTCTGAATATATATACAAAGCTTTAAAAATATAAATAAAATACAATGCTTAAAAATCAGAATAAATGTACACAGCTTTAAAAATATAAATATAATAAATGCCTAAAAATCTGAATAAATGTACAAAGCTTTAAAAATATAAATAAAATACAATCCTTAAAAATCAGAATAAATGTACAAAGCTTTAAAAATATAAATAAAATACAATGCATAAAAATCTGAATAAATGTACAAAGCTTTAAAAATATAAATAAAATACAATGCTTAAAAATCTGAATAAATATACAAAGCTTTAAAAATATAAATAAAATACAATCCTTAAAAATCAGAATAAATGTACAAAGCTTAACATATATAAATAAAATAAATGCTTAAAAATCTGAATAAATGTACAAAGCTTTAAAAATATAAATAAAATACAATGCTTAAAAATCTGAATAAATGTACAAAGCTTTAAAAATATAAATAAAATACAGTGCTTAAAAATGTGAATAAATGGACAAAGCTTTAAAAATATAAATAAAATACAATGCTTAAAAGTCTGAATAAATATACAAAGCTTTAAAAATATAAATAAAATACAATGCTTAAAAATCAGAATAAATATACAAAGCGTTAAAAATATAAATAAATTACAATCCTTAAATATCAGAATAAATGTGCAAAGCATTAAAAATATAAATAAAATACAATGCTTAAAAATCAGAATAAATGTACAAAGCTTTAAAAATATAAATAAAATACAATGCTTAAAAATCAGAATAAATGTACAAAGCTTTAAAAATATAAATAAAATACAATGCTTAAAAATTAGAATAAATGTACAAAGCTTTAAAAATATAAATAAAATACAATGCTTAAAAATCAGAATAAATGTACAAAGCATTAAAAATATAAATAAAATACAATGCTTAAAAATCAGAATAAATGTACAAAGCATTAAAAATATAAATAAAATACAATGCTTAAAAATCAGAATAAATGTACAAAGCTTTAAAAATATAAATAAAATACAATGCTTAAAAATCAGAATAAATGTACAAAGCTTTAAAAATATAAATAAAATACAATGCTTAAAAATCAGAATAAATGTACAAAGCTTTAAAAATATAAATAAAATACAATGCTTAAAAATTTGAATAAATGTACAAAGCATTAAAAATATAAATAAAATACAATCCTTAAAAATCTGAATAAATGTACAAAGCTTTAAATATATAAATAAAATACAATCCTTAAAAATCTGAATAAATGTACAAAGTTTTAAAAATATAAATAAAATACAATGCTTAAAAATCAGAATAAATGTACAAAGCTTTAAAAATATAAATAAAATACAATCCTTAAAAATCTGAATAAATGTACAAAGTTTTTAAAATATAAATAAAATACAATGCTTAAAAATCTGAATAAATGCACAAAGATTTAAAAATATAAATAAAATACAATGCTTAAAAATCTGAATAAATGTACAAAGCATTAAAAATATAAATAAAATACAATGCTTAAAAATCTGAATAAATGTACAATGATTTGAAAATATAAATATAATACAATGCTTAAAAATCAGAATAAATGTACCAAGCTTTAAAAATATAAATAAAATACAATGCTTAAAAGTCTGAATATATATACAAAGCTTTAAAAATATAAATAAAATACAATGCTTAAAAATCAGAATAAATGTACACAGCTTTAAAAATATAAATAAGATACAATGCTTAAAAATCTGAATAAATGTACAAAGCTTTAAAAATATAAATAAAATACAATGCTTAAAAATCTGAATAAATATACAAAGCTTTAAAAATATAAATAAAATACAATGCTTAAAAATCTGAATAAATGTACAAAGCTTTAAAAATATAAATAAAATACAATGCTTAAAAATCTGAATAAATATACAAAGCTTTAAAAGTATAAATAAAATACAATCCTTAAAAATCAGAATAAATGTACAAAGCTTAATATATATAAATAAAATAAATGCTTAAAAATCTGAATAAATGTACAAAGCTTTAAAAATATAAATAAAATACAATGCTTAAAAATCTGAATAAATGTACAAAGCTTTAAAAATATAAATAAAATACAGTGCTTAAAAATGTGAATAAATGGACAAAGCTTTAAAAATATAAATAAAATACAATGCTTAAAAGTCTGAATAAATATACAAAGCTTTAAAAATATAAATAAAATACAATGCTTAAAAATCAGAATAAATATACAAAGCGTTAAAAATATAAATAAATTACAATCCTTAAATATCAGAATAAATGTGCAAAGCATTAAAAATATAAATAAAATACAATGCTTAAAAATCAGAATAAATGTACAAAGCTTTAAAAATATAAATAAAATACAATGCTTAAAAATCAGAATAAATGTACAAAGCTTTAAAAATATAAATAAAATACAATGCTTAAAAATTAGAATAAATGTACAAAGCTTTAAAAATATAAATAAAATACAATGCTTAAAAATCAGAATAAATGTACAAAGCATTAAAAATATAAATAAAATACAATGCTTAAAAATCAGAATAAATGTACAAAGCATTAAAAATATAAATAAAATACAATGCTTAAAAATCAGAATAAATGTACAAAGCTTTAAAAATATAAATAAAATACAATGCTTAAAAATCAGAATAAATGTACAAAGCTTTAAAAATATAAATAAAATACAATGCTTAAAAATCAGAATAAATGTACAAAGCTTTAAAAATATAAATAAAATACAATGATTAAAAATCAGAATAAA
This sequence comes from Acanthosepion lycidas, assembly GCA_963932145.1. NCBI lineage: Eukaryota > Metazoa > Mollusca > Cephalopoda > Sepiida > Sepiidae > Acanthosepion > Acanthosepion lycidas. The sequence continues at coordinate 10,036,591 of OZ010574.1, read as the reverse complement.
TGTACAAAGCTTTAAAAATATAAATAAAATACAATCCTTAAAAATCTGAATAAATGTACAAAGTTTTTAAAATATAAATAAAATACAATGCTTAAAAATCTGAATAAATGTACAAAGCTTTAAAAATATAAATAAAATACAATGCTTAAAAATCTGAATAAATGTACAAAGCATTAAAAATATAAATATAATACAATGCTTAAAAATCAGAATAAATGTACCAAGCTTTAAAAATATAAATAATATACAATGCTTAAAAGTCTGAATATATATACAAAGCTTTAAAAATATAAATAAAATACAATGCTTAAAAATCAGAATAAATGTACACAGCTTTAAAAATATAAATATAATAAATGCCTAAAAATCTGAATAAATGTACAAAGCTTTAAAAATATAAATAAAATACAATCCTTAAAAATCAGAATAAATGTACAAAGCTTTAAAAATATAAATAAAATACAATGCATAAAAATCTGAATAAATGTACAAAGCTTTAAAAATATAAATAAAATACAATGCTTAAAAATCTGAATAAATATACAAAGCTTTAAAAATATAAATAAAATACAATCCTTAAAAATCAGAATAAATGTACAAAGCTTAACATATATAAATAAAATAAATGCTTAAAAATCTGAATAAATGTACAAAGCTTTAAAAATATAAATAAAATACAATGCTTAAAAATCTGAATAAATGTACAAAGCTTTAAAAATATAAATAAAATACAGTGCTTAAAAATGTGAATAAATGGACAAAGCTTTAAAAATATAAATAAAATACAATGCTTAAAAGTCTGAATAAATATACAAAGCTTTAAAAATATAAATAAAATACAATGCTTAAAAATCAGAATAAATATACAAAGCGTTAAAAATATAAATAAATTACAATCCTTAAATATCAGAATAAATGTGCAAAGCATTAAAAATATAAATAAAATACAATGCTTAAAAATCAGAATAAATGTACAAAGCTTTAAAAATATAAATAAAATACAATGCTTAAAAATCAGAATAAATGTACAAAGCTTTAAAAATATAAATAAAATACAATGCTTAAAAATCAGAATAAATGTACCAAGCTTTAAAAATATAAATAAAATACAATGCTTAAAAATCTGAATAAATGTACAAAGCTTTAAATATATAAATAAAATACAATCCTTAAAAATCTGAATAAATGTACAAAGTTTTAAAAATATAAATAAAATACAATGCTTAAAAATCAGAATAAATGTACAAAGCTTTAAAAATATAAATAAAATACAATCCTTAAAAATCTGAATAAATGTACAAAGTTTTTAAAATATAAATAAAATACAATGCTTAAAAATCTGAATAAATGTACAAAGCTTTAAAAATATAAATAAAATACAATGCTTAAAAATCTGAATAAATGTACAAAGCATTAAAAATATAAATAAAATACAATGCTTAAAAATCTGAATAAATGTACAAAGATTTGAAAATATAAATATAATACAATGCTTAAAAATCAGAATAAATGTACCAAGCTTTAAAAATATAAATAAAATACAATGCTTAAAAGTCTGAATATATATACAAAGCTTTAAAAATATAAATAAAATACAATGCTTAAAAATCAGAATAAATGTACACAGCTTTAAAAATATAAATAAAATACAATGCTTAAAAATCTGAATAAATGTACAAAGCTTTAAAAATATAAATAAAATACAATGCTTAAAAATCTGAATAAATATACAAAGCTTTAAAAATATAAATAAAATACAATGCTTAAAAATCTGAATAAATATACAAAGGTTTAAAAATATAAATAAAATACAATGCTTAAAAATCTGAATAAATGTACAAAGCTTTAAAAGTATAAATAAAATACAATCCTTAAAAATCAGAATAAATGTACAAAGCTTTAAAAATATAAATAAAATACAATGCTTAAAAATCAGAATAAATGTACAAATCTTTAAAAATATAAATAAAATACAATGCTTAAAAATCTGAATAAATATACAAAGCTTTAAAAATATAAATAAAATACAATGCTTAAAAATCTGAATGAATGTACAAAGCTTTAAAAATATAAATAAAATACTATCCTTAAAAATCTGAATAAATGTACAAAGTTTTAAAAATATAAATAAAATACAATGCTTAAAAATCTGAATAAATATACAAAGCTTTAAAAATATAAATAATATACAATGCTTAAAAATCTGAATAAATGTACAAAGCTTTAAAAATATAAATAAAATATAATCCTTAAAAATCTGAATAAATGTACAAAGTTTAAAAATATAAATAAAATACAATGCTTAAAAATCAGAATAAATGTACAAAGCATTAAAAATATAAATAAAATACAATGCTTAAAAATCTGAATAAATGTACAAAGATTTGAAAATATAAATATAATACAATGCTTAAAAATCAGTATAAATGTACCAAGCTTTAAAAATATAAATAAAATACAATGCTTAAAAGTCTGAATATATACACAAAGCTTTAAAAATATAAATAAAATAAAATGCTTAAAAATCAGAATAAATGTACAAAGCTTTAAATATATAAATAAAATACAATTCTTAAAAATCTGAATAAATGTACAAAGCTTTAAAAATATAAATAAAATACAGTGCTTAAAAATGTGAATAAATGCACATAGCTTGAAAAATATAAACAAAATACAATGCTTAAAAATCTGAATAAATGTACAAAGCTTTAAAAGTATAAATAAAATACAATCCTTAAAAATCAGAATAAATGTACAAAGCTTTAAAAATATAAATAAAATACAATGCTTAAAAATCAGAATAAATGTACAAAGCTTTAAAAATATAAATAAAATACAATGCTTAAAAATCAGAATAAATGTACAAAGCTTTAAAAATATAAATAAAATACAATTCTTAAAAATCTGAATAAATATACAAAGCTTTAAAAATATAAATAAAATACAATGCTTAAAAATCTGAATAAATGTACAAAGCTTTAAAAATATAAATAAAATACAATCCTTAAAAATCAGAATAAATGTACAAAGCTTTAAAAATATAAATAAAATACAGTGCTTAAAAATCTGAATAAATATACAAATCTTTAAAAATATAAATAACATACAAGGCTTAAAAATCTGAATAAATATACAAAGCTTTAAAAATATAAATAAAATACTATCCTTAAAAATCTGAATAAATGTACAAAGTTTTAAAAATATAAATAAAATACAATGCTTAAAAATCAGAATAAATGTACAAAGCTTTAAAAATATAAATAAAATACAATGCTTAAAAATCTGAATAAATATACAAAGCTTTAAAAATATAAATAAAATACAATGCTTAAAAATCTGAATAAATGTACAAAGCTTTAAAAATATAAATAAAATACTATCCTTAAAAATCTGAATAAATGTACAAAGTTTTAAAAATATAAATAAAATACAATGCTTAAAAATCAGAATAAATGTACAAAGCTTTAAAAATATAAATAAAATACAATGCTTAAAAATCTGAATAAATATACAAAGCTTTAAAAATATAAATAAAATACAATGCTTAAAAGTCTGAATATATATACAAAGCTTTAAAAATATAAATAAAATACAATGCTTAAAAATCAGAATAAATTTACACAGCTTTAAAAATATAAATAAAATAAAATGCTTAAAAATCAGAATAAATGTACAAAGCTTTAAATATATAAATAAAATACAATGCTTAAAATCTGAATAAATGTACAAAGCTTGAAAAATATAAATAAAATACAATGCTTAAAAATCTGAATAAATGTACAAAGCTTTAAAAGTATAAATAAAATACAATCCTTAAAAATCAGAATAAATGTACAAAGCTTTAAAAATATAAATAAAATACTATGCTTAAATATCAGAATAAATGTACAAAGCTTTAAAAATATAAATAAAATACAATGCTTAAAAATCAGAATAAATGTACAAAGCTTTAAAAATATAAATAAAATACAATGCTTAAAAATCTGAATAAATATACAAAGCTTTAAAAATATAAATAAAATACAATGCTTAAAAATCAGAATAAATGTACAAAGCTTTAAAAATATAAATAAAATACAATGCTTAAAAATCTGAATAAATATACAAAGCTTTAAAAATATAAATATAATACAATGCTTAAAAATCTGAATAAATGTACAAAGCTTTAAAAATATAAATAAAATACAATCCTTAAAAATCCGAATAAATGTACAAAGCTTTAAAAATATAAATAAAATACAATGCTTAAAAATCAGAATAAATGTACAAAGCTTTAAAAATATAAATAAAATACAATGCTTAAAAATCTGAATAAATGTACAAAGCTTTATAAATATAAATAAAATACAATGCTTAAAAATCTGAATAAATGTACAAAGCTTTAAAAGTATAAATAAAATACAATCCTTAAAAATCAGAATAAATGTACAAAGCTTTAAAAATATAAATAAAATACAATGCTTAAAAATCAGAATAAATGTACAAATCTTTAAAAATATAAATAAAATACAATGCTTAAAAATCTGAATAAATATACAAAGCTTTAAAAATATAAATAAAATACAATGCTTAAAAATCTGAATGAATGTACAAAGCTTTAAAAATATAAATAAAATACTATCCTTAAAAATCTGAATAAATGTACAAAGTTTTAAAAATATAAATAAAATACAATGCTTAAAAATCTGAATAAATATACAAAGCTTTAAAAATATAAATAATATACAATGCTTAAAAATCTGAATAAATGTACAAAGCTTTAAAAATATAAATAAAATATAATCCTTAAAAATCTGAATAAATGTACAAAGTTTAAAAATATAAATAAAATACAATGCTTAAAAATCAGAATAAATGTACAAAGCATTAAAAATATAAATAAAATACAATGCTTAAAAATCTGAATAAATGTACAAAGATTTGAAAATATAAATATAATACAATGCTTAAAAATCAGAATAAATGTACCAAGCTTTAAAAATATAAATAAAATACAATGCTTAAAAGTCTGAATATATACACAAAGCTTTAAAAATATAAATAAAATAAAATGCTTAAAAATCAGAATAAATGTACAAAGCTTTAAATATATAAATAAAATACAATTCTTAAAAATCTGAATAAATGTACAAAGCTTTAAAAATATAAATAAAATACAGTGCTTAAAAATGTGAATAAATGCACATAGCTTGAAAAATATAAACAAAATACAATGCTTAAAAATCTGAATAAATGTACAAAGCTTTAAAAGTATAAATAAAATACAATCCTTAAAAATCAGAATAAATGTACAAAGCTTTAAAAATATAAATAAAATACAATGCTTAAAAATCAGAATAAATGTACAAAGCTTTAAAAATATAAATAAAATACAATGCTTAAAAATCAGAATAAATGTACAAAGCTTTAAAAATATAAATAAAATACAATTCTTAAAAATCTGAATAAATATACAAAGCTTTAAAAATATAAATAAAATACAATGCTTAAAAATCTGAATAAATGTACAAAGCTTTAAAAATATAAATAAAATACAATCCTTAAAAATCAGAATAAATGTACAAAGCTTTAAAAATATAAATAAAATACAATGCTTAAAAATCAGAATAAATGTACAAAGCTTTAAAAATATAAATAAAATACAGTGCTTAAAAATCTGAATAAATATACAAATCTTTAAAAATATAAATAACATACAAGGCTTAAAAATCTGAATAAATATACAAAGCTTTAAAAATATAAATAAAATACTATCCTTAAAAATCTGAATAAATGTACAAAGTTTTAAAAATATAAATAAAATACAATGCTTAAAAATCAGAATAAATGTACAAAGCTTTAAAAATATAAATAAAATACAATGCTTAAAAATCTGAATAAATATACAAAGCTTTAAAAATATAAATAAAATACAATGCTTAAAAATCTGAATAAATGTACAAAGCTTTAAAAATATAAATAAAATACTATCCTTAAAAATCTGAATAAATGTACAAAGTTTTAAAAATATAAATAAAATACAATGCTTAAAAATCAGAATAAATGTACAAAGCTTTAAAAATATAAATAAAATACAATGCTTAAAAATCTGAATAAATATACAAAGCTTTAAAAATATAAATAAAATACAATGCTTAAAAGTCTGAATATATATACAAAGCTTTAAAAATATAAATAAAATACAATGCTTAAAAATCAGAATAAATTTACACAGCTTTAAAAATATAAATAAAATAAAATGCTTAAAAATCAGAATAAATGTACAAAGCTTTAAATATATAAATAAAATACAATGCTTAAAATCTGAATAAATGTACAAAGCTTGAAAAATATAAATAAAATACAATGCTTAAAAATCTGAATAAATGTACAAAGCTTTAAAAGTATAAATAAAATACAATCCTTAAAAATCAGAATAAATGTACAAAGCTTTAAAAATATAAATAAAATACTATGCTTAAATATCAGAATAAATGTACAAAGCTTTAAAAATATAAATAAAATACAATGCTTAAAAATCAGAATAAATGTACAAAGCTTTAAAAATATAAATAAAATACAATGCTTAAAAATCTGAATAAATATACAAAGCTTTAAAAATATAAATAAAATACAATGCTTAAAAATCAGAATAAATGTACAAAGCTTTAAAAATATAAATAAAATACAATGCTTAAAAATCTGAATAAATATACAAAGCTTTAAAAATATAAATATAATACAATGCTTAAAAATCTGAATAAATGTACAAAGCTTTAAAAATATAAATAAAATACAATCCTTAAAAATCCGAATAAATGTACAAAGCTTTAAAAATATAAATAAAATACAATGCTTAAAAATCAGAATAAATGTACAAAGCTTTAAAAATATAAATAAAATACAATGCTTAAAAATCTGAATAAATGTACAAAGCTTTATAAATATAAATAAAATACAATGCTTAAAAATCTGAATAAATGTATAAAGATTTGAAAATATAAATATAATACAATGCTTAAAAATCAGAATAAATGTACCAAGCTTTAAAAATATAAATAAAATACAATGCTTAAAAGTCTGAATATATATACAAAGCTTTAAAAATATAAATAAAATAAAATGCTGAAAAATCAAAATAAATGTACAAAGCTTTAAATATATAAATAAAATACAATGCTTAAAAATCTGAATAAATGTACAAAGCTTTAAAAATATAAATAAAATACAGTGCTTAAAAATGTGAATAAATGCACATAGCTTGAAAAATATAAATAAAATACAATGCTTAAAAATCTGAATAAATGTACAAAGCTTTAAAAGTATAAATAAAATACAATGCTTAAAAATCAGAATAAATGTACAAAGCTTTAAAAATATAAATAAAATACAATGCTTAAAAATCAGAATAAATGTACAAAGCTTTAAAAATATAAATAAAATACAATGCTTAAAAATCTGAATAAATGTACAAAGCTTTATAAATATAAATAAAATACAATGCTTAAAAATCTGAATAAATATACAAAGCTTTAAAAATATAAATAAAATACAATGCTTAAAAATCTGAATAAATGTACAAAGCTTTAAAAGTATAAATAAAATACAATCCTTAAAAATCAGAATAAATGTACAAAGCTTTAAAAATATAAATAAAATACAATGCTTAAAAATCAGAATAAATGTACAAAGCTTTAAAAATATAAATAAAATACAATGCTTAAAAATCTGAATAAATGTACAAAGCTTTAAAAATATAAATAAAATACAGTGCTTAAAAATGTGAATAAATGCACATAGCTTGAAAAATATAAATAAAATACAATGCTTAAAAATCTGAATAAATGTACAAAGCTTTAAAAGTATAAATAAAATACAATGCTTAAAAATCTGAATAAATGTACAAAGCTTTAAAAATATAAATAAAATACAATGCTTAAAAATCAGAATAAATGTACAAAGCTTTAAAAATATAAATAAAATACAATGCTTAAAAATCTGAATAAATGTACAAAGCTTTATAAATATAAATAAAATACAATGCTTAAAAATCTGAATAAATGTACAAAGCTTTAAAAATATAAATAAAATACAATGCTTAAAAATCTGAATAAATGTACAAAGCTTTAAAAATATAAATAAAATACAATGCTTAAAAATCTGAATAAATGTACAAAGCTTTAAAAATATAAATAAAATACAGTGCTTAAAAATGTGAATAAATGCACATAGCTTGAAAAATATAAATAAAATACAATGCTTAAAAATCTGAATAAATGTACAAAGCTTTAAAAGTATGAATAAAATACAATGCTTAAAAATCTGAATAAATGTACAAAGCTTTAAAAATATAAATAAAATACAATGCTTAAAAATCAGAATAAATGTACAAAGCTTTAAAAATATAAATAAAATACAATGCTTAAAAATCTGAATAAATGTACAAAGCTTTATAAATATAAATAAAATACAATGCTTAAAAATCTGAATAAATATACAAAGCTTTAAAAATATAAATAAAATACAATGCTTAAAAATCTGAATAAATGTACAAAGCATTAAAAATATAAATAAAATACAATGCTTAAAAATCAGAATAAATGTACAAAGTTTTAAAAATATAAATAAAATACAATGCTTAAAAATCAGAATAAATGTACAAAGCATTAAAAATATAAATAAAATACAATGCTTAAAAATCAGAATAAATGTACAAAGCTTTAAGAATATAAATAAAATACAATGCTTAAAAATCTGAATAAATGTACAAAGCTTTAAAAATATAAATAAAATACAATGCTTAAAAATCAGAATAAATGTACAAAGCTTTAAAAATATAAATAAAATACAATGCTTAAAAATCAGAATAAATGTACAAAGCTTTAAAAATATAAATAAAATACAATGCTTAAAAATCAGAATAAATGTACAAAGCTTTAAAAATATAAATAAAATACAATGCTTAAAAATCTGAATAAATATACACAGCTTTAAAATATAAATAAAATACAATGCTTAAAAATCTGAATGAATGTACAAAGCTTTAAAAATATAAATAAAATACAATCCTTAAAAATCAGAATAAATGTACAAAGCTTTAAAAATATAAATAAAATACAATGCTTAAAAATCAGAATAAATGTACAAAGCTTTAAAAATATAAATAAAATACAATGCTTAAAAATCTGAATAAATGTACAAAGCTTCAAATATATAAATAAAATACAATCCTTAAAAATCTGAATAAATGTACAAAGCATTAAAAATATAAATAAAATACAATCCTTAAAAATCTGAATAAATGTACAAAGCTTTAAAAATATAAATAAAATACAATGCTTAAAAATCTAATTAAATGTACAAAGCTTTAAAAATATAAATAAAATACAATGCTTAAAAATCTGAATAAATGTACAAAGCTTTAAAAATATAAATAAAATAGAATGCTTAAAAATCAGAATAAATGTACAAAGCTTTAAAAATATAAATAAAATACAATCCTTAAAAATCTGAATAAATGTACAAAGATTTGAAAATATAAATAAAATACAATGCTTAAAAATCTGAATAAATGTACAAAGATTTGAAAATATAAATATAATACAATGCTTAAAAATCAGAATAAATGTACAAAGCTTTAAAAATATAAATAAAATACAATGCTTAAAAATCTGAATAAATGTACAAAGATTTGAAAATATAAATAAAATACAATGCTTAAAAGTCTGAATATATATACAAAGCTTTAAAAATATAAATAAAATACAATGCTTAAAAATCAGAATAAATGTACACAGCTTTAAAAATATAAATAAAATACAATGCTTAAAAATCTGAATAAATGTACAAAGCTTTAAAAATATAAATAAAATACAATGCTTAAAAATCTGAATAAATGTACAAAGCTTTAAAAATATAAATAAAATACAATGCTTAAAAATCAGAATAAATGTACCAAGCTTTAAAAATATAAATAAAATACAATGCTTAAAAGTCTGAATATATATACAAAGCTTTAAAAATATAAATAAAATACAATGCTTAAAAATCAGAATAAATGTACAAAGCTTTAAAAATATAAATAAAATACAATGCTTAAAAGTCTGAATATATATACAAAGCTTTAAATATATAAATAAAATAAAATGCTTAAAAATCAGAATAAATGTACAAAGCTTTAAATATATAAATAAAATACAATGCTTAAAAATCTGAATAAATGTACAAAGCTTTAAAAATATAAATAAAATACAGTGCTTCAAAATGTGAATAAATGCACATAGCTTGAAAAATATAAATAAAATACAATGCTTAAAAATCTGAATAAATGTACAAAGCTTTAAACGTATAAATAAAATACAATCCTTAAAAATCAGAATAAATGTACAAAGCTTTAAAAATATAAATAAAATACAATGCTTAAAAATCAGAATAAATGTACAAAGCTTTAAAAATATAAATAAAATACAATGCTTAAAAATCTGAATAAATGTACAAAGCTTTAAAAATATGAATAAAATACAATCCTTAAAAATCAGAATAAATGTACAAAGCTTTAAAAATATAAATAAAATAAAATGCTTAAAAATCAGAATAAATGTACAAAGCTTTAAAAGTATAAATAAAATACAATCCTTAAAAATCAGAATAAATGTACAAAGCTTTAAAAATATAAATAAAATACAATGCTTAAAAATCAGAATAAATGTACAAAGCTTTAAAAATATAAATAAAATACAATGCTTAAAAATCTGAATAAATGTACAAAGCTTTAAAAATATAAATAAAATACAATGCTTAAAAATCTGAATAAATGTACAAAGCTTTAAACGTATAAATAAAATACAATGCTTAAAAATCAGAATAAATGTACAAAGCTTTAAAAATATAAATAAAATAAAATGCTTAAAAATCAGAATAAATGTACAAAGCTTTAAAAATATAAATAAAATACAATCCTTAAAAATCAGAATAACTGTACAAAGCTTTAAAAATATAAATAAAATAAAATGCTTAAAAATCAGAATAAATGTACAAAGCTTTAAAAATATAAATAAAATACAATGCTTAAAAATCTGAATAAATGTACAAAGCTTTAAAAATATAAATAAAATACAATGCTTAAAAATCTGAATAAATGTACAAAGCTTTAAAAATATAAATAAAATACAATGCTTAAAAATCTGAATAAATGTACAAAGCTTTAAAAATATAAATAAAATACAATGCTTAAAAATCTGAATAAATATACAAAGCTTTAAAAATATAAATAAAATACAATGCTTAAAAATCTGAATAAATATACAAAGCTTTAAAAATATAAATAAAATACAATGCTTAAAAATCTGAATAAATGTACAAAGCTTTAAACGTATAAATAAAATACAATGCTTAAAAATCAGAATAAATATACAAAGCTTTAAAAATATAAATAAAATAAAATGCTTAAAAATCAGAATAAATGTACAAAGCATTAAAAATATAAATAAAATACAATCCTTAAAAATCAGAATAACTGTACAAAGCATTAAAAATATAAATAAAATAAAATGCTTAAAAATCAGAATAAATGTACAAAGCTTTAAAAATATAAATAAAATACAATGCTTAAAAATCTGAATAAATGTACAAAGCTTTAAAAATATAAATAAAATACAATGCTTAAAAATCTGAATAAATGTACAAAGCTTTAAAAATATAAATAAAATACAATGCTTAAAAATCTGAATAAATGTACAAAGCTTTAAAAATATAAATAAAATACAATGCTTAAAAATCTGAATAAATATACAAAGCTTTAAAAATATAAATAAAATACAATGCTTAAAAATCTGAATAAATATACAAAGCTTTAAAAATATAAATAAAATACAATGCTTAAAAATCTGAATAAATGTACAAAGCTTTAAAAATATGAATAAAATACAATCCTTAAAAATCAGAATAAATGTACAAAGCTTTAAAAATATAAATAAAATAAAATGCTTAAAAATCAGAATAAATGTACAAAGCTTTAAAAGTATAAATAAAATACAATCCTTAAAAATCAGAATAAATGTACAAAGCTTTAAAAATATAAATAAAATACAATGCTTAAAAATCAGAATAAATGTACAAAGCTTTAAAAATATAAATAAAATACAATGCTTAAAAATCTGAATAAATGTACAAAGCTTTAAAAATATAAATAAAATACAATGCTTAAAAATCTGAATAAATGTACAAAGCTTTAAACGTATAAATAAAATACAATGCTTAAAAATCAGAATAAATGTACAAAGCTTTAAAAATATAAATAAAATAAAATGCTTAAAAATCAGAATAAATGTACAAAGCTTTAAAAATATAAATAAAATACAATCCTTAAAAATCAGAATAACTGTACAAAGCTTTAAAAATATAAATAAAATAAAATGCTTAAAAATCAGAATAAATGTACAAAGCTTTAAAAATATAAATAAAATACAATGCTTAAAAATCTGAATAAATGTACAAAGCTTTAAAAATATAAATAAAATACAATGCTTAAAAATCTGAATAAATGTACAAAGCTTTAAAAATATAAATAAAATACAATGCTTAAAAATCTGAATAAATGTACAAAGCTTTAAAAATATAAATAAAATACAATGCTTAAAAATCTGAATAAATATACAAAGCTTTAAAAATATAAATAAAATACAATGCTTAAAAATCTGAATAAATATACAAAGCTTTAAAAATATAAATAAAATACAATGCTTAAAAATCTGAATAAATGTACAAAGCTTTAAACGTATAAATAAAATACAATGCTTAAAAATCAGAATAAATATACAAAGCTTTAAAAATATAAATAAAATAAAATGCTTAAAAATCAGAATAAATGTACAAAGCTTTAAAAATATAAATAAAATACAATCCTTAAAAATCAGAATAAATGTACAAAGCTTTAAAAATATAAATAAAATACAATGCTTAAAAATCTGAATAAATGTACAAAGCTTTAAAAATATAAATAAAATACAATGCTTAAAAATCAGAATAAATGTACCAAGCTTTAAAAATATAAATAAAATACAATGCTTAAAAGTCTGAATATATATACAAAGCTTTAAAAATATAAATAAAATACAATGCTTAAAAATCAGAATAAATGTACAAAGCTTTAAAAATATAAATAAAATACAATGCTTAAAAGTCTGAATATATATACAAAGCTTTAAAAATATAAATAAAATACAATGCTTAAAAATCAGAATAAATGTACAAAGCCTTAAAAATATAAATAAAATACAATCCTTAAAAATCAGAATAAATGTACAAAGCTTAAAAAATATAAATAAAATACAATACTTAAAAATCTGAATAAATGTACAAAGCTTTAAAAATATAAATAAAATACAATGCTTAAAAATCAGAATAAATGTACAAAGCTTTAAAAATATAAATAAAATACAATGCTTAAAAATCAGAATAAATGTACAAAGCTTTAAAAATATAAATAAAATACAATGCTTAAAAGTCTGAATAAATGTACAAAGCTTTAAACGTATAAATAAAATACAATGCTTAAAAATCAGAATAAATCTACAAAGCTTTAAATATATAAATAAAATACAATGCTTAAAAATCTGAATAAATGTACAAAGCTTTAAAAATATAAATAAAATACAGTGCTTAAAAATGTGAATAAATGCACATAGCTTGAAAAATATAAATAAAATACAATGCTTAAAAATCTGAATAGATGTACAAAGCTTTAAACGTATAAATAAAATACAATCCTTAAAAATCAGAATAAATGTACAAAGCTTTAAAAATATAAATAAAATACAATGCTTAAAAATCAGAATAAATGTACAAAGCTTTAAAAATATAAATAAAATACAATGCTTAAAAATCTGAATAAATGTACAAAGCTTTAAAAATATAAATAAAATACAATCCTTAAAAATCAGAATAAATGTACAAAGCTTTAAAAATATAAATAAAATAAAATGCTTAAAAATCAGAATAAATGTACAAAGCTTTAAAAGTATAAATAAAATACAATCCTTAAAAATCAGAATAAATGTACAAAGCTTTAAAAATATAAATAAAATACAATGCTTAAAAATCAGAATAAATGTACAAAGCTTTAAAAATATAAATAAAATACAATGCTTAAAAATCTGAATAAATGTACAAAGCTTTAAAAATATAAATAAAATACAATGCTTAAAAATCTGAATAAATGTACAAAGCTTTAAACGTATAAATAAAATACAATGCTTAAAAATCAGAATAAATGTACAAAGCTTGAAAAATATAAATAAAATACAATGCTTAAAAATCAGAATAAATGCACAAAGCTTTAAAAATATAAATAAAATACAATGCTTAAAAATCTGAATAAATGTACAAAGCATTAAAAATATAAATAAAATACAATGCTTAAAAATCAGAATAAATGTACAAAGCATTAAAAATATAAATAAAATACAATGCTTAAAAATCTGAATAAATGTACAAAGCATTAAAAATATAAATAAAATACAATGCTTAAAAATCTGAATAAATGTACAAAGCATTAAAAATATAAATAAAATACAATGCTTAAAAATCAGAATAAATGTACAAAGCATTAAAAATATAAATAAAATACAATGCTTAAAAATCAGAATAAATGTACAAAGCTTTAAAAATATAAATAAAATACAATGCTTAAAAATCTGAATAAATGTACAAAGCTTTAAACGTATAAATAAAATACAATGCTTAAAAATCAGAATAAATGTACAAAGCTTTAAAAATATAAGTAAAATAAAATGCTTAAAAATCAGAATAAATGTACAAAGCTTTAAAAATATAAATAAAATACAATCCTTAAAAATCAGAATAAATGTACAAAGCTTTAAAAATATACATAAAATACAATGCTTAAAAATCAGAATAAATGTACAAAGCTTTAAAAATATAAATAAAATACAATGCTTAAAAATCTGAATAAATGTACAAAGCTTTAAACGTATAAATAAAATACAATGCTTAAAAATCAGAATAAATGTACAAAGCTTTAAAAATATAAATAAAATACAATGCTTAAAAATCTGAATAAATGTACAAAGCTTTAAACGTATAAATAAAATACAATCCTTAAAAATCAGAATAAATGTACAAAGCTTTAAAAATATAAATAAAATACAATGCTTAAAAATCAGAATAAATGTACAAAGCTTTAAAAATATAAATAAAATACAATGCTTAAAAATCTGAATAAATGTACAAAGCTTTAAAAATATAAATAAAATACAATGCTTAAAAATCTGAATAAATGTACAAAGCTTTAAACGTATAAATAAAATACAATGCTTAAAAATCAGAATAAATGTACAAAGCTTGAAAAATATAAATAAAATACAATGCTTAAAAATCAGAATAAATGCACAAAGCTTTAAAAATATAAATAAAATACAATGCTTAAAAATCTGAATAAATGTACAAAGCATTAAAAATATAAATAAAATACAATGCTTAAAAATCAGAATAAATGTACAAAGCATTAAAAATATAAATAAAATACAATGCTTAAAAATCTGAATAAATGTACAAAGCATTAAAAATATAAATAAAATACAATGCTTAAAAATCTGAATAAATGTACAAAGCATTAAAAATATAAATAAAATACAATGCTTAAAAATCAGAATAAATGTACAAAGCATTAAAAATATAAATAAAATACAATGCTTAAAAATCAGAATAAATGTACAAAGCTTTAAAAATATAAATAAAATACAATGCTTAAAAATCTGAATAAATGTACAAAGCTTTAAACGTATAAATAAAATACAATGCTTAAAAATCAGAATAAATGTACAAAGCTTTAAAAATATAAGTAAAATAAAATGCTTAAAAATCAGAATAAATGTACAAAGCTTTAAAAATATAAATAAAATACAATCCTTAAAAATCAGAATAAATGTACAAAGCTTTAAAAGTATAAATAAAATACAATCCTTAAAAATCAGAATAAATGTACAAAGCTTTAAAAATATAAATAAAATACAATGCTTAAAAATCAGAATAAATGTACAAAGCTTTAAAAATATAAATAAAATACAATGCTTAAAAATCTGAATAAATGTACAAAGCTTTAAAAATATAAATAAAATACAATGCTTAAAAATCTGAATAAATGTACAAAGCTTTAAACGTATAAATAAAATACAATGCTTAAAAATCAGAATAAATGTACAAAGCTTGAAAAATATAAATAAAATACAATGCTTAAAAATCAGAATAAATGCACAAAGCTTTAAAAATATAAATAAAATACAATGCTTAAAAATCTGAATAAATGTACAAAGCATTAAAAATATAAATAAAATACAATGCTTAAAAATCAGAATAAATGTACAAAGCATTAAAAATATAAATAAAATACAATGCTTAAAAATCTGAATAAATGTACAAAGCATTAAAAATATAAATAAAATACAATGCTTAAAAATCTGAATAAATGTACAAAGCATTAAAAATATAAATAAAATACAATGCTTAAAAATCAGAATAAATGTACAAAGCATTAAAAATATAAATAAAATACAATGCTTAAAAATCAGAATAAATGTACAAAGCTTTAAAAATATAAATAAAATACAATGCTTAAAAATCTGAATAAATGTACAAAGCTTTAAACGTATAAATAAAATACAATGCTTAAAAATCAGAATAAATGTACAAAGCTTTAAAAATATAAGTAAAATAAAATGCTTAAAAATCAGAATAAATGTACAAAGCTTTAAAAATATAAATAAAATACAATCCTTAAAAATCAGAATAAATGTACAAAGCTTTAAAAATATACATAAAATACAATGCTTAAAAATCAGAATAAATGTACAAAGCTTTAAAAATATAAATAAAATACAATGCTTAAAAATCTGAATAAATGTACAAAGCTTTAAACGTATAAATAAAATACAATGCTTAAAAATCAGAATAAATGTACAAAGCTTTAAAAATATAAATAAAATACAATGCTTAAAAATCTGAATAAATGTACAAAGCTTTAAACGTATAAATAAAATACAATCCTTAAAAATCAGAATAAATGTACAAAGCTTTAAAAATATAAATAAAATACAATGCTTAAAAATCAGAATAAATGTACAAAGCTTTAAAAATATAAATAAAATACAATGCTTAAAAATCTGAATAAATGTACAAAGCTTTAAAAATATAAATAAAATACAATGCTTAAAAATCTGAATAAATGTACAAAGCTTTAAACGTATAAATAAAATACAATGCTTAAAAATCAGAATAAATGTACAAAGCTTGAAAAATATAAATAAAATACAATGCTTAAAAATCAGAATAAATGCACAAAGCTTTAAAAATATAAATAAAATACAATGCTTAAAAATCTGAATAAATGTACAAAGCATTAAAAATATAAATAAAATACAATGCTTAAAAATCAGAATAAATGTACAAAGCATTAAAAATATAAATAAAATACAATGCTTAAAAATCTGAATAAATGTACAAAGCATTAAAAATATAAATAAAATACAATGCTTAAAAATCT
This sequence comes from Acanthosepion lycidas, assembly GCA_963932145.1. NCBI lineage: Eukaryota > Metazoa > Mollusca > Cephalopoda > Sepiida > Sepiidae > Acanthosepion > Acanthosepion lycidas. The sequence goes on along the minus strand of OZ010574.1, from coordinate 10,019,055 downwards.
GAATAAATGTACAAAGCATTAAAAATATAAATAAAATACAATGCTTAAAAATCAGAATAAATGTACAAAGCATTAAAAATATAAATAAAATACAATGCTTAAAAATCAGAATAAATGTACAAAGCTTTAAAAATATAAATAAAATACAATGCTTAAAAATCTGAATAAATGTACAAAGCTTTAAACGTATAAATAAAATACAATGCTTAAAAATCAGAATAAATGTACAAAGCTTTAAAAATATAAGTAAAATAAAATGCTTAAAAATCAGAATAAATGTACAAAGCTTTAAAAATATAAATAAAATACAATCCTTAAAAATCAGAATAAATGTACAAAGCTTTAAAAATATACATAAAATACAATGCTTAAAAATCAGAATAAATGTACAAAGCTTTAAAAATATAAATAAAATACAATGCTTAAAAATCTGAATAAATGTACAAAGCTTTAAAAATATAAATAAAATACAATGCTTAAAAATCTGAATAAATGTACAAAGCTTTAAAAATATAAATAAAATACAATGCTTAAAAATCTGAATAAATGTACAAAGCTTTAAACGTATAAATAAAATACAATGCTTAAAAATCAGAATAAATGTACAAAGCTTTAAAAATATAAATAAAATAAAATGCTTAAAAATCAGAATAAATTTACAAAGCTTTAAAAATATAAATAAAATACAATCCTTAAAAATCAGAATAAATGTACAAAGCTTTAAAAATATAAATAAAATACAATGCTTAAAAATCAGAATAAATGTACAAAGCTTTAAAAATATAAATAAAATACAATGCTTAAAAATCTGAATAAATGTACAAAGCTTTAAAAATATAAATAAAATACAATGCTTAAAAATCTGAATAAATGTACAAAGCTTTAAACGTATAAATAAAATACAATGCTTAAAAATCAGAATAAATGTACAAAGCTTGAAAAATATAAATAAAATACAATGCTTAAAAATCAGAATAAATGCACAAAGCTTTAAAAATATAAATAAAATACAATGCTTAAAAATCTGAATAAATTTACAAAGCTTTAAAAATATAAATAAAATACAATGCTTAAAAATCTGAATAAATGTACAAAGCTTTAAACGTATAAATAAAATACAATGCTTAAAAATCAGAATAAATGTACAAAGCTTGAAAAATATAAATACAATACAATGCTTAAAAATGTGAATAAATTTACAAAGCTTTAAAAATATAAATAAAATACAATGCTTAAAAATCAGAATAAATGTACAAAGCCTTAAAAATATAAATAAAATACAATCCTTAAAAATCAGAATAAATGTACAAAGCTTTAAAAATATAAATAAAATAACATGCTTAAAATCAGAATAAATGTTAAAAGCTTTAAAGATATAATTAAAATTCAATGCTTAAAAATCAGAATAAATGTACAAAGCTTAAAAACCTGAATAAATGTACAATATTTAAAAATCTGAATAAAAGTACAAATCATGAGCTTTTACAAGAAAAAGTTCATGATTTTTTAATTTTTGATTTTGTGACAAGAAGTTCTCTTTATTTTCCCTGCTGATTTTTATAATTGTACCGAATGTGTAAAAATGTTCAGGTGACCAATGTCGCTGAAGTCCATTTTACAAAAGAAATAATGATAACCATTCTCTGAAAATACTGATTTTTATGAACAGGCATTTCCAAATGTTAGAAGAGTGTGTTATTGTTCATTCACTATTATTTGAAATTCAGCTTTCATTATATTCCATCTCACTTTTTTTAAATGTCAGATTTTTTTAATTATACCATGGCTTTGCAAATTCTCCCTCTGCTTTAGATGAGAGTTGCCCTTACCTTTCAACAAGAAATTATTTTGGAATGCAACCTAATTGAATATTGCCTTATTTTAGTGATAAATAAATATTTAAAAATAGTAACAAAAGCAAATTTATTTAAAGTAAGGGAATACTGAATAAATATTGAATAGCAATGATATATTTTTGCAATGGCCACCATAAAGTGTTGATAAAAATGAGCTACTTAATTATTTATAAAAGAAAATGTTTCTGTACACCTCCATGTCTGAGGGTTTGAGAAGCCCTGATCTTGAAAACTAAGAAAATGAAAATGTTCAGAAGCCTTTTGTCACTTTAAATAAGAGTTACTGAATTCTCCTCCAATTGTGATTTGCCATTCCAGATTCAATATTAAAAAAATATACATCACTTCTTTGTAGGGTACAATTTATGATGGCTGCAGCTGGAGTTTGCATTGCCCCACACAATAGCATGAAAGCAGACAAATTTTTACAGGAGTGTGTACGTTGGTGTTTGAGTTGGGAAACATGACTCTCCTGGAATGTTTATCCCACAACAAAAATGGCAGACTTGCATGTCTGTCAGTATGATAAAATACAAACAAACAACTAAAACCAATATATGTACAAACAAATGTTAAAGTATTATTAGCAAGATAAAAAGTTACATTGTTGTGAGTAACAAAATCAATGATATTATATGTATGTGTCAAAATAATGAAATTCATGAAAACATTTAAAGACGAGTGAATTGTTGAATTTCAGCCATTTCATGCAGGGATATTGTTAGGTGATTATTTTCTTTTCTTTTCTCAATATTTTAATGAAAAAATTTGCCCAAAAATATATATTAAGATGTATTCAAAGCATATTTTAAACACCCTTACTCCATAGTTCATTTCATATTCACCTTTAAAAGTTATTGTTGACATCACTATTTTATTAATATTATCATAGTATGTTACTTAGCCCAGATGATAACAAAATAGACATTGCATAGAGCTTCAAAGAAGTCAAGTGCATCAGTGGGTTGATCTGAAAGATTGCTTCCTAGTCCCTATCAGGTGCAGATCCCCACCTCTTATGATGGCTGTCCCCAACATCTAAGTAGTTGGTCAGCCCAGCTGTGCTTAAAATGTGCACACATGGGACAAACCAGATGAAAAGCAAATATATAAGCACTCACCTAAGAAAAAAAAAGAAAATAGCTTCTTACATCCTTGTGAAAAGAAGAATCCATGTTTGGATAAAATTTCAAAGCCAGGCACCCATTCATTGATATTAATTGACAAAGTCTGGAATTGAATAAGCAATAATTTTATAGATAGTCTTGTGTTCTTATTAGTCTGTACAATGATAATGTCAGAAATTATTATTATAGTCATTATATAATTATCAATATTTAGCTATAACTTTTTTTTGGATGTTATAGTAACAATTACAACTACTGAGATTCTGTCACTTTTGAGACATTATTTTAAACTATGCCAGAAACCCACTAAAACTGTCTGTAGAATTTAGGAAGTGGAAGGAAATAGAACAATAACTATAGTGCTAGGAAATGGTTTTAGTGTATTAAGGATAAGGATTTGTTTCTTGAATTTGTGGGTTTTATGTGGGGTTACAGGTGGTTATCTTAGGAAAACGTCCTTAATCCAAATATACACCAATTTATGGCCTTTTAAAAATGCATGCAAAGATAATTAATTCAAAGATATATTGTGCATGTACTGATAAAAATTTATATCTCTTAAAATAAAAGATACAATAATATTCAAAGAGTTCATAAGTTCATATCAGAAAGTTTGTCTAAGTCCTTTAGCATATAAGAGAGAGAGAGAGAGAGAGAGAGAGAGAGAGTCCTTGTAAAACTGTATATATGTATGTAAATATCTCATTGATATTAGTAATCCTTTTGACTCTGTAGGAATTTTAGGTGTCTTGATAATGTATGACATGGGAGAGGAGACAAAATGATTTCATCGACTCTCTGGTTCCTTATTCTGGTGTTTCTTTCTTGGGGCAAAAGAATTCAATTGTCTCTTGCTTCCTTATTGGTTCACAGATGTGACTCATTTGACAATCCCTTTTTCTTCACCTTCATTTAGGGATGATGACCTTTTGGCTGCTTTTCTTTCTTTCTTTTTTTATTATCTTTTTGTGTTTACTTTTTTTTTTGGCAAAAACCATTTTGGTTTGCCAACTTTTAGTTTACTATAATTTCATTTTGAAATAGTGAACATTTTTATTTTTCTATCACTACAAAATAACCCAGAAATGGATGACAATCAGTTGTTGATTACAATGCTTTTAAATGCAAGGTAGATTGATTGATTGATTTATTTTTTACAGTTGATCAACCTTTTCAAGGCTATTTTAAAGTCAGAAATTATTTTAAGGTTGTAATAATTTTTTGAAGATAATAATAAGTTTTACTGATAGAGTCATGCTAATTAACCCATAGCTGGAAGGAGAAGAGGTGGATTCATCCCTTTTCCCAATGGGTATTTGCACATAAGTGAATATAATGAACCTAACTGGAACTTGGATTCTCTGATTTCCAATTTCAAGCCATTATCCATTACCCCACCCACATATCCAAGCTTGCAGTGTCTGGTATTCCCAAAAGGTCACCTATCTAGGTACTGACCAGGCTTGACATTGCTTAACTATTATGATCATAAAAGAACTGGTATTTTAATGTGATATGGCCATAAGGCAGCAAGATAGAGCTGAATCACTGGAGTATTATACAAAAAATTGAAAATACTTTTGATACAACCACTATATTAAAAAAAGAAGAGTTCATTACTTTGAAGGCTTGAACATTGAATTTTCTAACATTATTTGTCTGATATTTATTGTATATCTGATAAAATTAACCAGGTATTCACCTCAATAAACAGCAACAAGTAATCTTAATGAATGTATAAGTTCAGTTAATGTTGTATAAGAAGCAGTCAAAATGAGGCCAGCTACTTGTATTATTTCACAAATATTTAAAACTTGATAGGACTGAGAATGTTATATAGCTGCTATCTGATAGGAATTTATCTTTCGGTAATCTGTTCATTTGTTCCAACCTAGATGTGAAGGAATGTGAGAGCTTTTATTTTTTTTTCGTCTTTGTGAACATTCCTCCTAATACTTCAGGTATTTCTTTTCTTCACATTAATGCCTTATAAAAATGACACTTATTTAATTACAAAGTTTAGCTTAGTTTGACACAAGGCCAAAAATTACTTACAGTACCTGTGTTTTTAATTAGTCACCCATTCATTTAGCAGCCATGTTTGATGCTGCTTGAATTTGAGGATCAGATGAGAATTGGTATCCTAACTGTAAGCTAGTAACACTGGTTTTGTTATTGCTTGAATGTCACAAAATAATGGCTAACTGTGGAAAAAACTTCTTTTTTTAATCATCCAATATTTCACCACTATTAACCTTTTCAACCTTGACCTCTTTATTTTCCCATATTGATATAAAAAAGAATTACCATGTTTGATGGCATATAAGACCCCTACACTAAAAAAAGAATTACATTTTATATACATATAAGATGTAAGTTCTGGTATGGTAAGCTAATGTTTACCCAAGTATTGTAGACTACTATAATAATGATGTTGTATACTTTAATAAGGAGGAAGGACTTCTTATATGCGATGAAACAAAATACTCAATTTTGTTTCTCAATGAAAGAAACAGTAATGTTTACATATTACATTATAATATCATTACAACTTGGGCTAAAAAAAACCCTTAAAAACACTGTTGCTTTGGTGCAACTTTGATTTTAGTTGAATGATAATAGCTTAAGACTAATCTGTATCAAAATTAAAATTAATTTCCATATGTAAACAAAAGCTTTTAGAGATTTTTAAAACATTCTCACGTTCACTTGTCACACAATGACTCATCAAACAGCCATTATAGATAAAAAATATAAACATCAAATTTAAAAATCTCTTAAAAATTCAATATTTGTCCTAGAGATGTATCTCAAAGTAAATTAGTAAATTTAAAGATTAATTAACTGAACTTTGTAAAAGTAATGGATACTTTTTGCTTAAAACATCATGAAAATAATATTTATTTACATACAGTAGTTTGTAATGTCAGGTCAACAACAGTAGTTTTCTACTTTTATGAAAAAGTTAATAAATCTAAAGAAATATGGAACAACACCAGTGCAATAATCAAGAAATTGGTATTGCTTGTTTAAAAATTAATCATCCTCAAGCTTATATAACCAATAGTTTAAGAACATATTTTCTTATTCTATATGCTTATATTACACTTAGCAGAATGAATAATTTTATTTATCATATTACATTAGATGTATAAAAAAGAAATTAATTAAAAACTAGTTAAATGATATTTCTAAATATTTTTTAATTATTTTCTGAGCTGCTTGATGTCATAAAATATTTAATTGCAACCAATGAAGTTTTTCTAATTTTTCTAATTTTAAAATTTAATAAAACTAACGAAAAATCTGTGGGTGACTGATAAAATTCAATACTGACATACTGACTAAGATATTAATATCTTGAAAGAGAGGCAACTCAGAATTGTTTTCCTATTTGAACATCCATGCAAAAAAAAAAAATTCTTCAGATGCTTATCAATCTGAGTAACCTACAGGGAATGTTGAACAAAATTCTTTATTTAATCTATGGGGATAGATACTTCTCATTTCGCTGTCCATGTCTAGGTATATATTGTCTTGTTCTTATTTAGTACTGCTCAGTTATTGCTCACTTTCTTTTCACTGAGTCTAAGTTTGCATTATACCTGACCCAAGAATTGAATTCAAAATTAAAATACCACCAAATTTATGAACTAACAATTTAATCTGCTAAATAAATATTAGATCAGTTCAAATTTCCCTGAAAGTTACCCAGATCAATAAGCACCTGAGGTAGACAAGAAAGCTGGACATTTAAAATATTGGAAGGATAATGACAACAAAGAGGACAATAATAGTTCAAATGTAAAACATGCAAGTAATAAAAGTCAATTCTGTTATTTTGATATCATTCTCTTAACCTCAATATTTAAACTGATCTATTATTTGAAACTCCTCAATTGTTCAGTTTCCAAGGAAAGAAGTGTCACATTTTTCCATATAGTGCCAATGTTTATTTATCATTATTCAAAGAGCAGATGTGACACATAGTCAGTTTTTAGTGCAGAGAAATCCATATAACCATCTAAGATGGCACACAAATCAGACACATTTGACGTTGGGTTGTTCAAAAATTGTCTGTTTCGTTCAGTTGTTGCCAAAGGGTATTTTACTCAGATTCTACTCAGATTCTACAGCTTGTAGTTCAGTGGAGAAATGCTTTTTGTGGATAGAGCCCTGGTCACTAGATATCAAGTGTATTTAGTTTATCTTCTTCAGAGGCTGCAGCAAAGTAAATTATTGGTGGAAACTACCAATTTCAGTTAGTGTCACCAAGAATAAAACAAGAATTAAAATGATGACAAATATAAATAAACTCACAAATATTCTGATTAGACCAACCCATTATACAAATCTTATGTGACACAAGTGATTCCATATTTTAGATGTAGGGTATATGCAGGAGGTCTGAATAATAAATCATCTGAAAGGTGTATTAATTGATTGATTTGTATTTTTTTAAGGCTTATCAACCTTTTGCAAGTTATTTAAAGCCATAAAATATTTTTAGATTGTGGGAGTTTTTTTGCAGATAATAATGAGTTGCTGATACAAGTCTTACTAATTAACCCATAGATGGGGAGCAGAAACGGTGGATTCATAAGGGTATTTCTGCATAAGTGAATATAACAAACCTGATTGCAATTGGAATATACTCTCCAGTTTCCAATTCCAATCAGACCACCAGCACATTCAACTTTACAGCACCTGTTATTCCCAAGCAGTCACCCATATAGATACTGACCAGACTCAACATTGGTTAACTTTGGTGATCGTATGAGTACCACTGCTCAAATGTGGAAACAGTAAAAAAGGTCAATTGTCTGAACAACATTTGCAATGATGAATTTCAGGTGTTGGTTGTTAAAAACCGATTTTAACATTTTTTCTCATTTTGGTTGAGCACATTTTGTTGGACTCTACATGACAAGAATGATAACAATAATAAAATGGAGTAAAGTTAGTCATAAATAACATTGAAAATGTAAATAATTTCATGTAAAAAAAAAATGTCTCTTATGAGGGAGTAAAGCAAAAATGGCAAAGATAATCAGATAGGAAAAGCTGGCAGAATAATTATAGATTTGTGTTCTGTTGAATTAAGTCTTTCGTGACTGAAGTGGTTCAGGCATCAGCCATGAAAGAGGAGCTCCTCAAGTACAGGATGCATGTTCAAGTTTTGTCAGATCATCTTACTTTATTTTTGTTCATTGGTGCTGTTTGCTTCAGCAAATGAAACATGAATCAGTTAATGGTATTTTTATGCTGATACTTTCTACATTACACACATGATGGCTACTTACTGATGTCACTCCATATAGTGACGATAGCGGTAGTCAAATTTTCTGTTAGTTTACAGCAGCCAAAACAAAATACAATGGTGTAAAACTATTAATAAAATAATAGTAATAATGAAGAATGTGTTGATCCTACTGGGTATCTTGGATAATATTTCAGGTGCAGAGACTTTTATGGCTTTCCCATTTCTCCAGTACACAAAGTATACACAATAAGTAGATATAAGGAACAATCCTCCTTCAATAGGTCCTCCTTCTCCATATTGCAGAAAGGTAAGTGCTAATACACATGCTTCCAGCAACATTGCTAGAATTGCCAGAATGTTGATAAATATAGCCTTGCCTTAGGATCTCTGACTCAGGATTTTTTCTTGAATCCTTTATCATTATTGGATATAGCCAAAAGGCACATTATTTACATTATTCAGACTACTGTCCTCATCTTTGTCGCCATATTTATTACAACGTTTTGCCATTGTACACTCCGGCCTTCTTCAGGCCATTGGAATGTCAAACTTAACCCTTTATTTCGCTCACTGGGGTAGATTCTTCTAGTTCCATGTGCCATGTTTAATGGATGTCAGTTATCAGTTATCTCCTGTTAATTTCCCTCTGAAAGTTCTCCACTGCCTTAACCGGGTATTGAACTCACACTCTTTGGGTCCTGTCACTGGATTTAACTAACGCCTTTATTCACTGTGCCATGTGTCCTTGAGGTGACAAAGATGAGGACAATAGTCCGAATAATGTAAATAATGTATGTAATACCTCATCTCAGAAATATAGACAGATAGCCAAAAGGCAGTTTTAAACTCAGAGTTGTCCTTTTTCCTGATTGGTTACCAACCAAGGGTAGAGAATCAACCCATAACTAAGGAATTGAAGAGAGGGATTTATATTTATTTCCCAAGGTCATTTGTGCAAAAGTGAATACAATTGCTTTGGATAGAATTTCAATTCTACTTATCAATCATATTTTTCATGCTGATACTTTCTACACTACACACATGATGGCTGCTTAGTGATGTCACTCCATATAGTGACAATAGTGGTAGTCAAATTTCAGTTAGTTTACAGCAGCCAAAACAAAAGGTTGCTTTTCTTTAACCCAGGCCCCGATGACCCAAGCAGAGGCTAAATCTGCCACTTCAGGAGATTACAAATCGATGGTGCTGTTTCTCTTTAGCAATATATCTTTCCCAAATATAGGATGAAACTCCAACTTCTCAATTTGGAATTATTCTCTATGAGGAACATGTGTATTTATATGTATATATAGTTTTATTTATATCTTAGTAGTATAAAAGTCTCTCTGAGAACAAATTATGGTTGTCATTCCTTTTCCTTTCAGCCATTCTGTTTTGTCCGTAATGTATGGTGTTATTATATCATGAATATAATAATGCCCATATTGGGGGAAATAAGAAATGGGAGAAAAAATCTTTCTTCCATATTTTCTCTTACAATCTTTCTTACAATTTTCTCCCCCTACAGAGTAAAACTATAACTACTACCACCACCACCAATGATAATAATAATAATAATACCACCACTCCAACATAATATTTTTTACATTTGTATGTATAGAATTTCATCACAAGTATTATCTGTCTGTCTATATTTCTGAGATGAGGTATTATGTACACTATTTACATTATTCAGACTATGGTCCTCATCTTTGTCACCATATTTATTACAACCTTTCGGCCTTTCAGTATCTGTCTATATTTCTGAGATGAGGTATTATGTACATTATTTACATTATTCGGACTAATAAATAATAATATGGCGACAAAGATGAGGACAATAGTCCGAATAATGTAAATAATGAACTATTATGTGATAGCTGTAATAGTAATAATGAAGAGTTCATTGACTATACCCCCATCTCCCAAGGGGAGTGTTCTGATAAAAAGCAATGAGATAAAATAAAAAGCAATGAGATAAAATAAAACTAATTATAAAATCCATCATTTGATCAGGAGGTTTTGAAGAGCATGCAACTACTTCTTAATTGCTGGTGTTCCAAGGTCCACCCTGATCAGGGGTGGTAGCACCTGTTAGGGTCCCAGCTATGGTAAATAGTTAACTCCCAAACTGGGGTTTAAAACACTATGAAAGTGTAAAAATAGGTTTTAATACCAAAAGTACATTTTTGTAAAAAATTATTACCAGCAATTAATTTTTGAAGAATAAATTAATACCAACAATACATTTTTGAAGGAAAATATTACAAGCAATACATTTTTGGAAAAAATATATTACCAGCAATAAAAATCTTGTTGGTATTAAATAACACATTGAGGTTAATATGTTGTAAAACAAACCAAACCAAATTAATAATAAAATAATTGTTTCTCTATTAGTTGTTTATGTAGTAATTATTTACTAAAGAAAGTATTTTCTTTACTTAACTAATTTCTGTAAAATGTTATATAAATATTCAGTTTCATTAAACAGCCTTTGAACAAGAGAAATTGTTTGTACAGAGATATGGAATTGGAGGGGAGAGAAAGGCAGTGATTACATGAGTCAAGATTTCATCAGCTGTAAATTTTTATGTGTAGGCTGAAGTAAAGACAGTCCAGACAGAATATTACTGAGTTATAAATAGTTCATTGGCTGTAATCAAGGATATCCTTAAATTTAAGAAAAAAAGAAAAAAAGTTGGCAGAACTTGTCAATTAATCGCTAGGCTTTTCCATGTCAACTCTTGAAACATTCAATGTCTACATTGCTTTTATGAATTTGTAAGACAATTTGTCATGTCTGTCGAGAATGCCTTTAGTCATTTTTGTGGTTACGTTTCTAGTAGATGTGTTCACATTATGTTGCAAAATTAATTTTAAGTAAAATTCCTATCAGCACAATAATACATTACATTAACACATTTTATTTCTATTTGAGGATCCCTTGATTTTGAGATACAGTGTAAGTTTCAAATAGTAGAAAGTCTATATAATTTTAAAGTAGAAAACTAATATAATTTTGAAGGTCTAAAAAAATAAAAAAGCCTGTATAATTTTGAAAGCCTAAAACAGTAGACAAGCTTGTATAATTTTGAAGGTTTAAAACAGTAGAAAAGCATGTATAATTTTGAAGGCCTAAAAAATAGAAAAGCCTGTATAATTTTGAAGGTTTAAAGCAATAGAAGAGCGTGTATAATTTTGAATGTCTAAGACAGTAGAAAAGCCTGTATAATTTTGAAGGTCTAAAAAATAGAAAAACCTGTATAATTTTGAAGGTCTAAAACAGTAGAAAAACCTCTGTAATCCTGATTTTTTTGGTCAAGTATATTCAGCTTCATATTGGATTTTTCTAGCATATTTTTTGTAAATGTAAATTATTAACAGAATTTTATAAGTGCAGTACTAATTTTTGACTTATTTATCATCTTAGTTCTTTTGCCTTTTATTGCAACTTTCAGTTTGTCACCTTGTCTTTAATGATACTTATTGGTTGAGTTTTTATGTCCTAATCAATAAGGCCCTCACAAGAAAAAGGAATATGAGTTCAAATCTTGCTTGAAACTTCCTTGATCCCTACCGCTTACTTAATCCTTATAGAATAACAACCCTCAAGTTGTTGTTGTACAAAGTAGAAATATGTATCTATCAGGCTAATGATTAAAAGAGAAACATTTTATTTTTATTTAATAAACATTTCCAAATTACCCAAATTCTGGCAAAGATATCCATTAATTTCACTGTCAACTCATATTTACAGATTCTATATTATAATAATTTGTAAATAGATAGAGGGAAATTATTCTGTGATAAGCAACCATTTTACTTATATATGAAAATATATTAAAAAAGATATTATGATTTATGTAGGAATTAGTAATCTTTTCATTTCAGAGTTGATAGATAACAATTAACATTGCATAAAAAGTTTTTGACAATCAAAGTTGGTTGGGAAGCAAGAAGTCAAAAGAGAGTTCTGCAAGTTATTTATGACAGACGAAACAATTAGCATAGAACATACAGTTACATCTAGCCATTTCAACTGTAAAATAATGATATAATAATAATAATTATAATATAGATAATCCCTTCTTTGTCAATGCCAGCGTTGTTCTTTTACAGATTATCATAACCCAACACTTCTCTATTGATCATATAGATACAGTGAAAATTTAAGATCAAAATTCAGCTAATAACCGTGTCAAATTGCAAACTTATTGATCCACTCTTGTAAGATGAAAATATAGTAAAAGATTAATACAAATTATCTGAAGATGTTTTTTTTTTCAAAATGAATATCTCTAATGTAATTTTATCCTGCAGGTATTCAAAAGACATAATTATGGGTATTTATTTCTATAGTAAATACTTGCCAGTACTATTAGATATGAAACAACTTCTAATTATTCTATTTCTATATGTTCTATCAGGATTGTGAGTGATCCTACCTTTTGTTTGATGCAATGCTTTCTGTTTTATGACCCTTTTTTTGGAACTTGTTCCTCCATCCATTTGTCCAAACCTTTCAAGTAGTTTCTAGTAGAACCTAATTTTATTATTTTGGCTTTATTCAACAAAGAACATAGCAACATATATGACAGCAATCAAGAATAAGAGACAATGTATACTGACTTCATCTGAGAAAACAACTAAGTATATATGTAATCTTGTCAGCCATGATGCTTATAATCTTGCACTGAATGACTGCAAGTGTTGTTTAAATACAGAAAAGTTCACAACAAATAATAAACAAAATTACCCCACACTTCTCTGCTAAATAAAATCATCAGCATTAATCATAGCTTAAGATGATTAGGTGGCTTGCATACACCCTTGTGCAAATTAATTGAAACAACTGCTTTAGTCTTTTTCTTTCACCATACGGTCAGTTTTAGACCCACTGGAGTGACAGGGTGTAATCAATTTCTATTTTTCTTAGATTAGGCCATTTGCAGTGGTGTGCAGTAATATGAATCTATTTTCAGGGTGCATGATGAAATTTACTTGGCCTTGAAAAATAGTGCATCATCCGTGATTGTATCAGATTTTTATCATGCCAAGACACTATTGTCTTGACTGTCGATTAGTTGTCCTATGGCCATTGTCTGCAATAGACATTACTGCAAGGAAGCATATGAAAATTGTAATGCTGCACAAATACACTGGAAAGCCTTACCAGTGAGCAAATCAAAGTACTATTGACTGGCCCAGAAACTCTCTTGATTTAAATCCAATTGAGAATCTGTGGTCAATCTGCAAAGAATGACTTCGTGAAATGGACATATGAAATACTGGGTCAGGTTTCATGTGAAAAATATGGAAAAAAAAGTAAATAAAAACAAAATTATTTGTTTTGTTTCAATTAATTTGCACAAGGGTGTACATGCTCAGTTCAGTATAATTAAACCTGATTATCAGGAAAATGATTATCTCTTTCATGTAAGGATAAGCCCAACTTTATTCTACACTGTCCTTTAATGGAATTCTTATCATGACTAATATTGTTAGCTGATGAATTTAGATTATCATATGTTAGGCCCTGGATATCAGGTTATGTTATAAATGACATGTTAAGGCTAGATCTCAAAGTAACATTGGCAGACTAATAATGATACAAGGCTAAATCTTGCATATGTAACATTATTCAGACTATACCAAGGCTTACAGCCATATGTTGAAACACTACTTCTCATACAATCCCTGGTTAAGCAACATCAAGCCTGTTCAGTATGGGTGCCTTTATCAAATGTGATACACCAGTTCAATAAAACTGGTTTTTATAAGGTTGAAAGTCTTCAACAGAGAATAGTATATTCCTTTTTTAAAAAAACAAAACAAAAATGTGTATCTGTGGATCATTTGTACTTGGATGACAAAGAGAGATGTGTAACTGAATTAATACATCAAAACCAACAGCAGAACTGTATGCCCAAGGCATTAGCAATACTTTAGGCAATACTTTATATCAAAACTGTAGAAATCAAGCTCAATCGTCCATCTTTGAATTTCAGCATTCTCAATTTTAATAGACTGCTTAGAATTAAATAAGAATGCATTTGATTTCTGTTCAGTTAAATGTGGCATCTATTTATGCAGAGCCTATACTATAGTTTTTGCCGCCTTTTCTATTGATGAGCATTTTTATTTGTCCTTTGAAAAGTAAAGCTACTGGACTACTAGCTTGATTTAAAGCGTCAGTATTAGTGTGGTCCAATGCTCTCCTCTCTATAATAAAGGGAATTGTTTCATCAATAGAATGCACCAAAGAATTTTCTATCTTGGCATTCAAATGCCTTTTCAGTCATTTTGATTAATGGAATATTTTAACTTGTATGGGAACAGAAATCTTCTCAGAGCAATTTTATTTTTTAATCATTTCACCCCAGGCAAGACAATAAAGCCACTGAAATGCAAGGGGTTACTAATGTTAGAGAATATAAGAAAAATATATCAAAGAGAGAGGACAATAAAAGAAGAATTAAGAAGATAGCAGATAATGGTAATACTATTAATACATACTTTCATCATGATGTAGTGCATTCATATCTTAAGGAAATAGAAGTTCTTTAAATTATGATAGTCTTTGAAGGTCTGATTTAATTTTACTCTTGGAAATGGTATAACGTATGAGGTTTCAAGAAACTGCAGAGAACAAGCACTTATCACAATTGTAGATCAAATTTAAACATTTCAACAGCCTCCGTGAATTTCCTGAGATTAATGTCATGTTCTTCCTGATTTTTCCCTCAAACAGTTATGCAGGTAAGCAAAAATATTTTGTTGTTGTTGATAAATTAATCATTGAAAGCAGGCAACTCCATTGGCTACTCAACTGGAATCTGACAGAATGGGTATAGCTGCCCACAGGCCTTAAAAGCAGTGTAAAATTTGTTTTCATTGGGACTTAATGATAGACAGATTTCAAGTTAATTCTGCCAAAGAATAAATGTACCACAGTATTTAACAGTTTGTCAGTTCTGGTTGTAGGTATACATCTAAAAGTGTGAAATGGTTCACAGTTTTGACTACTATTCTTTTCTTGTCACTCATTAGTAGTCGTCCTTGCAACATGAGCTTGCCAAAAGGAAGTGCTTAACTCAATTATCCCTTCTGCAAGTAGCCTCTTCACTTCAGTTGCAGTAAATTGTTGATCTGGAGATCTATATATTTTAATTAATACAAGGCTATAATTTGTCTTAGTACTGGGCTACAATCATTGGTAAGATTAGTAAAAAGTAGAGGAAACAAAAAGAGTAGCCAATCTAAATTTAATAGAGGTTTCTCCCCCACCAAAATTTCTGCACATGTTTTGATGTTACTTTACAAAGCTCCATCCAATGATGACATGAACACATAAATAAAACAATAGACAGCCTTCTGTCTTGGTATTGACATCCCTGATCCAGGGATTGTCCTGGTGGCAATTAGAACATTTGAGACAATGCCAGGAGGATATAAAGTGCTTAATTAAAATTCTTATTTTTTTTATTAAAATAAATTCTTACTTCTTACCATTATGGCAGAGTTTTAATAAGTGGAGCATACACCACAATACAAAATAAAAAAAATTCAAGTGGTTCTTTTAAACAGGTGAATAAAACTCAAATGAAAAATGAAGGTTGAAGGGCTTACATTTACATATCTGTATTTTCTTTAAATGTGAAAAAAAATACGTTCTAATTATAAGAATTAATTTTGCTTTAATAAACAAAGCAGAAAAATTATATTTTTTCTGTCAATTTTTGGATTAACATTTAATAAGCAACATTTATGTATTGTTTTTTGCTTATGATAAACTAAATGGAAAATATATGAGGGAATTAAAAAAAAAATGATAAGTAAACATGGAACATTTAGTCACAAAGCAAAGCAAGTATTTTGATGAAGATTTTAAAAACCTTTTTTCATTGTGAATAGTTCAAATACATTATATTCATTTATATAGAAAATGAATGCACAGAAGACAATTCTTAAACTAAAGCATAATAAAAATTATTTTGAGCATGAAAAGTAATTAATAAGAGCATTTTAATATAAAATTATTCAAGGTGATTTAACCAAAATGTTTAAATAAAAGTAAAGTTATTTACATTATTTACATTATTCGAACTGTTATCTTCATCTTCATTACCATATTCACAACATTTCAGCCATTGTATACTCAGGACATCTTCAGATGATTGGAATTTCGAACTGAACCCTTTTTTCATCCATTGTTCTACTTCCAAGTTCCATGCCTCTTCTGGATGTCTCAGTTATTTCCTTTTAACTCAACTCTCCAAGATTTTTGATTTCACCACTGCTGAAGCTCACTATTGAACTCACAACTCTTTAGGTCTAGTCCCTGGATCTAACTAACGCCTTTATCCACTGGGCAAATAAAGTTGTGACTTTTATAAAAAGTAGAACTTTTTTGCAACATGCATCAGCCTGTTGAAATCCTCAGTCATTTACACACAAATACCCTTGTTAAAGGTAGGAATCCGTCCCTTCTCCTCCCAGCTATGGAATGAATAGCAGTACAGAATGGGTTCTTTAGCCTTGGTTGGCAACTAGTCTACCCTAGGAAGAAATGGCAACCTACTGCAGGAAAAATCTTCTACCTCATCAGTCATATATCGAAAGATACATGATCTCCAAAGCATGTGCCACGTGTGGCACTTAACTGAATCACTGGCATTCATTATCTCTCTCATCAAGACTTCAAGAAGAACAAAGGAACTAATATGCAAAAATACCAATTTAATTTGTGGCGTGCCTTAGGACTGAAAGTGTTCCATACTTCTCATTAGTGACTGATTTTAAAAGTTAGGATTTTAATTGAAGACAGGTTTGTTTTTTGTTTTTTCACGGCTTTTTTTTTTTGTGTGTGTGTGTGTGTGTGTGTGTGTGTGTGTTATTTAGCTTGAAGAACAAACAATGGAACTAATATGAACAGAGCCTAAAAAATCAACATTTGTAATTTTGGTATCAACCAATGGGGTCAGTAGAAAAAAAGAAAAGAAAAAAACAAATCTGTGTGCCAACACTAAGTTCAATCATGAATCTGTTGTGAACAGTCCAGCAGGTAGTAATGAAAACGGGGACAGTAATCCAACTTTCCCTTCCCAACAGCAGAAACGGACTTTCACTCACCAATCTCAAAATCGTTCTCATGCCGGTAAGCAAAAAAAAACCCACGGCCTTTATTCCCCGAGCAATTTTTCTGATTGGCCACACAATTCAGGGAAGGAAAGAACATTAACATGGTCTCTCTGATATTTAAAGTAGCAGGTTTTTGCTATTTTCTTTAATTTTCCTTCAGCAGACCATGCACAAAACACAAACTCTTTTTCGAGGTAGGTGATTTTCTCTTTCGTTACAATTTGAAATCTTGACTTTTAACAAAGTTTGAAGAACAAACAATGGCACTAATATGCAAAAATATCAATTTGCGACCCGCCTTAGGACTGAAATAATTCCATACTTCCCATTAGTGATTGAATTTGAAAGTTAGGATTTTGAATAGTCATTTTGAAGACAGGTTTGCTTTGTTTTGTTTTTTTGACGAATTATGAAACCCTTTGTGGGTTATTTAAAGCTGAGACATACTTTGGGTTGTAAGAGGTTTGCTTACAGTATCCAGTGTTCGTAAACAGACCCTCTAAGCCTTCTTCCTATCAGTGTTTGGAAAGTTCAGTTAAAAGTCAGGAATCTGAATGGTCATTTTCATGCAAGATTGCTACAACGTCATTTTTATGCACCTCATTGCCCTCCCCGACACACATCCACAACATTTGGCCTTGTGCTTTTATTTGGTTAACAGCAAACATGACATTCCAAAGAATGACAAGTCCACAGCCAGAAGAAAAGAATAAAGAGAAGCTCATTTAGATGTGCGTTGTGATGTAAAGAGAACTTGGAGGGCCGAGTTCGAATCCCAATCAAGTTCATTATATCTATTTACTCACAAATACCCTTGGGAAAGGTATGAATCCATCACTTCTCCCAGCTATGGGTTGAATAGCAGGACAAACTGGGTTCTTTAGTCTTGGTTGGCAACCAGTCTACCGCAGAAAGAAATGGCAACCTACTGCAGGAAAAATCTTCTACCTCATCAGTCAATATCGAAAGATACATGATCGCCGAAGCGTGTATCACGTGTGGCACTTAACTGATTCACTAGCATTTCGTTCAATTTCGCAAACCGATCGAGGACATTTGAAGAAACTAATTTGTTTGGAAAATACTTTGACAAAAGCCCTATGATGCGCACCCTGTTAAAACTAACTGTACTTTATAACTCGTTGCCCGTTTGTACTTCTCCCCAAAATTTGCTTTCGATAGATCAATATATGTCTACCGTCTTTGGTTAAGACTATAAACTACATCCGTGTCATGCGTAAAACGATAAACTAAATCCGACAGCAAGGCCCTGAACAGGAGGTTTTGACCAGCGTGGAACCACTATTTAACTGATGGTGTTCCCCTGTCCACCCTGACCTGGGGTGGTAGCACCTGTTAAGGGTCCCAGCTATGTGCAAATAGTTAACCTCAAAACTAGGGTCAAAACACTATGAAAATGTAAAAATATGTTTTAATACACGCAATACATTTTTGAAAAAAAAAAAAATTAACAGCAATGAAAATCTTGTCAGCGTTATATAACCCATTGAGGTTGGTATGTCAATATAACCCATTGAGGTTGGTATGTCAATAAACAAAATAAACCAAGCCAAACCAAACCAAAATAATGCATGGATATTTCAGAGGGTGTGACAGACGGATGGACTAACGGAAGTCAAAGAATTTTATATATAGATAGATTACAAGAGAATTTAACTAATGTGATGTATTATTTATTCATTTGTAAAGCTTTAATATTTTTGCTTTTTAATTTATTTTCTAAACATTTTTGATGCTTTTATTAACATACTAGTAGCCATAGCTAGCTGGTTGGTCAGAAAAAGCGTTCAATTAGAATGGAGCAAAAACAGCATCATGTTTAGATGTAACAGAGTCTATCTTCTTCAATTACTTTAAAGTATTTTCATTAAAAACATCTTGTTACTGATTCATGCTCATTGATCATAGCTCTCCACCACCCTCTATCCCTTGCAACTCTCAACAAATTCTTTCCCTCTGCTTCCTCCCACAGATCCCGTTCTGGCATCCACTTGCTTAAGCCAACCAGGTATGTCACGCGTTGTTTTCCCTTGTCTCTCTTTCCCTGTATTCGACCCGTGAGTATCAGATTCTCCAGGCCCTCCTTCCATATCTCCGACGCCTCCTCTCCATCTTTGAGAAAATCGTCCAACATTCGATGCCGTAAAGAAGGACAGATGTCACGTAACAGTTCAGTATTCTTTTCTTTGTTACCAAAGAAATGCGCCTTTTTCGCAATACTCTGCCCAACTTTTGGAATATGTCCTTGGCCATCCCAATACGTCTACGGATCTCAGTGTCACACTTACCTTCCTCTGTCAAGACGCTTCCCAGATATTTAAAACTTCTGCTCGATTGTAGTGGTCCCGACCTTCAAATCGCATTTCGGGCTCATCCTCTTACCGATGATCATGCATTCTGTCTTCTTGTAGTTTATGCTTAGTCCTTTCTTCTCACTCTCCGTCGCTACCTTCTGTAGGAAATTTTGTAATTACTTTTCCGTGGCCGCCAATGCTAAATCCTGGTAGGCTTTTCAATTCTCTCAGAATTGCCTCGCTGTATAGGTTGAACAGGTCGGGTGTGAAGACGCATCCTTGCCTTATACTCCTTTCTATTTTTGTATATTCACTGAACTCGTTCCCAAGGCGCATGCATGCTGTTTTCTGCCAGTATAGGTTATTGATTATTCTGATATCTTTCCCGGATATATCAAGGTTGCTGAGCAGTTCCATCAGATACTTGTAGCGTACTTTGTCGAAGGCCTTTGCGTAGTCTATGAAACATAGGCACACGTCCTTCTGTATCTGTATTGCTCTTTCTGATAACATTCTGAGCATGAATATAGCATTCCTTGTTCCGGTGTCTTTACCGAACCTGCACTGTTCTTGTCCTATGTGCTGATTCTGCTTTACGCTCTATTCATTAGAATACGGATGATGAGTTTCGTCACGTGGCCCATTAGGCTTATTATTCGCATTCGTTTTCACCTGTTTTCTTAGACATAGCTACGAAGATAGATCTGCTGAGGTCTTCCGGTATATCCCCGCTGTTGTAGATTTCATTTGTTATTTCGGTGATCTTGTCTATGCCAAAATCATATAAGAAGGCTGTCAGAATTTCCGTTACAATTTCGTCTGGCCCAGCTGCTTTGCTTCTGTTCAATTTGGTCAGTGCGGCTTTTACTTCGGTTTTCAGAATTCCCGGTCCATCGGTAGTTCCGTGTATTGCTTGTTCCCTTACGTCGCGGAAGAGTTTCTCCAATATACTCGCTCCAGCGTTGAAGAATTTTTTCCTTCTCTAATATGAGCGTTCCATCCTTTGATTTTAGGCAGCCTGTTGACGAGCATGTCTTTTGTCATGTTAGTTGTCTTTTTTGTTTGTGCATGTCTCTTTTGTTGGTAGTACTCAATCTTTCTATTTCTGCATATTTTTCGTTCAGTCACTCTTCTTTAGCTTGCCTGCATTTAGTCCTTATTTCATTGTGTAATTTTCTGTATTCAGTTCAGTATCTTGGTCAAGTTTTCTGTCTTCTTTCCATCATGTCGAGAATCTCATCAGTCATCCATTCGTTTTTCCTTCATCCTGTCTCCTTTGGGACAATATCATTTGCTGATGTCACTAAAGCGTCTCTTAGTGCGTCCCATTTTAAAACTTGGATACATGTGAAAATGTAACTTCTGACAAAGGGATTGGCATAGAAAGCTCTCACGTCCATAAGTGCTGTGACCTCCTTCCCATTTAATTTAATCCATGTAGTAGCAGTAGATAAAGTTTCTCTAAAGTTGTTGTTATCACAACAAAAGTTGTAGACGTAAGTGCAGCAGATATTCCAGAACTTGCTGAAGTTAATGCCTTTGACGAAAATGCTATTGGTCTCCCCCTCCTGCACTAATGCTGCCCCTAGGTCTATGCTAGATGCATCTACCTGTAGTATTACTGACTTTCCCTATCATAGTAGCATAACTCTGTTTCTTTGCATAATATCTCTTTGAGTTTATCAAAGTCTCGCTGATGGGATGCTGTCCATTGAAAACATACATCTTCCTTCATTAGTTTTCTTATGTTAGACGTATGGTCAGACATCTTTGATATGAATCATACAAAGGAAACTACAGAGTTCCTTTTTATCTTTTTGTACCTTCATCTTTGATATGACTGTGACCTTTTCTGGGTCTGGTCTAATTCCGTTTGGGAGTGTATATTAGCCAAAAATACTTACATTCCTCTTCCTTGCTAATGTATTAATCAACATTTAGTTTGATACCATCTTTCTGGGTATTCTCCATTACTTTGTGAAGGTGGGGAGGTTGTGTTCCTTTTCATATCTACTATGAATCTGTATGCTATCGGTGATTCATATGGTGCTTCTGCAAGTTTTGTATGATTTTACTGAAAGATATCTTGACTAGCCTTGAGATCAAATGACAGTCGCAGAAATTTATATCGCCCAAATGCGGAGTTGAATCTACTGAGGAAAGTGGATATTTTATCGAATTTGATATTCCAGTATCTTCTTAGTATCTAGCTTGCTAAAAACTTTGGATCCTGAAAGTACCGGTGTGATATCCTCTAGTGTTGGCGTTGGGTAGTGCCCTTTTTATGGCTCGGTTTAAATCTTTGGGGTCTAGGCAGATCCTTTATCGTTCCTTGGATTTTTCTCTGATAACGGTCTCTTGGTTCATTTACCTTTTTGATTATTTTTTTCTCTCCATTTCTTTAAGTTCCTCTTTTCAGTCTTTGAGCTCTAGGGGAATCTGTCTTGGTGCATGGACCACAGGTTTGATCGTTGGGCCCATGACTACCTGATATTCAAAATCTTCAAAACACCCGACAGTGTTATCAAAACATTCTGGACACATCTCTATCAGGTGTGTTTTGTTTTTAATGTGAGGTCGTTGTTCTAGTGGAGTTTCTTTTTTTTTTATTCGCTTGCACTTGTTTATACTATGGTTTACTGTGATTATTTTTAATTTTTCACAGCTGTTTAGTCCAAGGATTGTTGGCCCTTCAGAGTCTATCACAAAAAAAGAAAAAAAGTGCAGCTGATGTTTTTCCCTTTGTGCAATCCTATTATTTTTGTCTTGTCAAGTTATTTAATTCCACTTCCTTCCATATGCTGTTAATATAGTGCCAACAGTTTATAGGACGCCTGTTTTCGGGTATTCATTTTTTATGTTTTTTGGGAAAATCTTCCTGTATATTCTTAGTGGAAGAATGTTGCTCTGCGTTCAAGTGTCTAGTTTTATTTTCAAGTTTATTTTTGTAGGCTTGTCATGCATTAGTTTCTTTATTTGGAATGTGGTTTGTACTTCTTTTCCATTGTAGTCTTCTTTTTTCTGTCATTTCATGTAACTGAAATTAAATGGGAGATCTTCCAATTCACTGTATTCGATGGAGTGAATTTTATTTTGTTTGTTTATCTGAGCTCTACACATTTTCTCTCTGTCGTGAAGTCTACATGCACAATTGTAGTAGTAGTAGTCGTTAAGTAACTGCTCTATCGAGCATTCTGCCTCATATATAGTGGTATGGTTATGCTGATTAGTACTATTAGCCTAACCAATCCCGCTACACTCTCAATGGTTCATTTTACCACAAGCCTTACATATTGATCCGAAAGAAGGGCATTTTCTCCTATCATCGAATTCGTGTATTCTGCCACAACATCTGCACGGATTTGGTTTTAAGTATTGAGTTTTGTTTCGTTTGAATTGTTTTGGTATTTTAATAGTGTCAATTCTTTGGCTATTTTAAAATTTCGCTTGAAGATGGAACAGAGTTTAGTACTTTAATTCAATTTAATTCAAATAATTATATTGAAGTTTTCGGCTCTTGTTTTGAAACATGAGAACTCTTACGTAGCATTGGAATAATATTTTTAAATAAATACTTATATATATATATATATATATATATATATATATATATATATATATATATATATATATATATATATAACGTTTAACGTCATAAATATATGTAAAATAATGTTTAAAGTAATAAATATAAATGAATTTAGGAAAATTTGGTGACGGAAAATTCGATAATTTTGACAAGGCAGGGAAATTCGTTAACTATGAGATAAAAGTTGATTGAAAATTGATTTTAGGGCTGTTCTTGAATGAGGATCTGGGGGCTAGTCATCCCTCCGCTATATTTTTAAGCAACGTGGGGTCCATATAAAACCCTACTACATCAATACCAGGGCCGTAGATGCAGAAGGGCGGCTTAGGGGGCTAGCCCTCTTTCCCCAATATTTTTTTTTTAAGTATTACTAACTATGGGTGTCTAGATAAAACCCCACTACAGCAAATCCAGGACCGTACTTTATAGAGGGGGCTACCCGCCCCCCACGTTTAGATAAGTATTAACTAAAAAAATCGTGGGTTCCAATCCAGATAAAACCCCACTGCAACAATACCAGAACTGTACTTTCTGGATTGAGATGGGTACATTAGGGGACTAAGCCACCCCCAATAATTTTAAATAAATATTTTAAAGTATTTATTTAATTGCTACTCTATTGTTTTCAAGAAAATAAAATCGATTTATCTAAGTTAAAGTCCTTGTATCTTCTTTTCAAAATATTATTTGAACAAAAAATAGTAAATAAATTAAATCTTAGATAGTTATTTCTTTTTAAAGAGGCACAAAATATATAGTCTCATTTCTTTGTTACTTTATTTATTCAAAATTTACAACAACAATTAACACTATTACATTTTGTTTAAGAAAGTAAAACTAAATGAGATGTAGCCCTTTTTTTACACACCCCCCCAAAAAAAAATACAATTTTGGGAGGGAGCTTAGCTCCCAAATCCCCACCCCAGAACAGCCCTAAAATCTATTTTCAATCGACTTTTATTTAATAGTTACCGAATTTTCCCACCTTGTCAAAGTTACCGAATTTTCTGTTATCAAATTTTCTGGGAACCGTATATATATATATATATATATATATATATATATATATATATATATACGATGACCTATTTTTAGAAATCAGGATGTTTTGCAAATAACAATGTCTTGTTATTGCTATTCTCAATTTTATTTAAAAGTGAGGACATTTTATCTTTTCATATATTTCAGAATAGGAAACTGAAAAATTTTGTTTGGTTAAATTACAAATAGAAACGCATTTCAGAAAACAACTTTTCTAAATGGAACTAAATTGTTTTGTTGTTCTTAAAAAAGTGATTAAAAAAATTGACTGAGTTTGGTGTAGAAGCCAGGATTTCAAAACCACTTTTTTATTTCTCTTTTTTTGTTTGTTTATTTTCCAAACACGGTCATCACATTGTGGCCGTGTTCATAGTTGATGTTAATGAGTGTTGGCTTTCTCCTTTTTATTAATAATGCTTCCATTATTTCTAGTCATTTTTTACATGTGGATGATGCTATCATTGAATCTCTCTGAGCATAACTCTATTAGGATACACATGTAAACTTATCAAACTCCATCCGCAACATACTCATAGAAAATACAACTATAATAATCCTATCCAATCATGCATTCGGTTAAAAATAAAATAAAAATTATCCTTCATAATGGGTAAAACAATAGCCGAAAGCGCTTTTACTTATAGAAGATTCAGACAATTTCTACATATTTTATGTCCAGAAAAGAAAAAGATATATACGAACACAAGAAAAATGAAACAAAAAAATTAACTGAAGTACCTTGTCAGTTGTCTTTAAAGAAATTCTTCTGGGCTGTCTGCTTGTTTAAGTTGGTGAATGCTGCCATAATCCTTGTCTTCAGTTCTTCTTTGGTGTTAAAAGGAGTTTTGTTTGTTTTTCGCTCAACTGCGCCCTGCACATAATAATCATTGGGGTTGCAGTCTGGGGAGTTAGCTGGCCAGGTGTAAGGGGTGATGTTGTCACAAAAAATGTCTAACAACCATGACTGGGTTCTCCTGCTAGTGTGGCCTGGTGAAGAGTCCAATTGCTAGGCACAGGGTCTTCAACGGCCACCCTCTTGAGCCAGGGCAGCAGTCTCACGTCAAGGCACTTGATGTAGGCCTCCGTGTTGAGGCTGCAGCCCTGTAGGAAGATGAATGGAGGCATAAGGTCGCCATCGGTAGTGATCACGCCAAACTCATTTGTAATCACCATTAGACTCATCCAACTCTTTCTGAATCCTCTGCAATGTCACCAGATTGACACCGAAACACTCTGAAATATTCTTATTTGAGCTTCCGACGTGAATGGCAAGCAGTACAGCATGTTGTTTCCAAATTTCTGGCGGAATGAGTTGCGTCCTAGTGTTCTATTTCTCACAAACGAAGCCAAACTGACCGTACTTCACTGTGCAGTCGACACAATCCAAAACAATATACATGCGAAAAATTTAAAATATAAAATACCGACAATTTACCCATTGCAGCCTATATATATATATATATATATATATATATATATATATATACAGAGAGAGAGAGAGAGAGAAAGCTTTCCCTGGCGATCCGTTTAGGTGAAACCTGGGTAGGTTTGTCTGGCTCACTACGGTTGTATCGAACTCCTTTAGTTAGTTGTTTACTCGTGTCGGTTTTTTTTCTTTGGACTTTAAACCTGTATCTGTGCGATTTTTTTCGACAGACTTTCATGTTTCTAGCTCTTTCTTTATTTAAAACTTTTTTTTCCTTCGTGATTGATTTGATTATTGGCAAATCAAAAATTCGAAGGTTCTTCGAAACGAGTATAGTTACCTATATATATATATATATATATATATATATACATGGGTGTGTATGTGGGTGTATATATATATATAGTTTTAAGGTATGCTGTATTCATGGGTAAAAGTGCTGAATATCAGAGATAGAGTGTATGTAAATATAAAAGTAGACACTGCGGTCAACATCAAGTGGCGCCAGTCTGCTCCATGCTTGACCTCAGTATCCATATTATATATATATATATATATATATATATATATATATATATATATATATATATATATATATATACCCAGATATCGGTAAATAGCGTGACAGCCTGGGTCCTATAGCCTTGGATGGCAACCCGTCTTGGATAAAGACAACTTAAAATTCAAAAACCGTATGCAGTTCTGGCAAAGAAGCAAATAGTATAAAACTAATGAAAGGAACGTGGAGTTAACAATGGCTCTATAATCCCAACTGTGGTCGTGTTGTGTGTATAGGCAGTTGACGACAAATATATATATATACATATATATATATATATATATATATATATATATATATATATATATATATATTACTCTTTACTATATATATATTTTTATTCTACTCATTACTATATATATATATTATTCTTTACATATATTATATATATATATATATATATATATATATATATATATATATATATATATATATATATATATATATATATATATATATATATATTACTCTAAGCATTACTTTCAAGTAAATTAAATTGAGTTCTTCAAGCCTCTGGCATATTTCGTATAGAGAAAAACGTTAAAATTCCCTTCCTTTCTGCCGTGCGACGATAGCCTAGAGGTGAGATATCGTACTGATGTCAAATCAGTCGGGTTTCAATCCTGGCTTGAAACGATCCGACGTCTAGCCACACTGAGGAGCTGTGATACAGCTGTGGATGACTATATATATATATATATATATATATATATATATCGAGAGAGGATCTCCCTAGTCGTGCCAGATTTTGGACTTTATATTCTTTTTATTTGAGCGCTGTCCTGAATTGAATTTACTGAGCTCAATGAAGAGATTGTATTTCAATATGAAAAAATAAATTTCCTGGTAAGGAAAAAGTTGAAATCCTGGTGTTTCACAAATAAAAGACGAACAGTGTGAATGGCAGAATATTTACTATGAATTGGTTTGTTTTTTTTTCCTTAATTCTTCTTAATTTTATTTAACGCCCACCCATTTGTAACCATGGCAATTCGTTAAAGGAGTGGGCGAGAAACAATTTATACTGTACGTTGTATATTATATGACTATATTTATGCTGGCAGTTACATAACCAGCTTAAAATCCATCTGAGATCTGAATCATCCAAAACTAGAATTGGCTTTACACAGAAGCAATAAAATGAGGCAAAAATTAGATGAAAACAGACCTTTTTTCATTTTGATAAGGTATGCTAATCAAAAGTTTTTATTAACCTCCACGAGAGGGACTAATAGCGCCTTCTCGGACTAATGTTTTTCACTGATATGAAGTGAAAAGATTATATTGAATCAAAACTGTTTTTCTCGCCAGAATCTAGCTTACATATTTATAAGTCTACCATTCGTCCATACATTGAATATTGCTGTCATTTCTGGTCTGGTCTGCTATGTATTTAGAGATTCTTGATGATTTCCAAAGAAGAATTTATAATGTTATCAGCTCTGACCTGGCATTTTGGCTTCAGTCATTTTCCCATTGCCGTAACATAACTTCTGCGTGTCTTTTTTATAAATAATTTCATGGTAATTGTTCTGATGAACTTTCCTCTTTGGTACATGGACTTTACGAATTTAAACACAAGATTTGCACCTACGATTCATTATTTTACAGCTGAAATTGCTTGATATAACTATAAGTTCTATGCTAGCAGTTTCTTTCGCACTTTACGCTTGTAGAACTCTCTTCCGGCTTTTTGCTTCCCAATCAACTTTGATCTTCACAAATTAAATGCAATGTCACTTGTTCTTCTGTTTTAATTCTTATTCCTTTACTGTTCTCACCATAATAATGTTTTTCTTTTTTCATATTCTTTCACACTCAGTAACCTCTTGCGTCTTAGTGGCTTTATTGCCTTGCTTACTAATTTAAGTTTGATTTTTGTTCACATTTTCTTAGTGATATCTTAGTTTTTTTTATTAAATGAAGTATAGCGAACTATTATTAATTTTTGCCTAGTATTTCTTTCATCTTAATTTCAGTTGA
The DNA here is from genome assembly GCA_963932145.1 of Acanthosepion lycidas. NCBI lineage: Eukaryota > Metazoa > Mollusca > Cephalopoda > Sepiida > Sepiidae > Acanthosepion > Acanthosepion lycidas. The sequence goes on along the minus strand of OZ010574.1, from coordinate 9,990,752 downwards.
ATTATTTACACAAAAGTGCTCCCTTCAAAATGGCTGAACAATGTACATTAATATGCTGTATCAGCCTTATATAGAGCATTCCTAACTTGAACAAGTAGCACTCAGTAAATTAAAAGACAGCAACTTAACAGGATAGAATGTCTACAATCAGGATCAAATTAAAGAAGTCTTCAGATTATCAGTTCTTGAATCTGTTAATGCACAACATAAAATCCAGCATTAATTATGAAAATAAAAATAAGAATTTGCTATTAGGTTATAAAACTTCAATCTTAATTATATGTTTATAAAAATCTGATTGATTATAGGTTTCTGTGTAGAACCAATTAAGTTCTAAATTCTGTTTTTAAACTATTTTAAACAGCCTGAAAATACTTTGTTTTTAAACAATAAGATAATGCAAAAGTTATCACTTATCTCCTGTTAATTCCTCTCTCCAAGTTCTCCACTGCCTTAACCGGGTATTGAACTCACACTGTTTGTGTCCTGTCACCGGATCTAACCAACGCCTTTATTCACTGTGCCATGTGTCCTTGGGGATTCCAAGATATTTCAATTTAACATTTGACATTTGAATTCCTTGTTACTGACAGTGATCGTAGTTACATTTTGGTGTTATTCCTATTTATAACTGACATCCATTAAAAACATGGCACGTGGAACTAGAACAGTCTACCCCAGCGAGCGAAATAAAGGGTTCAGTTGGACATTCGAACCACCTGAAGAAGGTCGGAGCGTACAATGACTGAAACGTTGTAATAAATATGGCGACAAAGATGAGGACAACAGTCCGAATACTGTAAATAGTGTAAATAATACCTCACCTCAGAAATATAGACATATACTGAAGAGGGTCGGAGCGTACAACGACTGAAACGTTGTAATAAATATAGCGACAAAGATGAGGACAATAGTCTGAATACTGTAAATAGTGTACATAATGCCTCATCTCAGAAATTTAGACAGATTCAGAAACGCTGTAAAAATAATTGCTCAAGACCCTTCGGTACTTTCCCTTTTGGGTCCTCAGGAGCCGGGTAATGACACACAGTCCTTTCCTGAAGGAGAGTTATGATATGGAGGAATGACCACCCACCCGCTCCCCACAATTGAGCTGATATTATTTTCAGCATCTCTTTGATAAAGATACCAGATATTGCAGCCAAACGGATCTTGTGGCTTTTTAAAAATATTCTCTTCTAAAATTCGATAGTATTGACAGCAATAGTATTTTATTGCGAAGGAAAATTTAAAGAGATTGTATCGTTTTGAAATAGGTTATTAATTTAAAATATATATATATATATATATATATATATATATATATATATATATATATATATATATATATATATATATATATATATATACACAGCATAACTGTCACAAATTTTACGGTTCCGAACTTCAGGATTCCAAGATATTTCAATTTAACATTGGACATTTGAATTCCTCATTACTAACAGTGATTGCAGTTAAATTTTAGGTTGGTGCAAAAATAATGTCGTTTTCTCACATAGTAACATATGTGAGAAAACGACATTATTTTTGCACCAACCTAATATTTACAATTTTTACATTTACCTTCCTTGAATTTCAAGGAAGTTAAATAAATGATTCTGGCTTCCGTTTTTGTGGGGAAAATGATATTCTTTCCTTGTTTTGTTTTTTTAGTTTGCAATTTATATTTTTGGCGAAAGTGGAAGTACCATTTTTTGGGAAGTAACGTTACAAATCACCCCCCGCAAAAAAAAAAAAAAAAAATAATGATTTTTGTTAATTAGACGAAGAGGACGACATTTTATAACATCATACACGCCTACTGACAGCCAAGAAATTTTTAAATCCTAAGACCAGATGAGGCAACGATTCCGATATTGACTAAATTAACTACTAGTCTTTATGGTGGTAATTTTCTAAGCTTGGCTTAGATGTGGCACAAGGGCGAAAGTATGGGGCACCCAGTGAGGATCGAATTGACTATTCAGTTGTAAACTGATCTAGCGAAACAAGCTTGCTAACCATTTAGGTACCTCCACTTTTCCGCTGACAAAAGCTGCATAGCATAATGAAAAAAGGTCCCAAACTTAATAAAAACAGTTTTATCGCCAAAATGATTATGTTATTATTAAGAGGAAAGACCAAAGTATTTTTATATTATTAAATTTTTTAATCCTTTCTTGCACGTCCGAAATTTTGGTTAAAAATATTGGTTTTTGCGTCAGCGTTCGATGTAATATTTACTATTAGTATGTTCGAATTCCGGTCGAATCCATTACATTCACTTACGTTCTAATATCCTTAGGAAACGTATGAATCCTCTTCTTCTCAAAGCTATGGGTAAATAGCAGGACAGACCGGGTTCCAACGCCTTGGATGACAACTGGTCTACCGCAGAAAGAAATGGCAACCTACTGCGGGAAAAATCTGCCTCGTCAGTCATGTATCGAAAGATACATGATCACCTAAGTGTGTATCATGCATGGCACATAACTGACTGTTTTCTGGTGAAAAATACATTGATTTGGAAATTCTTGCAAAAATCAAATAATTGTTGGATTTTAATGAAACTTCCAGGATTTTCATTTTTTTCGATGAATAATGAACTTTTACAAGAATTGTTTTCATTTTCTTAAAAATTTAAATTATAATAATTTATAATATATAATAAATCTTTTAAAATTCTGCATTACTTTTCCTAGGTTAGGTGATCGTATTATTAAGTAAAAAGTATATTTACCAAACAAAAATTGAAAAGCTTAATAAAAATCATTTTGCAGCAAGATTTTTAAAATAATTTTTGATTTTTTTTATGTATATAAAATATTATATAAGGTGTCCATTTTTGAAAGTATGGTCGACCATACATGATATTATCAGAAAATATGAGTAAATTTAAAGTCAACATTCCTAAAATTAGATTACGGGAAATATTTTCCAACATTTTTAAGATAACTGAGTATTTAAAAATTATATAAAAATGGCGCTCACGTCATCGTCTTAAATTATGTCTTACAGATAAAGTCTCCGTTGAACAACAATCATTATAGTACCACCTGTCATCGACTCGTCAATTGCGTAAAGCATGGTGACGTCGGTTAAAAGCACAGGCACCTTTTTGTTTTAAAAATATATTTCTGTGTTATTTTAAACTTAAAATAAATAATATTTTTGTATTAGGTTGGTGCAAAAACAATGACGTAATAATGTCATTTTTTGACGTTAAAAAATACGTCAAAAAACGACATTATTACGTCATTATTTTTGCACCAACCTAATAAATCAGATTAATTATACTTTAAATCAGTTAATATTCCTCAAATAAAGTTTCAGAAAAGTATATTTTATTTTTGTTAAATATTTATTGCGATGAAAGGTCGCTAATCAGCTATTTTAGAAATTTTTTTGCAGGATTTTTTAAAAGGAAATGGTAGATGTTTTTTTTAATTGAACATTTAACAGTTAATTGATTCGACTGTTTATTTAAAAAACGCACGCTGTCATTGTATTGGTCCTCAAGGTTTTTAGAATTAATTTAGAAAAAAAAAATTTTAAAATAAAAATAGAAATATCAGTGAATTTTGGAGTTTTTTAAAAACATAAGTAAATTCATAAACAAACAGTTTATTCAAACATTTTTGTGTCATGTGTTAAAATAAAAAATATTCTGTAAAAAAAGGCACAACTTTAACACAGCCAACAAATACAATTTAATATTCACGTTTTATTTTAAGAAAAAAATATCTTTATAATTTCACAGTCTTGGAAATGGCATTCCATGTATTGTTAAGCGTTGAGTAAAAAATGCATTTTTTGCAAGGTTGAACTAAAAAACATAAATGCCAAAGAAATAGTGTATGCTTTTTAAGTCTTTTTTGTTTATTTGCTAATTAAACTGTGCACAAAAGATCGCTCTTTATCTCTTATAAGCTCATAAAAAGGGCATAAAAATGTATGATACTGCTGGCTTCGTGAGTTTCCGTCATTTGTAATCACATCGTCATTGACAAGAGAATACGACAATTGATGATGTGATTAGAAATGACGGAAACTCACGAAGCCAGCAGGATCATACAGTGTTAAAACTCTTAACAATGACAACGTAAAAAGAAGCTTCAAAGTGGAAAAATATGTCCTTCTATTGGTCCTTATTTTCTTTCGCCAAGCTGTTTGGAACAGATGGTTGTAAAAATGCCTGCTTTCACTTATCAGTTGATCTAAATTTTTCAGCTATTTATAAAGAATTCTTACGAAAATATTTTTTAATTTGTAAGAAAACTTTACAGATTTTATTATTACTTTTTCCTTTCAGTTCAATCCATGGGATCATTGAGGTGCTATAGTAAATAATTGTCCTTCGTGTAGTTTCTCAAGTCAATGGGAATTAGTTGACTCCAAGTAACACGTTAACGGTTATAGGTTGTACTGGGTACCAGCAACAAAGAGTAATTTCTAACCTGACCCATAAAGAAATATAAGCAATAATTCTTTTTTTCTCGAAATGATTTATATTATTTACATTGTTTGGACTGTTGTCCTCATCATTATTGTACGCTCCGGCCTTCTCCAGGTGATTGGAATTTAGAACTGAACTCTTTATTTCGTCCACCGGAGTAGATTATTCTAGTTACAGGTGCCATGCCTCTCGGTTATCTCCCTTTAACTCAACTCTCTAAGTTTTTGTTCGCCACTGCAGCAGCCAGATATTGAATTCGCAACTCTCTTTTCTTTCTCTTTCAAGTCATTAGATCCAACCAATGCTTTTTATCCACTGGGCCATATGTCCTTGAGGACGTCAGTGTATGAATGTTTGGGACTTATAAACTTAATGTCTTAGTAACATTCTTTACCAGAGTTCATATTACGATTGTTGTTATTATTGCTTTTCTCTAGCACTCTGTATTACTGGTTCCCATGTTGTATTCATTTCTATGCTTGGCCGTAACAGGAGATTTTTGTGGCTTAGCATATATGCTGATTCCTTAAGTTTTCGTATTTTCCAGTGATTTTCTCTATTATTTCAATCTCATCCCACATCAGTGATCTCCTTTTTCTCTCCATATGTGGTCAGCTACGCCTGATTTTTCTCTTTCTCCTCGTGTTACGGCTTTACGATATTTTTGCAATTTTACCTTATGAGGCGGCCTGTTTCAATTTTATATTTCTTACTACAGCTGCACGGGATGGCGTACACACAGTCCTTAATCATGTTCTCCTCTAACGAAGGGTCTTACTCGGAAGAAGTGTTTGCGAAATGTCAAACCACTTTTGAAGGTCGTCCTGATGTTATATCGACCACAAATCTTTTGTATTTTCTCCGATAATCCCTTCACATAGGATAGGCAAACCGAAGCTGTTTTCTGAGTGTTGTTATCCTCTTGTACCCTTCTATCTCAGTTTGTCGGAGCTGCTGACATGTACCCAGTGTAGTTGTTAAGTTGTAGGGTACTGCTTATATTAACCATTTCTTGTTCATATGTCTGCGTCGTCACTTATGACTTTTGCTCGATGTTGTAAGCAGCGGACGATCCCTTTCTTTACACTGTATGGGTGATGGGAGTTGAAGTTGAGGTATTGTCCGGTGAATGTTAGCTTGCGATATACGGATGTCTTGAACCCATGCTCTGTTCGAGATATTAGTACATTCAGTAATGCGAGTTTGTTGTCGTTTTTTCTCTCCATTGTGAACTGTAGCGATGATCTTATTGAGTTCACATAGTCCAGTAGTAGCTGGACCTGTTCCTCGTTTGGCAGTATAGATGAGGGCAACCGCCCGAACAATGTAATAATATAAATAATTACAATACCTCATCTCAGAAATATAGACAGGGTATTTTTTGTTTGTATCTTTTTAAAATATTTATTTAAAAATTTTGAAAAATTCCAAGTTTCTAGGGAAAAGTGGCGGGATGAAAATCAGCCTTAAGCAAAGAAACTGAAATTTCATCCAGCTGGAGTAGTCTGTGTAGTCCTTTCGCTACTTTTTTTTATTTTTATTTACGTTTTTAAATTTTTTTTTTTTTTTTTTTTTAAATGGTTCCATCCCACTTCTTCCATTGATAAAAAGAAAGTATGGAGTAGTGGTCAGTTTCATTATATAGATCAGTACTAAAATGAATTCGAATCTTTATTACTTCTTACTTTGTGACGTACAATGCTTCAGCTACTTAGGGATTTCCTCGGGCACCTCGAGGCGGTGTAATGGTTAGCAAGCTTGTCTCGCTAGAACAATTACAACTGAGTGGTGAGTTCGATCCTCATTGGGTGCCCCCATACTTTCGGCCTTGTGCCACATCTAAGCTACGCTTGAAAAATCACTACTTAGGGATTTCCTAACACCAAACAATAAAATTCTTTCTATGTACTGTGTTCCTTCAAGGCATGGTTGGTCATAACTCTCCACAACTTCCTTTTGTTACTCTAAACAATTTTTGCTACTTTACGGTCTTTCTTTGTCATACTTGTTCTTCTTTCTGTTTACTCAAACTTGTCGGTATTTATCAATCCACCCACGAGGATCGAATGTGGCACAATGTCATTTTAATGTGGGTATCCCCGAGCCCGTAGGCTCGGCCAAAAATATGGCCTTTCTGAACCCGCCTAGACGGGTTCAGGCCCTGTCAACCTCCCCGGACGAAACCTTGCCCTTCGGCAAAGCCTCGTCCGGGTTCCTCTCTGCTAATGCAGAGAGTTCGACAGTCGCCGACGAATCTTACTACTCAAACTTGTCAAGTACGTTATTCTCTGTTTACCCATTCTTTCTTTTGCCTTCAGTTTGTCGTGTAGGTGTTCTCTAAACTGTCTTTCTTCATTTAAAAATTCAAAGTGACTCCTTCTAATTGTTAGCAGCAGTTTCTTTGTAGATCGTATTCTCCCCCAAACTTTGTTTTTCATATATTCCGCCCATGATATTCTCAACATTCGTGGGTAGAACTATATCTATGTGGCTTCAAGTTCTATCGTCATCTGTGACTACATTGCTCAGCATTCACTGCCATATAGGAGATTATTATATAGCAGTGCAGCAAAACGCAGTACTGTTTCGAAGGACATTTTTTGTCGATTCCTTAATAGCAGGCATAATTTACTATCCGATAGTTGAATTGCAGCACTTGTTTGATTTTGACGACTCTGATGTGTAACTCACAGTTTAGACTTGTCTCTTTTGCTAACAACCATGCATTTTGTCTTCTTCACGGTGAAGTAAGTGGAGGCTCAGTGGAGTAATGAAACAGTCGCATAGATTGTTCTACCGGGGCTGTGACTGTTCGCAGCTGCTGTCGAACTCTACGCCTTTGGGCAGAGAGGAACCCAAACGAGGCTTTGCCGAAGGGCAAAGTTTGTCCGGAGAGGTAGACATACCCAGACCCGCTTATGCAGGTTCTACGGGAATATTTTTGGCCGAGCCTACAGGCTCGAACAGCCCACGATAAATCGACCTTGTGCCACATACATCCCTCGTTTTGGGGGGGGCTGTTAAATATTAACAGCGGAGTACTGGATAGAGGCTCGGATGGTGAAATCGGAGAGCCGAGTTCGAATTCCAGTCTTACAATTACATTCACTTACGTGCTAACACCCTTGGGAAAGGTATGAATCCTCTTCTTCTTCCCCCCAGCTATAGGTAAATGGCAAGACAGACCGGGTTCTATAGCCTTGGATGGCAACTGGTCTACTGCAGAAAGAAATGGCAACCTACTGCGGGAAAAAATTGTCAGTCATGTATCGAAAGATACATGATTGCCTAAGCGTGTATCCCGCATGGCACATAACTGACTAAAGAAAATAGTTATCCTTTTCTTCTTGCTTTCCGAAACTACCTTGTCTAATCGTTATTTACATTTTCCTTCTGAAATTTCCAACGATGTCTGCATAGCGTATGTTAAGATTTCGTTCACCGAAAATAAATCCTGGTGGCTTTTTTTATCTTCTTGGATCATCTCGCTATACAAATAAACTAAAACACATCCTTCTCATATTCCTGTTTCCTGTATTCACTTAACTAGGTCTCTATGCAGACTATTGGTTCTCAATTCATATTACGTATTATTTAAATAACTTTCCGTTGTGACGAAGCTTACCTAACATTTCAATTTGTTCTTCGTTTCGTACTTTAGTGATTGCCTGTATAATCTTTGAAACATAGACATAGATCTTCCTGAACTTGTATTGCTCTCCCACTCTATCTCTCGCTCTCCCTCATAACATTCTGATCATAAAATTTGCATTTCTTGTTCCAGTTTTGGACCCTATTTCCTGTCTAATTCTTGTATGAGCTTTAGTCATTAGAACCCTAATTATTAGTTCTGTTGTTTTTTTTAATATGATTTCACCCAATGCCACTAAGACACAAGGGGTTATTGGGTGTGGAAGAATTAGTAACAAAAAGATTACTTATAATCGGGAACAAAAGAATAATCAGGAGGAGAGTAGATAGTGATTTACATTGCATTTAACTTTTTGAACATCAAAGTTGGCTGGAAAGCATGGAACCGGAAGAGAGTTCCACAAGCGAAAAAAGCGAGAAACGAAACTGTCAGCATAGAATTTACGGTTACATATAGCCAGCTCAACTGTAAATTGAGATCTCGATTCCAGTCTAGTACTGCGCTTAATTTCAAGAAGTCTAGGTACCATAGCGAAGAGTTTGTCCGAACAATTACAGTGAAAGTATTTATAGAAAAGACACAGGGAGGCAACCTTACGACGGTGGGAAAGTGACTGAGGCCAAGATGCCAGAGTAGGACTAATAATATTGCTGATTCTTCTTAGGATTATAGCAAGGATCTCAAGGTAAATAGCAGTGGCACCGGACCATATGTATCAGCAATATATGTTATGGACAAATGGTAGACTTATAGATATGTATGATAGATTCTGGAAAGAAAAATTGTCTCCCACGACACAGTGAACTAACTTCCTTAGCTGCTGACCTAGCAATGGATTCAATATAGCCTTTCCATTTCATGGCAGCTGGGAATATTAGCCAGAGAAGGCGCAATGAGTCACTTTCCTGGAGGTTAGCATCAGCCATTCTGATGAAAGGAAGAGAGAGATCTCTCAGATGATTAATGGAGAGAAGTTTAGTTTTGAAAGCGTTAAAATTAACAAGCAGTCCTTTGTCTCAGTTAACAACAAATTGGGGTCGTTTTGCACATCAGTTGCCATTTTGAGCTGATCGAACTGATCAGATTTACTATCGAGACAGGAGTAAATAGTTGCGTCATCAGCGTAGATGCCATCGGGAAGGTCATTAATGGAAATTAAAAACAAAGTAGGACCAAGAATGGAGCCACATGTTCCCGCATTAGTACGAAAAGATCTAGATGAATGGCCGTTCAGGAAAACTTTCATTTCACGATTTGATAGTAAGGAGTGGATCAATTCAAAAATTTGTCCGGAGACACCGTAACTTTTCAGTTTGTGGAGAAAACCTGAATGCCAAACCCTGTCGAAAGCTTTCACCGTTTTTATCGAGAACATGATAGACTTTTTCCGCAATTATCGTCAGTACATCAGCAGTTGACTTGGAGAAAGGGAAGCCATATTGCTTCTCTGAAAAAAGGTTATGCGATGAGAGATTCTTAACCAGTTCAGATTAGGGCCTCTAGGAGTTTCTTAAAAAAGAGGTAAATGGCTAATAGGCCGATAGATAGAAGGGTTGGACGGTTCAGCCGAGTTCTTAAAAACTGGAACAAGAGATGATGACTTCCAGTATGCAGGAAAGCAAGAGGCAGCCAGGCGTTTATTATACAATTAAGAGAGAACAGGAGCCAGTTCAGGAGCACACTTCTAAAAGACTATTACAGGGATACCATTGGGTCCACATGTTTTATAGAGATCGAGGTTAGAGATGATAGCAGAAACCATAGAAGGGGTTGTATATCACTAAAGAGAACCTCAGTTCTAAGTGGGAAGTTAGGCAGAGATACTCCAGATGAGTCAAGAGTAGAGTTTAAGGTAGGATTTATGGGCAAAGCATTCTGCTTTATCAGCAAAGGATGTTAACACCTCAATTTCATTGAAGAGAGGAGAAATAAAGTCCTTACCCTTATTTAAAACACTATTACAGAGCCGCTTGTCATCACGAGAGCTAAAGTTGTTACAATGCAATACGGTGCCTCATTCTCTCAGCAAACAGAGACTTAGCTCCTTCAAGAACTTGTTTACATTTATTACAAGCAGCAACGAATAAGTGTGATGTGATAGAAGTTGTCATGTTGATATAGCCAAAAATAGTTGTTCCTGTGGGCTATAGCAGCAGAGCATGCTGGTGTTAACCATGAAGAGGATTGAGACTTCACCCGGTATTTCTAAGAAGGAATGATAGTATCCATGCCGACTTTGGCCCAAGCGGAAACCTCAGTGGTGCAATTCTCAATTGGAAGGTTAAAGATGTCAGACCAAGTGGTGTCACAAAGAAAATAATGTAGTGAGTTTTAATCAGCATGCTGGTAACAAAAAGAGGTTTTATAAATAGGAGGTTCCTATTTAATAGATTATTGGAGCAAAATATTAATATATACTACAGAGTGATCTGAGTTTCCAAGAGGGCAATGTTGCGAAGCAAGGCAAGAGAGAGGAGAGCAGGTTAGAATTGTGTCGTAGAGAGAGAGAGAGAGGGGGGGTGACTTTTTTCTATACTGTCAGAGATTTTATGTATAATATACTTTAGTCCTGGGAAGAGGGAAAGCGATAAAGGAAAAAGAGATAGCTAACAGAGTGCAATAATGAAAGACTGAAGCACATGAAAGAGTTTTCTGGGGCCTCGAGAGACAATTCCCTTACCATCGTAAGATTATCCCAGATGTAAACAACAAGGTCATGCACGTGAATGCTGCAATTTAATTTGGTTTCACAAAGTGCAAAGATCTCTGGCGACCGTTCCAAGCGAAAAGATTCTACGCTGCAGGAATTTGGGAATGGATACCACAAATATTGGAGAAAGAAAGGCTGAAGAGTTTAGGTGGTTTTTTATTTACTGGTTTGCTCATATTTTATTTTCATTGTGTTTGTCATGAGATTTGTATTCAGGAGAAAAAAAGAAAAGAAAAGGTCAACATAATTATCATTATCTGTCGTCCATGACAATACAAACTAGCCAGAGCGTGGCTGAGACCAGAGCATAATATAGCCTTGAGGTTGCCCCCCTGGGAATACCTGCAGGGAAACCTACACATGCGCGACATGGCACTACAAATACTCCGATAGTATGCGACTGTTGATCAGAGCAGACTCTTTAAGCTCTACCAAAGAGTTCGGTTTCAGAACGACTAGTTGGAAAGAGCAGCCAGCATACTACCAACCCGGTACCCTCACAATGGAAAATCACAACCATTGATTAGTCTGATCACCAAAAAGTTAAGACAGTTAAATCATTATGACCCTGGTAGAAGAAAGAAACGAAAAATATTACTGATCAAGTTCGTTAGGGTTCGCATTCATTACATAGCTCTATCAACATTGATTTACTGAGGTCCTCCGGTATTTCACCAGCGTCATATACTTCGTTTACCACATCAGTAAATTTACTAATGCCCAATTCGTCTGAGGTTATCAGCATCTCCACTTTAGTCACGACTTCTGCTTTATTCCTCTTCGTCATGGCCAGTGCTGACCTAACTTCAGGCTTACGGCCACACTACCGGTTCCCGTACGATCATCAAAATTAAGTAATGTCGAACCTGGTCAGTACCTGGATGGTTGAGTGCGCTTAGGAATAACAGGTGCTGTAAGCATAAATTTGCAGGTGGTGTAATGGATAATGGCTCGGAATTGTTAATCGAAGAGCCGAGTTCCAATTTCAGTCATGTTCGTTATATTCGCTTACGTGAAAATACCCTTGGGAAAGGTAGAGATACATCTCTTCTCCTCCCAATTATGGGTTAATTAGTAAGACTTGTACCACTAATGGCTCGACCATTATTGTCTTCCAAAATAAATTAAAATAAGATTGCGCTCAAAATATTTAGATTTCGGCATTAAATAACCCATGGAGGTGTTGATATGCCGCTAAACAAAAACAACCAACCTAACCTCAGATTTTCGTACGACTGGCTCTTCCATGCTTTTAGTTTTATGTATTATAGATTTTACTTTTACGAGTTTGCTTATGTATTTATTACCGGAGCCGGTGCGTACTACCTCCAAACGGGGGCGGTGGTGTAAGCCCGGCTGGGGGCTCCGGACAGTGGTTTGTGACCCTCGCTAACTTATCAACATTGGCTTTTTTAACCTACATTTACGTTACAAATTAAAGGATGAAAATTTTCGCGGATTTTGACGTCATTCTGGTTTTTTTTTTTGGTTTTTTTTTGTTTGTTTTTTTTCTGTGAATTTATTTTGCTCATAATAAGTGTCGAAAAACCCTATATAAAATTCACGATTTTTTTTATCCATAACGCTGAATATATTAGAAAAAAATTCTCCTACTTTCTAAGAAAAATCTCAAGTTCAAGTTAAAAATTGCAGCAAAACATTGTTGATTTATTTATGCTTGAATGATATGACATGTCTCGAATTTGTATTTAGATACATTGTATTTATTTTCAATTTTTCAAGATGAATTGTTCACCTACGTATATTGCATATGATCTATTTTTGTATACAATTATTTTATATTTTATATGAATACTATCTTATGAAAAGTGACATGTAGTAAAGTGGGGGGGGGAGGTCCCCGTATCATAGATTCGAGAGTCATGAGACCCTAGCACCAGCCGTGTTTATTACATTTCTGTAGTACCACTTTTTGTCTTATGGTTGTAAAGTGTTTTTTGTGCATTCATGATACATTTATGTTTCTATCTCAAGGCAAAATTTCTCATTAATCCGTTACTTTTTTACTTGCTTGCATTTACTTCTAGTGTTTGTGTTTTTTAACTGTATATAATATTCTTCAATATTTCTTAATGTTATTTGCTTTTTTGTTTTATGAGGTCGAGAATTTCACATGTCCTTCAATTCTTTTACTTTGTCTTTCTTTCTTTGTTTGGGACGAGTTTTTAAATTCTATTGCCACCATCGTTTCCGTTAAAGGTGTTCATCTTTGAGTTCTTGACCTTCTCCAGGGTTTCATATTTATCCTTAATTACAATTGCATGCGTTTGTTTGTAAATAGAATCGCTCAATTGTGTGTAGCATTCGGTTTAGCTATTGCTTGGAATTTATTTAATTTTTTTTAGTTTTACTCTTAGTTTGCAGATGACTGAGGTGATTTTTCTCGCAGCCAGCTCTTTGGGTACATGTTAACGAACAAAATTATATTAGTAAGTAGTGTATCTAGTTTTTAATGTTTCCTGTTGGGTCTTTCCTAGTCCAGAAGCGTGTTTTTGGTGTTCATCAAAGCAAATGTTGTTGGTTATTGCTTGGCCATTCACTCTGCACCACTGAATTCGTTTTCCTCTTGTTCATTTACTGTACTCTTTTGAAAAATAACAAATCCGATTATCAGCACTCGAGTGGGGAATAAACGGAAGTATCGACTTCCGCTTGAAAGAAACGTTTTATTTCTTTTTTATAAGGTGATTACCGTTTTGCCGCCGCCTTTAGCATTTTTCTTATCCTGTGGTTTTTTGTTTATATATATATATATATATATATGTGTGTGTGTGTGTGTATATGTGTGTGTGTATATATATATATATATATACATATATATGTATGTATTGTTGCATAGTTACATTCGCTGCATGTTGGTTACTCGGCGTTTCCCTCTTGACCTTCAGTAATGCCATGTGTGTTTTAAAATTTCCGTTTTCTTTCCTCGTTCGTTATGTGTCCTAGAAATTCCATCTGTCTCTGATTGTTAGTGACTGTCTTCTTGTAGTTCAAACATCCTTCTTTCTTATCTTGTCCATCATTCACTGCCACTCTTTTTCTCTCGCGTCCTGGGTATGACGATTAACTATACCCGCGTCCTGGGTAAGACGTTAAACTACATTCCAACAGCAAGGCCTCTGATCAGGAGATTCTGAGGAGCATAGAACCACCTCTTAATTTCTGGTGTTCCCAGTCAACTCTGACCTGGGGTGGTAGCACCTGTTAGGGTCCTAGCTATTGGCAAATAGGTGACCACCCCCAAACTGGGATCAAAACACTATGAAAGTGTTAAAATAGGTTTTAATACCAGCAATAATTTTTTGTTAAAAATTATTACTAGCACAATTTTTAAAGGAAAAAATTATTACCAGCAGTACATTTTTCGAAAAACAATATTAACAGCAACAGATTTTTGAAAAATTATTACCAGCAATAAAAATCTTGTGGGCATTAAATAACCCATTGAGGTTGATATGCCGTAAAACAAAACAAGCCAAACCAAACCTTTTTCTCCCTTGACAATAGGCGATATGATCTGTGAGACAAGAAAGCAAGCAAATTTGAATTATGAATGTTAATTTTATTTAGTAATCAAAACCGAAAAAGAAGTAAATTTTTAATGGTTTTGCTGTGTGGTGTTTTTGATGTTAAAAATAGCGAAGTGAGGAGATGTGGGTAGCAATAGTGGTGTGTTGGGAGGTTAAAATGGTTGTTTCAAAGACAGGAAATGGGAGCAGCTCTCACCCTGCCATATATACTTTAAACAAATTTTTCCACTGCGTTCTTATGGTTCCCAATCCCTGGACTGGCAATTACAACTGACAAAAAAAAAAAAAAAAAAAAAAAGTAAAAGTAAAAGAAAAAAAAAAGAAAACAGAATTAATAAATAAATAAAATAAAATAAAATAAAATAAAATAAAATAAAAAACAAAAACAGTCAAAAACTGGTTAACTGCTGCTGTTGTTATTGAATAATTATAATAATAATAATAATAATAATATTCTCCTTCCTCTTCCTCTTTTTTTTCTTCTTCTTCTTCTTAAAATATTATTGACTGAATAAGAGAACAGTGCCCCGACAGAGTGACGCAGGGGTACAAATATAGGAAGCCTAATATACCCATCATGACACTTAGAGTAGACTGATAAGCACATGCACATGCATCCCAGGTAAATGTGCGCGATACGGGGGTGGATTTTGATAAAAGCGCCACATAACTTTGCAATTAAAGGTTAGGTCGTGTAACCTGGTGCTCCCAGAGAGTCTCCGATTGAGGATGTTCTTTGGCCTAGAGAGAAACTTTAAAAAAATAAAAGAACTCTCACGACACCCAGCTATGATGAATTCTTTCCCATTATTCGCCCTCATGGATGGCCAAGGAGCAGTCCAAAGGCTGGGCAGAGTATTACGAGACAGGTGAATTTCTCTGGTAACATAAAAAAAGATACTGAGCTGTTACGTGACATCTGTCCTTCTTTACGGCAGCGAATGTTGGACGATTTCCTCAAAGATAAAGAAGTGACTCGAGGCGATGGAGATGTGGTTCTACAGAAAGATGTTAAGGATATCATGGATCGAGTGTGCGAGCAACGATGAGGTTTTAGTGAGGATGCAAACAAGGAGGAGACTTATACTTAACATCAGGAAGAGGCAGCTGAAGTTTCTGTGATACATAATGAGGAAGGAGGGCCTAGAGAATCTGATACTCACGAGTCGAACAGAGGGAAACAAAGACAAGGGAAAACAACGCATGACATACCTAGCTGGCTTAAGTAAGTGGGTTACAGAACGTGGTGTCGGGGAGGTGGCAGAGGGAAGGAACTTGTTGGGAGCTGCAAAGGATAGAGGGAGGTGGAGAGGCATGATCGCCTACGTCCTGAAAGGACATGACACATAAAAAGAAGATCCGCACTCATAAATAAAGATGCACAGTGTTTGACTCTAGGGGATATAGTCAACTAGTTATGGTCAAGTAAATATGTGGTAGAGAACGGGATATTTACTGTACGGTGGTCAGAGACGGCCCTAGGGTTGATGGCACTTCGGTGCCCTTACAATTATAATTTTTTTTTTTTACATTTTCACAAAGAGAAAAACTGAAAATGTAGGATAACGAGTTTATTACAATATACTACTTAATGCAAACTAAAGAAAATATTCATTATCTTACCTAAAACATTTATTTTCTAGCCTTTAGATCTGCAAATCTTTTCATGGCATTTTCTACACCTCTTTTCTTTTTTTTTCTTTTTTTTTTTTTTTACAAAATAATTTTCTATTGACAAAATAGCCAAAGAATTTAATTCATTTTATAGACACGGTGGAGCAATGGATAGAGGCTCGGATTGAAGAATAGGAGAGTTCGAATTCAAGTCGGATTGATTACATTCACTTACGTGCTAATACCCTTAGGAAGGTTATGAATCCTCTTCTTCTCCCCACTCCCCCAGCTATAGGTAACTATAGCCTTGGTTGGCAACCAGTCTCGGAGAAAGCACTTCTGAATTCGAAACGCCCTGTCGTAGCACATACTATACAGCTAGAGAAAGGATCGTTCGCATTGGCTCGATGATCCCGACTACGGTCGATTCCTTAAAACACTGGGATCTATAGCAATGGGTGGCAACCGGTCTAAGAGAAGGAAAACTCTGAATTCAAAACTGTATGTAGCCCTGGCGAAGCACATACTATGCATCTAAGGAAAGGATCGGTCGCATTGTAATGCCTGCTATCACTTAAGAACAGGAACAATGCCTGGTGCAGCATCAAGTCGTCATCATCATCATGTTGCTGTTGTCGTCGTTGTCTTTCTTCGGAAGACGACGATTCATTAAATAATGGAAAAGTTCTGGGGTTGGAAATCCATAGTAGCCTCTTGGGTTTGCATTAAGATTTTAGTTAGGGTTGGGTGAAATGTCGGTATAATTAAAAGCAATAACAAAAAACAAAGCAATGAACAGTGTATGTCAAACAGAACTTGAAAGAAAACCGCCTTTGAATACAATGGAATTAGCTAAATTGATATAATTAATAATGCAGAGACAAGAGAATTGACACCATCCAGACGAGAGCATTTAAAATTAGCAAGAATACATAGATGGTGGGAAAATTAAATAGTTTTACTGTCACTTGACATCCAGTGCTAGCCTTTGGGCATAATCGGTGTAAAAAATGAACGAATTCCAGAATATTGTAAATAAATATGATTTAAATAATAATTAGGATTATTATTTCTTATTGCTAGAGAGTTTTTTTCTATCTTAAAAACTTAGAATTGTTCAAGAAGGGTCAAAGGGTTATACACTGGAAAATGTAATACAAATTAAACATACAAAAAAATTATCGGTTGATTTCAATATAGGTTTTTTAATTTTCCCTGTTTAAGTAAACACGCACACGCACACGCGCGCACGCACTCGCGCGCACGCACGCGCGTCTTGTACAATTATATACAATTTGGTTTTACCATCCTCAGCATGTAATGGATAACTATTGAGAAAAATTCTTCTTTTTTTGTACCTAACATTTGTTTAGTGAGTAAATAGAACCAGTTTTTCATCCGGAATATTTTAGTGATGACTTACATTGAAAATGTTTGGAATATCTTTTTAGTTTATATACTAAAATAAAATAAAATATAAAAGTGAATTTTATTTGTTAAAATTCGTTATACAGTAAACAGGAAACTTTTCATACAAGTCACAGTAGTAATGGATCTTTTTATTACTCTCTCTTTATATAATGATTTTTTAATAAGTTCTGAAAGTTTCAATAAAATCCAACAATTATTTGATTTTTGCAAGACTTTCCAAATTAATAAGTTTTTCAACTGAAAAAAGCGCTAAAAAAATAAATGCTAAATATTACGCAACCGTTGATGGAAAATAAAAGAAGATTTTCAGCCAAAATTTCAAACGTGCTAGAAAGGAATAAAAAAAATTTTTTTAAATAATTAAAAAAAAAGATACTTCGGTCTTTCCTCTTATTAATAATAAACATTTTGACGATAAAACTTTGTTTTTATAAAGTTTGGGGCCTTTTTTTATCATGCTATACAGTTTTTTTTAGCGAATTATTGCACATACCTAAGTATTTTTAACCCATCTGCCTGAGCTCCTGAGTAAAAATTCGCAAATAATTGGTATGTAATGTTTCACGATAGATATAAATAAAAATAGTTACAAGTGTTTAGCCACCGTTCAACCGGTGGCTGGGTATTAAGTAATTTTTCTCTACCACCGTTCCACCGGAGGCTGAGCATTACGTCATTTTTCTCTACCACCGGTAAAGCGGTGGTCAGGGATCAAAGGGTTAAGCTATGGCACGTTCAGATCCAATTAAACAAAGAAACTGAACTTTGGCAAACCATTTATTTCCGTATATTCAATCATTTCAGCGAGAAATCGATGCTCTACTGTACCAATGAATATCAATAGAAACCCAACTCTTTCTATTAAGAAATTTGTCTTTCTCGGCAAACCAACAGTAAAAATGAAATTAATTCAACAGAAATATTTCAATAGTCAATCAGTAAAATATTAAAGAAAATAATTTGAGCTTTCTTCTTCCGGATCAGATCTACACAGACTTTGAGAGCTTTAAGGATATGGATTTTTTTTATAATTAAAAATTAATAAATTATTAATAATAGTTAATTAAAGACGTCAGCCAAGAAATTATTGGAGTTTGACGTCTTCAAAGACTAGCAGATTTTTCTAAACAAATTGCTCAGTATATTAAAAAAAAATAGAGCAAATAGATAAATTAAACTAAAAAATTAAAAAAGTTTAAAAGACTTATCTTCCGACTTCAAGTTTCGCGGATACACCACTCACGAGGATACGATAAATATAACCTTATTTAGTATAGAATAGATTTATTATTTTTATTTAAAATTGATAAAATGCATGAGAAAACTACTTGGCATTTTCTATTGGGAACAAAAAAACCAAGGAGTTTGTGCAGAAAAAGGTTAAAAGTTTTGTGGGACACAAGGAACCTCTTCTCGCCACTGTCAAACGGAGAAAAATGGTGTGGTTTGGACACATTTACAAGGCGCAACAGCCTGTGCAAGACCATCATGCAAGGCACCGTTGAAGGTGGACGTAGGAGAGGACGCCAACGCAAAAAAAACTGGTTGGACAATGTCAAACAATGGACAGGTATGACTGTACCAGAATTGCTGATGGCAGCCGTTGATAGACCGTTGGAGAAAAGTGTTAATGCGGCTTCTAAATTCGGCTCCGCCCTACAATTACAAAAGGCAGAGGGGTGGATGATGATGATGATGATGACGATGATGATTTAGAATATTTATTCTGATATTTAATTTATAGAATAGATTTTTCTTACCCTTACGAGATATGTATCTGCGAAATTTGAAGTCGGAAGAAAAAGTCTTTTGAATTGAACTTGTATATATTTTACAATTTTTTTTGCTGATTGTTCCAACGGCAGATGGATGATACTTTGTTGTATCCGCGATTTCGCTTCCCACGATTTCATTTATCCACGGTCTACTTTAAGTAACTAGATAAGCAATACATATGATTTATTTTGATAATGGACCCAGGGTAGAAGATGAGTGAGTAGTTGTGCTGATAAATCGAATATGGCGAAGAAATGAAGAGAAGTTATAAAACGTATTTCCTCTTTAAGTGAAAGAAGTGAGAGGAAAGGTTTTGATTAACGAAGGAAAGAAAAAATACATGCTGATGAATGAGGATGCTATGAATGAGTACTTTATCCGTCATATAAATTTGTATCACGGTAAAAATATAATGCAGACTTACCGCATATATATATATATATATATATATATATATATATATATATATATATATATATATATATATGTATGTATGTATGCATATATAAATAATATAATATAATATAATATGATATAAAAGGCTCAAACACTAATACAATTTATTACATTGGAATCGTAATCACGATCCAATTCATCAGACCCACAAATTCAAAAATTTCTTTTTGAATTTGTAGGTCTGATGAATTGGATCGTGATTACGATTCCAATGTAACAAATTATAACTATGGAATATTGATGTTTGAGCCTTTTATATTATATTGTTACTCTGTCCTGGACATTGAGTTCTACCTGCATTCTGTCCTCTTGGGAATTATATATATATTGACACCTAATATTATCAATATATATATATATATATATATATATATATATATATATATATATATATATATAGATATATATATATATATGTATGTATTTATGTATATGTATGTATGTATATGTATGTATATATATGTATGCATGTATGTATATGTATGTATATATGTATATGTATGTATATATATGTATATGTATGTATATATATGTATGTATATATATGTATGTATATATGTATGTATGTATGTGTATAT
>OZ010574.1:9955528-9965528 GCA_963932145.1 Acanthosepion lycidas | reverse complement strand
TATCTTCTCGTCCCAAAAATTCAGATTCATTTAATCGACGAGATTATTAACGCATTTCTACCTGGAATCAGTGTAGACATTCTGTGCAAGTAGTGCAACAGTTTTCGGCGCATTAGGCGAAATCGCTTCACGTTAATGATCTTCCTCCAGCTATGGGTTAAATAACAAGACAGACTGGGATCTCGTGCCTTGAGTAGCAATTATTAATCTAGGAGAAAGTTCAAACCTGGGGAGGTTTGTTTTGAAGTTTTAGTGGTAGATTCTTGATCATTTCTCTACTATCACTTCTTCTAGAACGTGTGGCGTCAAGTGATCTTCACTTCAGTGAACGCTCCTTCCCCATAAATATCACAAAATAAAAATAAAAAATTACACAATTGTGTTCGCTACTATCCGAGGTTTCAGTCATTCCGTGATTAATAATAACAAACACGAGCGGTTAGTCAACAACACTTTGGAAAATTGAATTTGTGAATGCGAACTATGGAATTTTCTTGGAAATTGTTGTACTCTGCCCCATCATCAGAGCTTGACAAAAGTCACAAAAAACGTTTCAACATTAGTTGACAAAGAAAAGAAGAGTGGGTGGGTGAGCACTTTCACTTGGGCAAAAAAAACCTGTCTTCTTTACCTGCTTAAACAGTCACAGCAAAAACTGTTACACCCTTACTACAGAAAAAAAGTGTGTATGTACGTAAGAGAAATAAACAAAAAAGCGACATATTTTTCAGTTTCACTCTTCCAAAAATAAACTCGAAAGATTTTTTTGCTTTAAAATATTTTTTTTTTTTTTTTGCTGGGAGAAAAAAAAATGTCGTGTACCAACTCCGTTTTTTTGCCAGAGAAAAATAAATAAGTAAATAAATTATAACTTTTTTTTTTTCTTTTTATTTTTTATTATTACTCGAATTTTGGAATCTTGATTTATTTTTCCTGTTTTCTCACGATAAAACTTTGTTTAAGTTTGGGGCCTTTTTTCATCATACTGTTTTTTTAGCGAAAAAGTAAAAACTAAAAAGGTACCTAGTTAGTTTTTTTTTTTTTTGTGTGACTGTTTTTAGTGTTTAAGTTTCTTTCTTTACTCATTTAGTTCGCAATATTTTTTGTACGAATGAAGAATTTTTTTTTTTCTGGTTGTCAATAACAACCATCGATAAAATTGACTTCCACATTTACTACACATACTTTAACTTACGGTAACGGCAAATTCGTCTTCCGGAAAGTTATTCACGACAAAATAAGTGTGTGTGTGTATGTGTGTGTGTGTGTGTGTGTGTGTGTGTGTGTGTGTGTGTGTGTGTGTGTGTGTGTGTGTGTGAGAGAGAGAGAGAGCACATTCCAACATATACGAGTACGATTAACTTTAATGAATTAGAGCAGGTCGGGGTGAGTTGGGTTGAAGAGAGCAAAAATAACTTTTCTGATCTCTCATTGGCCAGTTAAATTTTTACGTAGGCTGATTGTGGGCGTGGCTATTTGTATTGCTGGTGCGTGTGTACAGCGTATTTATTTCTAATCACATTCACCGACGCCCTTACCTACTTGCCCACCACTGTATCTGAGTGGATATATATACTTTTCGCCGACCGAGCCTTCCATTCAGTTTTCTTTTACTACACTTTAAACTTCCCGTAGACAGTGCCTGCCCTCTGTGGTGTGCATCGCAAGACAGTCTCCATGAATTGGCGAAATTTCTTAAAAAAAACAAAAAACGTAAATATATTTTTTTCTTTTTCTTTCATTTTCTCTTTCTGTAAAAAAAAAAAAATTCAAAATTTATTTCTTATTTGAAATTTTTAAAAATACATTTTTAATCTTTTTCGATTTAAAATTCGTAATCATCTGCCGTTGATAAAATAATATACGAGCTGTTTTTTTTTTTTTTTGTTTTTTTTTTCCTCGCAGTAGTGTTGTTAGTCAATGACAAAAAATATGTTCCTTTTTTATTTTTTTAAAGAAACTAATTTGTGAACTATTACGACCTGTATTATTTTTTTTCAATTTCATCATAGCTAAAAAAAAATGAAATCAGTATCGACTTAGGTTATTTTTTTACAGTAGGAAAAACATGGATTTTTCAAAAACTTTCCTTTTGTCTTATTATCAAAGTGCGTGTTTTTTTCGAAAAAATTTTTTGTTCATTCATTCATCATTTGTAAAGGAAAAGTTATGAAATATTTTTTATGACTTCAAATACTATTTTCTTTTCAGTGTATACACTGAACTGAACATTTTTCTTCGAATTGTAAAACTTATTTTTTGTTTTTCTTAGATAATTTTGTTTGCGTTTTTTTTTTTGCAAGTTTACTTTTAGTTTTTATTAGCTACTTCAATACTTTACCAATTATTATGAGAAACTAAAAAACGTTTTTTTAAAGTGGTATAAAAAATTTAAAAACAATAAGTAACTCGGCCTTTCGATACTACACCTTGTTTTAAAGTTGTAGAGATATGACAATGTTTTACTTACTTTTAAAACGTGGCTTGAATTGTCAATCGCCGCATTGCATCCCTTTTTCTTAAAAACATGTTTGAAAACATAACTTTTTTTTTGTTTTTGTGAGAAATAATTTGGGCATTTTCTTTTATAAAAAAAAAACGTAAAGGACGAGATTGAGTGTAAGTTTTTTTTAACCAATGCTATTGAAATTTAAGGGTGAAATGAAAATGAAGTTTTCATTTTGACTGGCTTTTAAGTTCTCCAGGATGTTGTCAAATCTTTTTTTGCTTCTTGCATCCTGATTAATATGAAAACTTTCTCTGTATCATATTTTGGCGGGGAAAAAGATGTTAATTGCAAAACAAAATTTTTACTAAAACCAAGAAATGAGAGATAATTAAATTTAAATACATTTTTTTAAAAAAACAATTCAGGTATCATCAGTTTTAGCGTCCGAAAAGTTTGCCATAACAAATACTGAATTCTTAGTTTGCATTACCTAGCCTCATATTCTGAACATGCATTTTTTCATAAAAATAAATAATAATTTTGTCCTTCATTGACATTTAGTTCGATTTATTTAAATTGTATTTCATTTTCAGTATTTTTCGTTTTAGGAATCGATGTTAATTGTATTTCCTTTTCCTATCTTATTCACAAAAAAAAAAAAAATGCTCAGAATATGAGGCTGGCTAAACATTGAAAATTCAGTATTTGCTGATGTCCAACGTTTCTGACGCTAAAATAGAATATACAAGGGCTTTCTTAAAAATAGAAATATTTTTAAAATCCAGTCCCGAAACATGAATGTCCCAAAACTTTAAAATACTTTCATCCCTACTTTAGTTTGAAACATTAGGAACAGGGTCAGTCTTACAAGCTTGATTGAAACGCAGTTTGAATTTTGTAAAACATTTTTGAAAGCATTTTTATTTTTTTATTTTTATCTGATTCAAGTATTTTTTTAAATAAAAAAAAAAAAACATCACTACCGATTTTTAAGGAATTTTTAAAAAAATAATCGTTGTTCTTTGTAATAATGCATATAGTGTGCTAAGAAAGTGCATGTGTGGAGTGCGTGCAATGACTTTTTGGGTTGGCTTAAAGCCGATGATTCTAATTTGGAATCTTATTGAATCAAAGATTTTTGGTTGATCCATAGAAGAAGAATCTTCTAATTTCAGAATAGTCAAAGTAAAATAAAATGCCTTCTTATTTTCTTTTTTAATTCATGAAACGAAAAATGGTGATTGACTCATAAATTCCAGTTTTTTGCATAAAATTTTAAATTAAATTGCACAAAAAATAGGCTGTTATAGTAGTGTAATTAATTTATGTTTTACTGAATATTTTTTTAACATGGATCAGTATAAGATTTTATAATTTTTATTTAAACCTGATGGTAAAATAAATAAGGTTTATAAATTTAAATTTTAAATTAAATTAATAATCAAATTCAAGCCAACAAATACTAAAGTTAGAGAGTGTTACTGTAGTGTTAGTTAATTAAGTGTTTAAACTACTCTTTGAAATTGAAACTAACCTTTTGCTATAGTTTAGTCATTTTTGTCTTTTCTGCTTTAAATTTAAATGTGAAATACTTTGACACTTTGCTTCACAGTTTTTTTCTTAAACACTTCTTCATATACCAAGCTGCTTGGAATATTAATTAACCTGTGTGTTGAAAAGACTCTAAATACCTTTTTTTTCCTTTTTTTTAATCTTCAGATGGGCAACAACAAGTCAAATTGCCTACGAAAACGAAATAAAGGGTTTGTCATCCCAAAGCCACAAAAATCATTGGAAAAGGAGAAACCAGAGGTTGACAGATTGCCCAGTGTTACATCGCCGATCTTTAAAGATCTTATGATAAGTTACAGCCATGGTAATAAAGATTTTATGCTGAAGTTGAAAGGTACGTCAATTTAAATGACTCTGTGAATGTATTTAACTGCTAAATTACCCATTTTTTTCGAATTGGGTTGTTAATTTGTATGCTTTTTTGTCGGTGTATTTCTCATTCAACATTATCAGTCTGCTTTAAAATTTGTTTTCTGTGTGTGTCTATTTTGTTGATCTCATTCTGGCAAGAGGTCAAGGGTAAAGGGTTGGTGAGGTTGAGGAAGACTTAAATTAAAAAATGTTCTAGAGAGACTGCATAACGATATATAAGGTTTTTGTAGAAACAAGTGATCTCACTGGTTGCCCCCCCTCTCTCTCTATCTCAAAAAAAAAAAAAAAAAAAAAGGACGTAGGCGAACATGGTTTTCTACAGATTTCCTTTCTTATTATCTGTGGATTACCATGACTTCTGAAGAATGGTTTTCTATGGTATGGTTTTGAATTCAGTCATTCTTCTTATTGTAGATTGGCTACCACCCAAAGCTACAGAGTTTAGTCTACCCTCTTAGAGCTGGAGTGATGGATTCATATCTTTTTCTCATAAAAGGTAGTAGATTAGGCTCGAATTTGAATACCGATTCTTCTTTCGGGGCCAATAATCATTAATATTTATTAAAATTACACTAGCCACACGTATCCACCACATCTCATTGCTTAACATCTCAATTTAAACTAAAGTTGTCATGGAAGGAAACAATCGACCAGTTACAACAAAAAACTGAGCGGATACCAAATTTAATAATAAAAAAAATTAAAGAAAAGACATGGCATTAGATTTTTTAAATGTCATTTACTAGAGAATTTTTTAAGCCGATATTTTTTTTAAATCGTATGAATAAAAATAAAAATAGCAGTAAAAAAAAAAAAGGTTGATGATACTTTTGATTTTTGAAGAATGATTCAACTTTGAGAGTTATTTTCTAATAGGAAGATTGTTTTGTGTTAATTTGTTTTTTAATTTTTAAATGAGCAAGACCTACCTGCTGAGAAATTTTGATCACTTAGGCATGAGGCGGATTTTATTTATTTATTAGTTTAGCTCAGAATATGGAAAATTAAAGTAGAAAGATTGTGTTGTCAGTATTTCAAGTGCCTGTCTAGAAAATCAT
This sequence comes from Acanthosepion lycidas, assembly GCA_963932145.1. Taxonomy (NCBI): domain Eukaryota; kingdom Metazoa; phylum Mollusca; class Cephalopoda; order Sepiida; family Sepiidae; genus Acanthosepion; species Acanthosepion lycidas. The sequence continues at coordinate 9,960,077 of OZ010574.1, read as the reverse complement.
AGAATTATTACACTTTTAGTTGGGTTTGCACGGTGGAGTAATGGATAACAGCTCGGACTGAGGAATCGGAGAGCCAAGTTCGAATTCCAGTCGAATCCATTACGTGCACTTACGTGCTAATATACCCTTCCTCCTCTTCTCCGCCCAGCTATGGGAGAGAAGACAGAAAGGATATTACAGTTCTATAGCCTTGGATGGCAACTGGTCTACCGCAAAAAGAAATGGCAACCTACTGCGGGAAAAATCTGCTGCGTCAGTCATGTATCGAAAAATACATGATCACCTAAGCGTGTATCACGCATGGCACATATAACTGACTGACTGAGTTTTTACTTGGGTTTGAACTCTGACCATCATTGTCACCAGAGAGAAAATGTTTGGCAACATTCATCTCTCACTTTGATTATTTCAATGTGTCTCTATCTTTTTGTTTGTGTCTTTACAGGATTTTTTTTTTATTTTGTCTAAATCAGGTGTCAACAAATTCAAATACTAATGATAGATTTTCTTTGAGTTTTATATTTTTAAGTTTCCAAACAAATAAAAAAAATCCTTTTTTTTTTCGCAGCTTTTGCAAATTGTTTCCCTAAACTTAAGACGAAAAAAGACATAGCAGTCCTCATCTACCATGAGAAAGCAAATTAAATTTTAACTTGTTTAAAAACAAATTTTCTCTCCACCTCCACATAAAAATATTGTACTATATTTAGATCCCTTACATTTAACTTGACTGACTTGTATATCGGAAGAATTAATCACATTAATTTAGTGTAAGTCCATAGAAGAGCGTGGAGTATCAAAGATCTTTATTTTATGAATGATGTGACGGATTTTTGTGTGAAGGCATTGATAAAAATCATATGCATTTCATTTCATACTTGATGCACTCACATAAAAATAGAACCTTACTTTGAACTTTATCAACGAGGCTTTTTTCCCAAACTGAGGTGTCTCTGCTAAATATGGAAATATATCAGTGTTATTATGAGAGCTGAAGATGGCTTTCCTTTACGGTTAATTAGAAATGGGATCGATGAATCAAGTTCAAATCCCAGCTGAGACAGTTTGTGTTCACTTTTTTTTTTTTTCATTCATTTTCAAGGAATTGCTACTAGAAACACAGCAGTATCATTTGGTGTAGTTGTGGTTTATAGTTTATCTAGGGTTTGTGAAAATAAACAAAATTCTAATACTCTAAAAAAAAATGAATTTGAAATGCCCCAAAAAGAAGCCCATTTTGCAGTTCTTCATGTCTTCGTGTCTTTCACATTCTTTCTCCATCAAGTGATAAGCAAAAAGTTGGCTCCCTGTGCCGCGCCAGGAAATTTTTCTCGCCATAGTCGATCCTTCAAATCTATATAAATCAACCATTCGCCCTTGCATGGAGCATTGCTGCCATATATGGTCTGGTGCCCCTTATGTTTGTCTCAAGGTTCTTGATAAGATCCAGAGACGGATATGCAACGTAACTGGCCCTGATCTGGCATCGCGTCTGCAGTCGCTCTCTCACAGACGTGCCGTCGCCTCCCTCTGTCTTTTTTACAAATACTATCATGGTAACTGCTCTGATAAGCTGTTTTCGCTGGTTCCCAGACTTCATGAATTTAAGCGTTCTACTAGGCTGGCATCTCGCTCACACCCTTTCACTGTCGACTCGAAACTGTTAAATGTAACCGTCTCTTCTACTCCAATAGCTTCATGTCTCGCACTTCTCGCCTGTGGAACTCCCTCCCCTCTTCCTGTTCCCCTGATAGCTATCTCCAACTTCAAATGTAATGTCAATCGACGTCTCCAGATGCCTTGATCTTTCCCCTATCCTTCTCTTCATCCTTTCCTCTATCACTCCTATTTGCTCTAGCTCCAACTCTCTGTAGTGTAACCCCTTTACGTGCTAGTGGCTTCCCGCCTTGCTTGGGGTGAAGCGCTTAAAAAAAAAACTCTCTTAAAAAGGATTGTCCGCATCTGCTGCAATAATAATAATAATAATAGTAACATTTCTTTTTAATGTTAACTTTTATCTCCTGTCGTAACAGAAATTTTTAGAAACTCAACAATGAAGATGTCCACTCATTATTGAAATAACATAAAAGAAATTAATAATCATATTTAAAAGAATTCTTTCCTATATTTGAGTTAAAAACTCTTAAAAATAGATTTACTCAAATTATTATTCTTAGGAAATACTACTTTGATTTCTGGTATTAAAGACCCACTAAAATTTTGAAAGGAGAAAAAAATGAGATGTTTTTTAAAAAAATTAATCTTGAGCATTAAAAATAGATTGCCAGGAAATAGAGTAGTTATTATTTGTTTGTTTGTTTGTTTAAATTTTAAAATATTTTTTCTTTCTTTCTAAATAACGAAATGTAAAAGAAAAAAAAACTTAATTTCTGATAATCCTTGGACCATGGTCACGCACCTTATGACTAGCAGTTTAGTCTGACAGTACATACTGTCAACAGCTAAATCTTTAGGTACTCTACAGTTGTGGCCTTGAACCATACTAAGCAGGGCTAAGTAGAGAAAGAACTAGGTTGTTTTATTGGAACAATGGTCATATTAGGAAAGGATAGACATTAGAAAACTTTGTAAAGTTCCAATTAAGTTCGAAAGTTGATTATCCTAAAAATGATAGTTGGAAGTTCAACTCCAGGTCAAACATTGAAAGGCGAGTAAGTAAAAGGATTAATATCCCCTCGGGTGGATAGTGGGGTGAGAAGTCACACCTCTTGATTTGAATTCCAAGACACCAGAAAAAAAATGGCTAGAGGGTGTAGAATGACCCATGAATTTTTGACCCTCACTAGATAGTTTCATCACACTTATTCTTGTCTCACTTGTAAAAATGTATACAAAGTAGGTAGAGCGTTGATTTTAACATTTGTTTAAGTAAATGAGCCTGATGAAACTTGAAGTGATATTAAGATTTGAAAATTCTTACTAAATTCAAAGAAAATGCCATTATTAATAATAATTGTTTTCAGTGCTCTGTCTGTCTGACTCACTGACAGAAGAAGAAAAAAACATCAAAGTAAAGAAAATGTATGTGTGACTGCCACTTTCACGCTTAGGCGACCTTCAAGTGATTGTGTTCTGTTATGTAATGTCATTAATGATCTATATTTTATTTGTTGATATAAGCCAAACCTGGGTAAAACCCAGCTTATTTTATCATGTGGGGTGAGTAACATTTTACAATCACAAAGGCGGTCTCAGTAGCAACATCACTGACTAAGAATATAATTTGGATTTTCCCAAGTTATATATGCAAGGGAGAGTATATGATGATATCTTTGTGTGTGTGTTTTAAAAATACGTGACTTGTTCCAGTCTCCATGAATCAGTGCATCTTTATTATCTCGTACAGGAAACTACATTTCATTGCCTACTTTCTTTCTCTTTCAATCTACAGCTTTGTATTCATGATTTTTTTTATTTTCTTTGTCCCCGCCATTTCCCTTCTCTCTCTCTCTCTCTCCACCATTTTACTCTGTTCTCTCACTGACGCCACTCTCATCAGCCTTTAAATTATTCCTTCCTTTTCCACTTCCAGCTATGTGGCTAGTTGCACTAATAGTCACTTTGTAATTTTCATGCAATCTGCTTTTCATTTTTAATCGGTCAGTATTTACTTTTCATGTCTCTTTCCAAACTTTGTATTATGTTGTTCCTGACTAAAGTTCAAAAAGTCAGAGCTGTTGCCAAATGTGTTTCCAACTCTTAATAAATAAGTCTAAAGAGAGTCCTCCATCTTTTTTTTTTTTTTTTTTTTTTTTTACCAAAGTTTATATTTAAAACAAAAATAAACGTTTTTTTTATTATTCTTTTTTTGTTTTTAGACGTGGAAACATTCTTTTTATAACTTATTTTGATTTAGGTACAGGGGATTATTAGGATACCAAAATCATTCAATTACTATAAGTCAGTCTATTGAATTTTCACATTATTTATAAAACAATTCATAGGGGTATAGGTAAAAAGCTGCAAATAAAGATTGTAAGTATGTTATGAACCAGAAAGGCAACTCATCTTATACTCCCAATGGAACAAAAATTCTACCAGTGAAAATATGATTTGTATATTCTTTTGTGTATGTGTGTGTGTGTGTGAGAGAGAGAGACCAGCTAATTATTTAAAACAGAAAGGGATACTGGGTAAAAAATATATTTTTTTTTAGGTTACAAACTTAGACCTGTGGGTGGCTTTGTTTCTCTTCATTTTTCCTTTCCACACTCCGAACTAATTTATCCAGATAATGTTTTGAAACCAGTTATTTTTTTTCAAATTCAACAAGTAAATTGAAAAGCTGAACACCTCACAGACATTATGAATGCCTGTTACAGTATTGTTACAGATAATGTACAATTTGGTATAATGTATTAAATCTGTTACTTATATATCCTGGTTATGTTTCATAAAACACTTGTCATACATATTTCTCTCTAATTAGCCTTATTTCTTTCCATAATTATCAACAGCCTCTTTCTGGCACACATGGTGAATCATTACAGGAATCTAAACTGTTCTTAAAATCATTAGTCAAAGTACA